>PVKB01001838.1:0-351844 GCA_004027205.1 Ctenodactylus gundi | reverse complement strand
GTTGTGTACTGGGGCCTGGAGACCACGTTTCTTCTTCAGGAAACCTCCATCATTACGTTTCAGGCCCTCAGCTGATTGGAGGAGGATCACGTACATTATGAGGAGTAATCTGTTTTAGTCAAAGTCCACTGATTTAAATGTCAGTCTCATCTAAAATATATTTTCTCAGCGGTGCCTACACTGGTGTTTGACCAAACAACGTTTCATTATAGCCTAGTCAAAATGACACATAAAATTGAGCATCACAGATAGTTGTGCTTAAGTCAGGCCTCTATGCGCTTAGTTCACTTGAGTCAGCAAAAGCACTGAATACCTTGTTGTGCCAGGCGGGCACCGAGAAATGGGTTTTGGTCTCTCCTTTCCATCTCCAGCTCTGTTTTCTCAGATCCTTTGAAACTTTCCGAGTCATACATTTGTAAACAGTAACCAATAGGCCTTCTCAAATCAATTACAGGCCTACAGAAGTCTCATACAATTTATAGGACTGTTGGGCACTTCATCAACTGTTTTATATATGAGGATAAAACAGATCCTGAAAGACTGAAATTTATGCAAGGTGACACAGTGTGTCAGTGCACAAGGAAGAGCGGTGCTGTCTGAGCACCTTGGCCCGGGCTCCTTCCAGGAGTCCACCTCAGGCCTCTCGGCTAGAGAAGCTCTTTCCGTTGGCTCTTGTTAAAATCTATCACTGGAGACATGGAAAATTCCATAATGCACCTTCCAGCATTTTTTTTTAAGAGACTGGAAGAGGGAGGGTTATTTAAAATTGAGAGCATGCATCTGGCTAGATGAATGGATGCATTTTCTAGGTGATACCATATTCAGATTATAGGGAGGTGAAGAACACACGCTGTTTATATAAATACTGGCGTTTCTATGCAAATAAACAGGGTAGCCCAAACAGTGCCTCTGTGTGTGCAGTGCTCAGCCACTGTTCTCCGGGCTCCTGACTTGGAAAAATGAACCTAAGAGCTCTGGCTTCTCCTAAGCCTGTTAATTTCTCAAGCTGGTTCCAGCATCACAGCAAATAAGTGGTAAGATGTTGAAGCAAATACCACATGGTATTTTCATAGAGTAAATAAAGCACAGTATCTGCGTTTCAGAATATATTTGGTAAATGGGCAAAGGCTTTAATGCATAGCTGTATGTTTGCTCTTTTTGTAAATACTACAGGATAAGCAAAGGTGTATGTTATTTTTTAGCCTTAAAACCTTTAGCTTGGCCTTTAGTGATGTTCAGTACATTAAATAGAAAATAATTCGCAAAGTTGTGGATCATGAAAAGCCAAAGCTCCCCCCATACAAAAATGAAGCGGTTAGTTTACTGTATGTTTGACCAGTGTTTGTGGAAGGCAAGCAGAATTCCATGTGATCTTCTTGGGATGAATAGATGAGAGGACCGAGGAGGAGACTGCGGACTCTGAAGCACTCGTGAGTTCCAGGAAGACTCATGAAATCCACAAGGAGGCTGAGGCGGCCAGTCCTGGTTTCATTCCTGATTACATCAAGGAGTTTGAAAGACAGGCTCAGAGAGACATAATTCTTCTCGGAAATTCTCCATTCGAACAGGTCAGCATTATCTGTCTGTCTGTCCATCCACACGTCCATCCATCCATCTATTTGTCCATCTGTTCATCTATCTATCTATCTATCTATCTATCTATCTATCTATCTATCTTTTGAATGACAAGTTGAAATGTCAGTCCTGTAAGTTGGCAGTCTACTGATTGTGCTTCTCAGACCATTCTTCCAAGAACACGTACTCTATGACACTACTGAGCCTTCTTTTAAAAAATAATTCGTGTACATTTTACCAGGAAGCAGTTACATTAGTTATCAATATACCGCCCCCCACTCCCCCCCGCCATGGCTCTTGCGCAAGTTCATTTCATTCTGTTTGGCTTTATTTTGTGTTACTAGTGCTCATGTTTAGCAGGTTGTGAAGAATCTGTCATAACAACTAAAACCAGCATAAACTGATTTGGATAAATTTATGTGAACTTGTTTGCACAATCATTGTGTTAATGTGTGAATATGTTAGTATTTATGAAGTAACTATTCAAAAGGCTTACCTTGAACATTTTAATTGGTTTGACTTTGGAGACACTTGTTCTGAGTTATGTGTTTGTATTATTTCGGTGTGAGATTGTAGTATGGGCTTTGGTTCTCCAAAGAGAGGAACTTTCACTGTCTCCTAGACAGTGACTTTGTATGTCTTAAAAAGAGTCTTGTAAGAATGCCTGCCAGTGTGTGTGAAGGCATAGGTATGTGAGTCTATTTCTATTTTTTTTTTTTTTTGTAAAATGTAAGCTGATTCAGGATAAAGAGGAAAAATTTCACCAGATTCAAAAGGAAGGTTGTTCTCAATGATGTTTTATGATTGTAGGTCATGAGTAGAAATTTTATTTCTAACGCCAGAGAGACAGCATAGCTTAGTTGGAATGGATAGGTATTATTCTCTAATTTGGAGTGTGAAAGCTTCATAACACCTTTCGATTTTTTCCTTCATGGCACGTAGACCTGCAGAACCTGGGCACATTAGAGTTGCATCTGTTTTGACTTGAATGATTAAGTACTGCATTCCGCAGTGTTTCAGGAATAGGTTAAATTTCATCCTCCAAAAATATATACAAATCTTATGCGTTCTGAATATCACCTAATTTTGAAATAGGTTCTTCATGGGTGTGATTAAGTCAAAGATGAATCAAAATTTGTCAACAGATAATATCATTCTGAATTTAGACTGAATCCTCAGTTAAACGATTAGTGTCCCATCAGCGAAAGGAGAAAGAAATTGGAAATTCTTTTGTGCACAGAGGGGAAGGCCATATGTGTTGGTCAGCTTTCCCATTGTTGTGACCAAACACCCAGCACTCTCAATTTAAAGGAGGAGAGGTTTCAGCTTTGCTCATGTTTCAGAGTTTCGTGGTCACCCATGGAAGGGCATGGTGGAGGAAAGTTGCTCAACTTATGGCAACCAGGAAGAGAGTGGTTTGAAAGAATGCTCCTGAGGCAGTGACTAGGGGCCAGATGTAGTCCCCAAAGTCCATCATCTACACAGATACTCACAGAAGTATGCTTTATGAATTGCCCACATGTCTCTCAAACCAATCAAGCTTGTGATCAAGACTGACTATCATATCATGTGAAGATGGCAGTAGAAATTGAAGTAATACATTTATAGGCAAAAATATGCTGAGGACTGACAGTTACCAGAAGTGAGGAGAGACACAGGAGATGAATTTCCTTCTTGAGCTTCACCGAGGAACCAACCTAAAGCTTCAGGTTTACTATTGCAACTCATTGCTTTTGTCCTATGTTTTGATGTTTAGATGATTTTAGACCTTTATTTAGAATTGTGGGAAATAATTTGAGCCTCTCCCGATTATGGTAGGTATTAATTAAATATGTTTAAGATCCTGGAAGAGAAAGTTTTCCTTTTCTAGTTATTGATTTTCTATGTTTGTTGACAAAAATTAAGTATATTTTTTATTGTAAAGATGAACTGATAATTTTGAAGACATGTTTAAGAGGAGATTTAGGATGGAGGAATCCCGTGGTGGGAGGATGGGTGTCATTTGGATGGTTCCTACTCTTATATCACTTGTCTGTCACAATTTATCTATGTGGTGGATTTCTCATCTCAACATTACAAGATTTATGGTAGTGAACATGAGTTGACAAAAAAAATCCAGATTGCAAAAAGAGATGGAGATTTTTACAAAGAGATTTCTAGGGGGAATGGTCTAGAAATTGGTACAGAGGAAAGTATTTGAAAACTCATTATCCCTAAAGATCTTGATAATTGTGTATCATGGAGAAAAAAGAGAAAGAAAACCTCCTGTGTACATTGTGGAAAAAAATACTTTGGGTTTAGCGTACTTCCTGGAGGATCATCTGCTCTTTCACGTAGAACACACAGAAGTGTGAAGATTTTGTCTTCATACTTGGTAAAAGCATTGTATGTGATTGTGCGTGTGTGTGTGTGTGTGTGTGTGTGTGTGTGTGTGTGTTTGTGGTTTTGTGTGTACATAGATGCTTTTGTATATGTTATTGTGTGTGTGTGTGTGTGTGTGTGTGTGTGTGTGTGTGTGTGTGTGTGGTTGTGCTTATGTTGGGAAAGGCTACGTTACAGTCCAGTGAGAGAGGCATCACTTACCTCCCAGGGACCTCGTGTGGAACTGAAGAGAAAACCGCTCCTGGAGTCTGTCTCCAGTGGGTAGGGTTGGCAGCGGTCATCACAGCTGAAGCCACCAGAAGCATCAGCAAGGGCTACTTAAGTTGCCCTCTGCACATTCCAGAAGTGCTTGGAGGAGTAGTTTGCCATTGTCTCTGTACTCGTTGTAGAAAGGTGTTGCAGTCGATGTTTCAAGTCTAGATAACTGAGGCAGTGAGGCATTTTAGATCATGATAACGAGGGAAAAGATGACGAGGGAAAGGAAGAGCAGAGATGGATTGTTAGAGGGGTGGGAAGGCAAGGCCCTGGGAACCAGCTGGACGGATCACATGTCAAGGATCATGCAAATGATGAAACATTATTTTTACCATTACCGTAAGGAAATTATTTGCCTAAGAGTATAAAGATACTTAGAAAAATTTATGACTTTTTACATCCCTGTGAGGTGAAAACGTTTCTATGGAAGATACTGCAAAACAACTGAGGTCTAAGCCTTGTCCAGTGAAAAATAGAACTAATCAATTAAGCATACAGTTTTTCAAATTTAGTCACAGAGGAAATCCAGAAAAGCAATAATACATGGTTTTTCAAGTAAGTATTGAATTATAAATAAAATAACTTCATTTTAAATGTTAGCTACCAAGAGGAAGTGTTTTTTTATGGACATTTCCTAATATTTACTGTATACCATATACCTGTTCCTAATCAGTTGCAGATAACTAGGTTTCCTTATGAATTTTAATTGTAAACAATCCATAAATTTAGCTTATTCAATTAGGAAATCATGCTCTAGGGAGATGCTTGTGTGCATGAGAGAGAGAGAGAGAGAGAGAGAGAGAGAGAGGCTGACGTGTAGTATTTACTAATTTTTTTGTATTTATTAAAAAAATAAAACACAGCATTTGAGATAGTGATAGAATCAGTGTGGTAGCCAAAACTAAGCATATTTCTAAGAAATATATGAAAAGCAAAGTGTATATTGGCAAATAAACCTACTTTTCTAAATTCTGTCTAACTACTTTGTATTTAGCACAAAAACATGAGTCAAATCTGGCAGTATGAAGTCAATGAAAGATAAGAGTATGAAATCTGATTCTTGAATTTGAGAGATAATATAAAAATGTAAAACCCATAATAAAATCTCCATACATTAGAGATGAATTACATAAGATATTTCAACAGATTAACAGATCTGTTTTCTGTAAACCAGAAACTTAAATTCTACTCTAACTAGGACAGGAAATGTTTTAAAGGAAAAATTGATCTGTGAAAAATGACTTGAGACATGCACATGGGCTAAATTTCTATCTATATTTTTTTTACTTAGGTAATATAGTAGTCTCTATATATCCTTTAACTATTACATTAAATACAAATATACACTAATTTATAATGAATAAAATTATAAAGAGAAAGAGAGTGGAAACATGGACAATTTGTGTTAAAAAAGAAAAATCTGTAGTGTTTTTTCACATCTTAATTCAAGGGAAGCAGTAATGATATAATCGTGTTTTATGGTTAGCAAATTCCTATCACACTCTACACCCCTTCTGAAGTAGGTAGAGAAAGATGTCATGGTATTACAAATGTGAACAATATCTCTATGAAATAGAAATATTACTTTACAAATTAGTGGCTGAATTCTGAAAGTTTTTAACTGTAAGTTTTATGTAGTTATGTGTATGAATTCTGAAAGTTTTTTAACTGTAAGTTTTATGTAGTTACGTGTATAAAGGCAGTTTTACTGTCTAATTTATGTAGTTTCAACTTTTTCTTATTTAGGCTTTTTTATTTGTTAATTTAAAATTTTCAGTTAACTACTTGATATACTTTTTGAACTTTCCAGAATATTCAGGAAACGTTCATTTGGAGATAGTATTATCAAGTTCATGAAAACTCAAAAAGTAAGCATTAAGAATGAATAAAAGCATTTCAGCGATATTCTTTGTTCTAAAAAATCTTTACTGGTCAAAATTGTTTACTTCCTGTCAGGTCACATTTTACAAGCACTACTAAGTAAAAATAAATTCTATTTTCAAGAAAGTGATGTGATTGTCACTTTTTATTGATTTATTTTATACACCATCTTTCTATGTGCAATGGATAATATTTAGGTAATGTTAAGATGTAAGATAGACACCAGGTGCCTCTTCCTCCCTTCCAGTATCAGCTGTTGAAGCTTATAATTAGGCACTGAGGTCACTCAAATGCTTTATGTTATTAAAAATATAGTAGTGTGCCACACAACGATGTTTTGTGAGTGAGAAAACATTTCATTCTAAAATAGGGCAAAATAGGATGGTCTGAGCATATTTCTTTCTGTACTCAGCCAGGATCCAACCACAACATTTTATGTTTGTAGAGATTAAGAGGTTAGATGGACTGACTTTTCTTCACAAATCTTTATGAATACAATTGGTTAGAACTGAGAAGTCAGCACAAATGGATCATCAGAGAGTTCTGGTGCTATTGTTGAATGAGAATCAGAAGTGCAATTATTCTGTTTCTGGTGAGGGTCAGTTGTATTTCCTTAAACACTCAAGTTAGCCACAGGATACGATTGGTTGTGTGTGCAGGGCAGATCAATGAAACCGAGAGGACGTGTGCCAGAACAGGTCACCTAGCTTGGCATGGAATTAGACAAAAGAACGAGAGAGAACAAGCTCTGAGGTTACTTGGAGTAGTGGAATCTGCATATAGTCATACGCATAAAAAAAAATAAAGTAGGTGTGAATTATGTACGGTAGACCTGCATAATTGACTAAACCTTGAGATAGTAGTTTGAAACTCTTTATTTAAATTATAATAAAGTGGTTCTTGGCTTACATCTAGTTCTTCTCGTTTGTTGTTTACATACAGTCCATCACCAACAACCACCACCATGTTTCCTTTCAGGTAAGCACATCGCTGAAGATCTTACCTTTGATCAAAACTAACATTTCTGAAATGAAGATATGTTGAAAGGGTTCGTGTCTGTTTGAAAACAACACATGCTACGCTTTGTAGACTTACTACAATTCCAACATATAAGCGTATCACACTAATGCGATTTTAAACAGATGATTTCAGATGATTTCACCTGTTTTAAACGAAGGTTCAATAATCCCATCTTCTTCCTCTCTGTCCACCTACTCTCATTCCCCATAAAGTTTCTGGTATAATCTCGTCTTTCAGTCATAGGTCAGCAAGGGATTAATGAGTCTCAGATTGAAAACTTGTGTTAGGTAAAACAGAAATAAGGATGATACGTTGCTGTAAAGAGAAAGGGGCACTCATATTTGATATTAAGCACATAGTAATTTAAAAATAAAGTCAAGATACTTGGGCTGAATTCTATGAACTCCTTTACAGAAATGATAGTATCTTTTTTTTAAATATCTTCAACCCTAAGTACAAGGCCTGAGAAAGAACATAGAGGTTATATGCATTGAATGTTCAGTGAACTAATGGGTAACTAAATGAATAAGCAAGTGTGGAAGTGAATGCCTCAGATAACTGGCACAGCAAAATCATACAGATATCATTAGCATAAAAAAGGGTTTGATGTTAATTTCTCTAATATAATTAGAATGCTGTCCATTATGTGGAATGCTGTGATTTGCTACTTACATGCATATCATTTAAATCATTTTAAAAATATTTACAAATCATAAAATGGAAAGAAAGGCCCTTCAAAATGACATAGTCAGCACTTGTTGCATAATTAGTGACACAATTCGAAGCAGTTTGTATAAATTAACCCACACGTACCTTGAGAGGTTAGTATTATCAATCTCATGCCGTAAAAGAGAAACCAAAGGCAAAAGTAGCCAAGCAGCTTGGGGAAGGTTTGCAGCTCACAAGTTACTGAACCGGAAATCAAACTGAGACAGTCCTAACCATCACACTGCATTGCTAGTGGCAGAGCATGATATTACAAAATGTAGCTTTTTAATATAAACTATGCTGTTAATAGAGTATACAATAGCGAAAGTGTATAGCTTTTTAATATAAAAATTTCTGTCATTCAGCTGGTACTTTACATTTTAAAGGAAGTGATATTCCAGGCCAAGTAAATGCTTTTGATATTGAAAAATTGTTTTATAATAGAATATGCAACAACACATTTTATGAAAAAAGTGATAACAGCGTTTTATTTTATACTTGCTAAACTATGTATTAGAGCTTACCGGAGGAACAGAACCAACAGGACACACACACACACACACACACACACACACACACACCCCTAAAGGCTTAAGAGAATTGGCTCACAAATTATGGAGGCAGAGAAATCTTACCTTCTGCCCCCTGAAAGCTGGATGTGGGGGAGGTGATCATGTAGTTCCCGGCTAGAGTCCATGTGCCTGGAACCAGAGGTAGTGGGGAGGCACGCTGGTTTTTGAGTCTTGAGTTCTTGAAGATACAAAAACTGGAGCTCTGATGTTTGAAAACGGAAGACGGATGTCCTAGCACAAACAGGAAGTTCAGGCTTTCCCTTTCTTTTCCTGTTTGGTCCGAGCAAGTCCTCAACAGGGTGGATGATGCCTGCCTGTGTTGGTGAGAACAGATCTTTCCTACTCAACCTAGCGATCGTAGTTTTACTCTCTTCCATAAATACTGTCACGAAAATTCCCAGATGTGATGCTTTACAAGTTATCTAGACATCTCATAGACCAATCAATGGTAAAATTAATCATCGCGAACCAAGAAAAACAAAATTAAGACATGTTTGCAACTACTCAGAAGCTTACTGGTACTCCTAGAAATTAAAAAATGCCCAAGAAAAAAAGCTACAAAATAAACACATTAAGTTATTAATGCTTTTGATTAGCAAATGCCAATTGTATGTTTTTAGGGCAGTGTGATGTTTTGATGTGTGTGTACAGTATGGCATGGTTAAGTTAACTAACAGCTGTCCAGCCCTTGCTTACCTATCCTTTTTATAGTGAGACACTTGGAATTTATGATGAATTTTATTTTGAAATATGATTTATGATTATTAACTATAGTGCTCTGTAATACATTAGATCTTAAAACTTGTTCCTTCAGTCTGAAACATCGTGCTCTTTGACCAACAGCACTTCATGTCCGACCTTTGGTAACTAATCTTCTGTTCTCTGTTTCTATGAGTTTAGTTTTATCAGTTTCCATATATAGATCACGCTGTATTTTTGAGATCACATGGTGTTTGCCCTGTGTCTGTCTTACTTCACTTAGTGTAATGTTGTTCGTATTCATATATGTTTGCACAAGTGGATTTCCCATCTTTAAGTTTCAATAATATTCCATTGTGTACACACATCACATTTTCTTTGTCCGTTTATCCACTGATGGGCACTTAAGTTGTTTTGACGTCTTGGCTCTTGGGAATAGTGCTGCTATGAACATGGGGGACAGATAGCTCTTGATATGTTGGTTTTAATTCCTTTGTCTATGACCACTGAGGTAGGATTACTGATTCTTATGTAAGTTTTTTTTTTTTCACTCTTGTGGAGAGCTTCTGTACCATTTCTCACAGTGACTGTTCTACTTTGCACCTCCACCAACAACATACAAGAGTTCCCTGGGCTATATATTCTCTCCAGCACTTACTCTCTCCTATCTTTTTTGATAAAAGCCATTCTGACAGGTGTGAGGTGATATCTCACTGTGTTTGCAATTTGCACTTTGTGAATGATGTATGTATTGGCTACTTGTCTGTCTTCTTTTGAAAACTGCATTTAGACCTTTTGCCCATTTTTGATTGTATCGTATTTTCTTGTTCTTGAGTTCTCATATATTTTCAATATTTTCCCCCATTTTATTGATACGTATAAGCACAAAATTTAAGGTTTACAATGAAGTTGAGCATTTTGTGCACCTATGTATCTTGTCAAGGTGACAAGGACTTTCCCGCTCTCCTTTTGTCCCTTCCCCTACCCATCCATCCCTCCCTCCCTGCCCTACCCCTGTTTCACTTTGTTTTTCGTTTTAAGTTCCATAGAGTTGTGATCTGGGTCTCTCATATCAGAGAGATCATTGGATGTTTCATCTTCTGCTTCTGACTCACTTCACTAAGCATGATGTTCTCTAGTTTCTTCCATTTCCCTGTAAAAGCCTCCACGCTGTTGGACTTTATAGATGCATAGTATTCCATTGTGCATAAGTACCACAGTTTGTGTATCCACTGGTCTGTTGATGGGTATTTTGGTGACTTCCACATTTTAGCTATTGTTAGTTGTGCTGCTATGAACATGGGTATACATATATGTCTGCTATGTGTTGTTTTGACCTCTTTTGGAAATATTTTTGGGAGGGGTGTTGCTGGATAGAAGGAGGTATTTATTTCTAGTCTTTTGAGAGATCTCCATACTGCTTTCTAAAGTGGTTGTACGAATTTACATTCCCACCAGCAGTGCAGGAGGGTTCCTTTCTTCCCATAGTTCTGCCAGCACTGATTACTATTTGACTTGTTGATGTAGGTCATTCTCTCTGGAGTGAGATGGTATCTTGGCGTTGTTTTGATTTGCATCGCTCTTATGGCTGGTGATGTTGAACATCTTTTCATATGTCTATTGGCCTTTTGTACTTCTTCGTGAGTGAACTGCCTCTTCATTTCATTTGCTCACTTTTTAGTAGGATCCTTTATTTTGGTTGGCTTACTTTTCTTCAGCTCCCTGTATATTGCAGTTATGAGCTTCCTATCTGAGATGTTCATGGTGAATATTTTTTCCAAGTCTGTTGGTTATCTTTTTATACTGTTGATAGTTTCCTATGCTGTGCAGAAGCTTTTTAATTTGACAAGATCCCATTTGTTGATAATGGGGATAATTTCTTTTGCTCTTGTTGTCTTGTCAAGGAAGTCTTTGCCTACACCTATGTCTTTTAGGTATTTGCCTAATTTGTCTTCTAGGAGGTTCTGTGTTTCACTTTTAATGTCTAGGTCTTTGATCCACTTACATTTGATTTTGGTGCATGGTGATAGGTACGTGACTAGATTCATTCTTCTGCATGTGGATATCCAGTTTTCCCAGCACCATTTGTGTTGAACAGGCTGTCCTTTTTCCATTGTATACATTTGCCCCCTTTGTCGAAGATTAAGTAATTGAGGTTATTTGGGTTTGTCTCTGAGTCTTCAATTCTGTTCCACTGGTCTATCTGTCTATTTTTGTGCCAGTACCAAACTGTTTTTTTTTTACAACTATTGTCTGATTAGTGAGATTATTACAGCTATTTGGGGTCTTTTGAGGTTTTTATATTAATTTAAAGATTATTTCTGAGATAAAATGACATTGGAATTTTGATAGAGATTGCATTGAACCCATAGATTGCTTTGAGTTACATGGGCATTTTCACAGTAATAACTGTCTCAGCCCATAAACATTGGCTATCTATCCATTTATTTGTGTTTTCTTTTTTGCCAGTATTTTATAGTTTTTTTTAATGGTTTTCAGTATGCAAGTCCTTTACTTATGGTAAAA
This sequence comes from Ctenodactylus gundi, assembly GCA_004027205.1. NCBI lineage: Eukaryota > Metazoa > Chordata > Mammalia > Rodentia > Ctenodactylidae > Ctenodactylus > Ctenodactylus gundi. Next base: position 340,226 of record PVKB01001838.1, on the reverse strand, counting down.
TTACATCTGAGTATTTTTGTTTGTTGTTATAGTAAATGAGAGAGTTTTCTTAATCTACTTTTCAGATAGTTTGTAATTAGTACATAAATATTTTACTGATTTTCATATATTGATTTGTATCATGCAAGTTTGCTAAAATCACTTAAAGTTCTAAAAGTTTTTGGTGGAGTCTTCAGTGTTTTCTATATTTAAATTCATATCTATAGCAAACAGATACAGTTTCATTTATTCCTCTCATCTTATGATCTTTATTATTTTATTGCCTTATTTTATTGGCTAGTATTGCTAGTACTATGTTGAAAAAATCGAGGAAAATGGGCATCCTTACCTTGTCACTGAAGCTAGATGAAAAACTTTGAGTTTTTCACCACTGAGAATGTTAATTATGAATTTTTGTCATATGATTTTGATGATGGTGAGATATATTATTCTGTACTTAATTCTCTGTTTTTTGTTGTAAAAGAATGTTAGATTTTGTCATGTAAATATTTTATGCCTCTATTGAGATGCTTGTAAGATTTTTATCTTTCACTTTGTAATGCATTTCACATTTATTGGTTTACTTACGTTGAAAAATCCTGGAAAACCATGATCATAGTGAAAAATTCTTTTATCATGTTCTTCATTTGTTTGCTAATATTTTGATAGGATATTTATATCCATATTTGTCAGGGTGATTGCTGTATGATTTTTTAATGATTTGGATGTGGACTGTTCCCCAAAAGCCTCAAGAATGTCTGTATTTTGTATTATTATAGATTTCAGATGCTATTAGGAAGTGAGACCTTATTGGAAGGGGCAGACCACTGGGACTTAAAGCATAAGGGGTGGAACATTGGCACGTGACCCGGAAGGATATATCCAAGCCCTGCCATTCCTCACTCATCTTGCCTCTCTGTCCCATTATGCCATAAGGAGCTTCTCTCTGACTAGCCCTCTATCAAGCCCTTCTACCATTGCCAGCCGCCCATGAGTAGACTAAGACCTTCCTAAACTGTGTGATAGAATAAACCTCTTTCATTTATTCAGTTGTAGGTTTGGGGCATTGTGTTTCAGCAAAGAAAAAGTAATTAAGATATCTTACAAGGTTTTTGTCAAGTTGTGGGATTAGGATAATTCTAGGCTCACAGAATGAATTTGGAAGTATTGTCTATTTGGGAGAGTTTCAATAATATGCACAGTTGAATACCAGCCCAAGCAACATTCCTATCATTTCTCACGAGCTGTCACCATTTTCCAGCACTCTCATAATTTTCCAGAACACCCAGCATTTTCCAGCACATTCAGTATTTCCCAGGGCTCCCGCTAATTCCCAACATTCCCTCCATTTCTCAGCACTCCCGCCCACTCCCAGGGCTCCCACCACTTCTTACTGCTGTCTCCATTTCCTCTTGTTCTTGTTGTTTTCCAGCACTCCAATTTCCATGTCTCCCCCTATTTTTCTGTGTTCCCACCATTTCACAGCGCTCTGACAACTTACTAGCACTCTCATCATCTCCTGGCATTCTCCCCACTTCTCAGCATTCCCACAAAACTCCAAACCTCTCACTGATTTCCAGCACTGCCTTCACTTACGAGTGCTCCAACAAATTCCTAGCACTTCCCCTCTTCCCAGTGCTCCCGCAGTTTCCCAGCTCCACAACCCTTTCCCAGCCGTTCCCCAGACTGGCATCATTTTCCATCGCTCCCACTGTTTCCCGGAACTCTAACCATTTTCCAGTTCTCCTCCCAATTTCTAGGACTTGCACCAATTCCTAGGGCTCCCACCAATTTCCAGTGCTCCCATCACACACAAACAGTCCATTGTTTGCCATTGCTCCTACCATTTCCCGGCACGTCAGTCTTTCCTAGCTTGCCAACCCTTTCCTAGGGCTGACTTGATTTCCCAGATCTTCCACCATTTTCCAGTGCTCCTACCAATTTTCAGGACTTCTACTTTTTCTTAGTGCTGTTTCCCAGAACTCCCATCCTTCTACAGAACCTTCCATATTTCCCACTACTTCCCTGCACTCTTGTCAGCTTCCAGTTTTCCTGCCATTTCCCAGCCTTCCCACAATTCTCAGGGCTCTCACTGTTTCCCACAGTTCCCCGCTCTTCCTGGCTCTGCCACCACTTCCTAGTGCTCCCACCCTTTCTCAGCACTCACACCCTTTCCCCGTGCTTTCATCGTTATCTTGTTCTCCTGCTATTTTCCATAAGACAAGACTTTTGGGCTTCCTAATTGTTTGCTTCCATATTGCTTTTCTCATTGTGGAAACCATGAATCCAGAGCAGTTTTCTCAGTGTGGAGCTGTGCTGGCCAAGGGAGGGAAGGGTGATTAAAAAGAACCATTTTCCTAACTGTTCATCCATAGTTTTCCTCGGTCCTGGGGTCAAAGTGGGTTTTTATCTCACTTCCCAATTTTTACATCTTCATGGTATTATTTTCGCCTGTGGATACTCACTAGATTGTGTGGCATGGGAGATAGTGGAGTTGGGGAATTTTAATTTTGCCATCTTGCCAATACCACTTTTCATTCCTTTAGTTTTGAAAATCGAACTTCAATTGTAAACCTTCTCACTCTATGTACCGTTGAGTTTATACTTCACATGCATTTGACTACCTTTAAAAAGACTACCATTCTTTAAATAGCTATCAGTAGCACATAAAAAAAGGGCTTTCTGTCTCTACAACTCCTGGTTAGTTGTGTCCTACTTTCATTTTTTAAAAAAGAGGCTCAGTTACATGCTATTGCTTTTTCATACCTTTCTGTAGTGTCTTTGAGTGCCATTCAATCCCCTCACACACACCTTTTTTTTTTGTTCTCAGTTAGAAACTTTGTCCTATGCACCTGCGTGTCTTTCATTCTAAAAAACATTCGCAGTTCAATAGTTATGACTTGGACACTTCTTGAGTAAATATTTGGTACATAACATACTGGATCAAGAAATAATGCAAAAGAATGCACCATTCACCTCCGTATTTGTACTCTCTTCTTGGAAGATCATGAGTCTAAAAATTTTATGTCAAGATTAAACAAATTGAGCTGCTGGTCTTTCTGTTGTCCCAGCACTTTTTAAAATTTTTTTTGCTTTTTATATCATTAACTCAGGCTACCATAACAAAGTCTTAGACCGAGGGACCTAAAACAGTTCTAAATGCTTAAGGCCGTAGGTCATGGCACAGTCGGTACATGGTGAAGGTCCTCTTTTTCTGGTTTGTAAGTGTCTCCATTCCCAATGTGTCCTCACATGATTAGGCAGAGAAAGACAGAGAGAGAACAGGATATCTGGTGTCTCTTGCCACAAAGGCACTAAATCTATCATGAAGGCCTTTCCCTGTGACCTCATCTAAATCTAATTATCTGCTCAGGCCCCGTCTCCATCCAAAAACAATTGCACAGGGCTGCAACCTGCTACTTTAGGAGAAGCATGATTCAGTCCATAGCATTCTTTCTAAAGAACACTAGATTTTCATGAAGACTTTTCTACATAGATCTTAGCTCATGAAAAATTCATTTACCCTGAGTACTGAAGAATGTACTTATTTCAGAAATGTTTCAGCTGAAGTGCTTCTGCTTGCTGAGTGCTTCGTTTATTTTAGGATGGGGCTTCTGGTAGGAAAGAGGCCTGAGGCTGAGCAAGAATCCTCAGAGGCTCTGCCACCGCCCCACAAAGCCGCACTGTGGGCTCCTCCTCGTCATCAGAGCCCCATAGTACTTCTCAATATTCTTGGAGGAAGATTTTGACATGCACTTTTGGGGAGGACAAAGTAAAAAGGAATTGTTTATTTTAAAGCTCGTATTTATAAAGTCTTCTTCCATCAGTTGAAACCTGAGAGTAGCATACTGATTCTGTGCCATTTATCTACTTGGAAAAGGTGAAATCTTTTCACTCTTGTAGTTGCTGTTCAAATTCCTTGCCTTGAGTGTTTAATGTTTCAGAGTGCATAGATGTATAGGGGGTCAGGGTTCAGAAAGGAACAGAGAATATGTTTATATTCATCACTGAAATTTTCGGCAGAATCAATGGTTTGACTCCTAGTTTTCCTAAATAAAGATTGAATTACCTTCATTTCTAAAGAAAAGTGAAATTTATGTGTGTCTCTCCCTCTTCATCCGTGTGACAGATACAGACACACAGAGAGACAGAGACAGACATAGAGATATGTCAGTAAAATTGCTTAAGAATTGTTAAAATGAAAAAGGAGATATTTGAAAAAATGATCTTAATGGAATGTTTTGATTCTGTGTTTTTTTCTGTTGAAATATGAATTTCATGTAGAGTTTGCATAACTCCAAGGAACACTCAGTTTCCTCGATGTTTTGATCCCAGGATGATGTGCACATTTGCAGATTATTTTCTAACGGAACTAAGAGAATGCACAATGTGCGTAGGTCGATATAACATCAGTTAATAGTAATAAGAAGTATGTCTGAAAATGGAGAGAAACAGCCTGCTTAACTTCCCCCTCCTCTATTCTAATAAGTTACTGCTGACCACAGCTCTCATTAGTGGCACAATACAGAGGTACGACTGGCAAACAATAGCAACTCTTTGTGGTTATGCAATGCCTTTGATCAGAGCAACTCAACGATTTCACAACTCATTAATTTTTGAAATACCTTAGTGACATATAAAGGTGTGAGGGATTACTACCTTCATTTTGTAAACAAAAAGGTGTTTACCAGAAACTGTGGCGTGGCCATCCAAGGATTTGGTTGATGTAATATATAAGTCTGATAATTAATGCAGAGATAAGTAAAGCTAAGCAAAAACTAATTGCTTCTAAGGAATTGTCAATAAACTCAGTAATGCTGAGCAACAACATTGATTTAAAATAAAACATTTTCATTGCACTTTTCTTATTTTTCATAATTATTATTCTTATTAGTATACACTTGTGATGCATAGTAATTATAGGTGTTTTGGGGAATTGATACCTACAAATATTGTATTTTCATCATTTTTCTCCCTCTTCTCATCCCTGACTTCTTATCTTTTCCATTCCCAGATCTCCTTTTATTTTTTCTTCCATTTAATAATAGAGATCCACTTAAAAATTTTAAGATTAGTTGATATTGGGCCATTTATTTTGGAACTTATCAGTTTTGTTTTTGTGTTTTTATATGAAAAAATAGTGCACAATTTCTATGAAACCATCAAAGTAGGTACTAATAGAGAAAAGATGAAAATAATTATATATATATATATATATATATATATATATATATATCCACATGTATAAAATGTAGCCAATTAAATATAAGACTGCTTTATCATCTATTGATTTTGAGGAACATCATGAAAAAGATATTGTAATCTACTTCAGTACAAATTTCTTATAAATAGAGTTAGGAGAACAGATTGCAATATTTTCCTTTTCCAAAATTCAACTGAGTTCCAATTAGAAATGGCCCTCAAGATAACAAATCCTATTTTGTATATTTCAAAATAACTAGGAGAGAAAACTTGTAATGTTCTCATCACAAAGACATGACAAATGTTTGAGGCAACGGTCACAATGATTACTCTGTGGCCATTACACAATTTATAAAAGTATTAAAATAGTAATATTAACAATATTGCCTTCTGTTTTAATTAAAATGAGAAAGATAGCAAATCGTATTTTTACCAAAATGAATAGCAAAAGAAACAATTTGCATCATTTGTTAAAGTAAAAATATCTTTTACATAATTTTATCACCCGTTTACTCAAATATAGCTACTTTTTCAGAAATTTATGTCTTGGAATCCTTGTAGAATAGCAGAGTCTGCAACAGCAAGGATTTCCTTGTTGGTGTGCACAAGCCCAGAGTATTAAACTTCAGGTCTTATGTCTTCCCCTACACTAAAGCTCATGTGTTCAAAAGATGGACTTTTGAAAAGTGATTGGGTCATGAGGGCTCTAACTTCTGTTGTAGTCACCTCTTAAGGACCAGTCCCACCAAGCTTCCAACACATGAACTGATGAGATTGTAACTTAATGGCATTATTGGTAGATATGGGAACAAGAGGGGTGGCCTGATAGAAAGGAGTAGAAAATGCAGATGTAAACTTAGAGGCCCCTCCCCTCTGATCTTTTCCCTCTCTTTCCTTCTTGATTATCATGATGCAAGTATTTTTCCTTTACTGCTCACTTTTTGGTGATTTTCTGCCCACAACAGGCCAAGGTAATGAAAACAGTAGACCATTGACTGAAACCTCTGAAGCTATAAACCAAAATAAATCTTTTTCTCTTCAGTTGTTTTTTTCACAGACATTTTGTCACCGTGATAAAAAGATGGCTGACAATCTTGTACAGGCTACAAACAATTTTTTTTTACATTATGTCTTTGTTTCTTCTCCACGTCTTAGTACAAGTTCTACATAGTAGGCCTTTAAGATCATTTATCAAATGAATTTCTTCTTATTTGGATAAGAGTTGTATTCCCTCATATTATTTGCTTTTTAAAAAATGCAGCACTAAAGCTCTCTTATTATCTCTGGTGTTTCTCAGGTGAAATTTAATGTCACTGCTTATTTAAATGTGATCCATCAACCTCTCTTTGAATACCTGAGGTGCTAATTAAAATGTATATTCTTGGATATGAAAGCAGAACTGACTGTCATATAATCTCTGTGATAGGAGGTTTAGGATGTATAATTTAATGTAGATTCTCTAAGAAGTTCTTGAACATATTAAATCTAAGGCATTTTCCTGTCTTGTAATACTAGCTAATACATCTATAGCAGTTTCAATTAAGCGATGTTTAAGTACTTTACATAGAAGAGACTCATTTACTTCTCACAAAAACATTTAAGACATTATGACTTAAAGGTTATTCTGTCAAGAAAATGAATCTCTACTGCCCATGATTATTTGTGATGTAGTGATTGTAAATGACATGAAAACTCTAGAGCTGTAAGACTCAAAGCATGACTTCATGTTTCATGGATAGGAAGTTGCAAGCATACATACAGAAATCTTAATCCTACTCTATTCAGGTTGAATTATTTTTCCCCATTTTATTGATATGTATTAGTGTAAAATTTAAGGTTTACAATGAAGTTGAGGATTTTGTGCACCTATGTATCTTGTCAAGGTGACAAGGACTTTCCCACTCTCCTTTGGTCCCTCCCCCTTCCCTTCCTCCCTCCATCCCTCCCTCCCCTACCCCCCGTTTCACTTTGTTTTTCATTTTAAGTTCCATAAGAGTTGTGATCTGGGTCTTTCATATCCATTATTTTATAACATTGTCATTTGTCTTTGTGTTTCTTTTGATGCTACAATGTGATACTACATGCTGGGTAATTTGTAAGCAATCAATGTTGACTTGGCTCATGATTGTGGAGGCTGGGGAGCCCCTGATGGAGAGACTGCACCTTCGTGCTGCGTCATTCTCTGGCCCGAGGTGGAAAGGTCAGGCCATAGGAGAGGGCAAGTGGGAAAGCTAACAAAATACTTTCTTCAAAGGCGTTAGGATAATAATAAGGGAAATTTGCATACTGACAGCATTTTGGATAATACAAAAGTTGATGCTGATGTAGTCATCAAGATATTATGGTACTGGAAAAAATATAGACAAATTAGTGGAAGAATAGAGAACCCAGAAAGAGCCACCCAGGTGTAGTCAAATAGAGTTTTTGATAGAGGAGTAAAAAACATTTTAATGGAGAAAAGATCATATTTTTAGAAATTGGAAAAATGGACATCTACATGTCATGTATATGAACAAATCTAGATACAACCTTATACTCTTCACAAAAATTAAGAATGGATCACAGGCCTACATATAAAATATAAAACCATCACCTCCTAGAAGATGAACCTAGAAAAAAACCTTGAGTAAGTAGAATAGTGATGTTTTAGATACAATCTAAAGCCAAGGTACATAAAAAATAATTAAGCCAGACTTCATTAAAAGTACAAATTACTGATCTACAAAGATACTTTACTAAAGAATGAGAATATAAGCAATAATCTGAGAGAATATTTATAAAAGATATATCTGATAAAGGACTCTTATGCAAAGCATACAAAGAACTCTCAAAACTCAATGTGAACAATCAGATAAGCATATGAAAAGACATTCCACATGATATATTTTTAGTGAGTTGCAAGTTAAAGTGATAAGATACACACTTATTATAGGTTAATTACAGATTAGTAGACACCTATTGGAATGGTAAAAATCCAGAACACTGACGACAGTAGGTGTTGACAAGGATGTAGAGCTACAGGAACGCTCTCTCATTCATTACTTGTGAGAAGCAAATTGTTCCTGCTGCTTCCCACTTTGGAAGACATTTTTGGCATTTTCTTACAAAATGAAGCATGTTGTTATTGTATGAACCAGTAGCCGTAATACTTGGTGTTTATCCAAACTAGTTCAGACTTCATGCAAACATGGAAAAACGATATACTGTATGATTTCAACAGCAATGTACTCCAGATAAGGCAAAACTATGGGGGCAGTATAAAGATCAGTTGTCCTGGGTTGCAGAGTGTTGGAATGAGGCAGGAAGAATAGATGGAACATGGAGTATTTTTATGTCATGTGTAAAACTACACTGAATCATTCACTAGTGTTTAATATGTTTTTCTAAATCAGTGGTGGGGAAACTTTTTTCTGCCAATATTTTAACATTATTTTCAGGCCATATCGAATAATCAACTTAAGAATTAGCCTGCTATATTTGCCAAAACAACTTTTGCATAGTTTACTCAAATCTATTGTTATGGTTACCTTGCTGGGACACACTGTGGTTGCATGGGCTGTAGATGGTGTGTGCTGTTCTCACTACTCTAGATCCATAAAGTGTTGAAAGCCCAGAGTGAAAATTAATATAAACCATGGACTTTGAGTGATGATTATGTGTCAATGTAAGTTTATCTATTTTAACAAACATATCGTTCTGGTGCAGATTGCTGACAGTGGAGCTGTCTGTGGGAGCTTCAGTGGAGAGTGGGGACCTCCCTGTGTTTTCTGTTCAACCTTGCTATCAATCTAGAATTACTCTTAAAAAATAAAGCCCATCTTTAAAAGCAGTTGTAATTTCTGAGGTAGGATAATATGTCAGTGGTAAAATGCCTTCTTCTGAGGAAAGGTTCCTGAAACACTTAATAGTGAAACATGAAAATGTCTATGATTTACTTTAAACTATACATATATGCATGCATAGCTATCATGTGTCTGTCTAATCTATTTATCTGATGCACAGTGGTTTCATTGTATGATATCCTTGTATTTTTAAAATATCATGACATTGCTCATAATTAAAAACAAAAACAAACATTTCTAATTGCTATGCATCTCTTTATTCTTGAATGTGAACCAGCTGAGACCATCTGCCTCTCGTGTCCTCAGTGCTGGCGGAACATTGTCATCACCTGAGGATGAATTAAGGCAATTTTGGGGGGAGTAGGGTGGAGCCCTGGGCATCAGTCTTTTCAAAAAGCTGTAGTATGTATCAAGAATCATGAAACACTGTTCTAACTGCTGTAAATGAGGTAGTGACAGCCTTTTTTTCATAGTCAGACATGTAACTGTCACCATTTTTCTATTTACAGAATAAATAGCACCATGGTGTTCTAAGCCTTCCAAACACTAGCGAATCTCAGTAAATTTTCACTGAGCAGCTTGTAGAATAGGCAAGAAGACAGACAGTGATAGATACATATAATGAAGATCATGTGTATTTAATGTACTTAAATTGAGTACCTATAACGTGCCAGGCACTGGAGGAGGGATTTTTCATGTTACTTTTTTCTTTTGTGCATAAAATGATGAAAGTTGGATGTTATGATGTCCAGGTTTCAGATGAAGATATATAAGCTTGGAGGTTTTTCTCTTACTTTTAGCCCAGAATTCCCATGTGTCCCTTCTTGCCTTGACCCCTCCAGCTTCCATTTATGTCACCCTTTGTGGCTGATGCCGTGGCCTTTTGTTATAAGAGGTCACACACGAATGCTCTTTCTAATCTCTGGGTGTGTGAATTCTTTCATTTCTCATAGTTTTTCCTTAAATCATTAAAACTCAAGTCTCATGTTTGGGAAAATTGACTAAAATATATTTAAACAGCATGCCATTCAAATTATTTTTTAAAAAGCAATTTTCTACTGTAGATTTAGAAAGCAACAGATCTATGTGAACCAGCATAATTTCTGATTAACTAATTTAATCTGTTCAAAATTACATAAGTGAACCTGAAACAAGCCTCGATCCATTTTTTACCTTTGGATGTAACATAGTATTTTCAAAAATGAACCGAATAGAGTAATTAGCCCCCAGCCAGAGCAAATGACTCTAATAGCCATCTCCCACAATGTTCCTTTGGTAGAAAGACCGAAAGTAAAAATATAAATGTGGCAGCCCATGGGTTAAAGCTCTTCATGTGCCCTATTAAGCAAAGGTTTGGCATATTAATGTGCAGCCTTGCTTCACAGGAGAAGCTCGGAAAGAGAAGAGAGTTGATACTTTCCCTTTAGGCAGTTAGAAGCTCTCTTCTGATGGACCAAGTGATTTCCGGCCGGGCTTAGCTGCCTGCAATTGCACGGGGGTAGGTTTTATTTTTTAGTTCTCTAGTTTCTGTTTTGCTTCAAGATCAAAAAGAACACATTTCAGTTATCGTAAGTGGGAATCTTTTTTTTTTTTTTTGAGACAGGGTCTCACTCTGTGGTCCAGGCTGGTCCTGAATTCACTTCAGAGCCCAGGCTGGCCTTGGACTCAAGGCAATCCTCCAGTCTCAGCCTCCCGAGTGCTGGGATTACAGGCCTGCACCACCACGCCCAGCTTATGGGGTGCTGGGGAATCGAACTCAGGTACTTAGCACTTGGCTTAGCAGTTGCTCAAGTGCTTTAACCGCTGAGCCATTCCTCCAGGAATCAATCTTTACATGTTGAAAAGGAGCTATAGTCTGTGCTTGAGATGAAGAATCTACTGTTAGTGGTTCAGAGATCTGAATTTTGGGCCTCAGAGCTTTGACTCGCCCCAGATACTTGAGTAAAACACTCAAGCAATCTGACCTTATTTTCCATATTTGCATATGGGATGGGTTTGACGATTTCTCAGGTTCTTTTCAGCTTTCAAATATCAATGATGCTACATTTAAGTAGGAGATAATAAGCAACCCCATAATTCATGATGGAGCAAATAGGATTCTTTAACAGTAGAAATTTTCTTCTTTGAGTGTTATACTTTCAGTCTGTATTTCTGAAAAATTTTAGACATTATAAACACCTGGCAGACACACGCATTTTAAGGTGTGTGTGTGTGTGTGTGTGTGTGTGTGTGTGTGTACTTTGTTAGGAGTTGAGAAGGAATGCACATTTTAAATAAGTCCTCCAGATGATTGTGATGCCAGTTGCCCGCAGGTAGCCCTTCAAAGAACTTCTTACAGTGGATTCTGCTGGGCAGTAATTCTCAATCCTTTCCATCTAACAATTTCCAGGAAGTAGTTTGTTATGGTTGGAATATCTCCACCAAAACCTGTGTTGGATTTAAATCCTTGCTAAAGATATGAATAGGGTGTAAACCTAATCTGACTATGGAATTTGGAGGTGAAACTTTTAGGAGGTAATTAAGATTAAGTGAGGCAGTATGGGTGGGAGCATAACCCAATGAAATAGTAGCTTTTGTAAGACCGGAGCTAGAATGTTCTGTCTCAACATGTGTTTATTGTGCTCCCCAGGAACTCTCCCAACCAGCAAGAAGAAGCTCTTTAGAAAGCATTTGCTCAATCTTATACTTCCCTATCTACAGAACCACAAGCCGAATAAATCTTTTTTTCTTTAAATATTACTCAATCTGTAGTATTCAGTTATAGCAGCATACAATAGACTGAAACACATACATTCTGGACTGATGATGTCTCAGACATATACCAGGAAGGTACAGAAAGACTTATTGCATGCCTAGTAAGGCCTCCTAGGAAAGCGCACAGTTAAATATATAGATAGATGTATTATATCACAATTGGTTTAACTATTTAACAATAGAGAAACATTTGCTACTAGCTTCTAATTCTTTGGCTGTTAAAATATGTTTGTGTAACAAATATTTATATTCATCTTTGGGAATTGCTGTACATACGTATCACATCTTGGTCATTTTTATCCTCTTTGTCTCCTGCCTCTCTTCCTCCTTCCTTAGATCCTCTTTTCACCTCCACCAAGTCTATCTTTTTGTTTCCTACCAGCTCTTTTTAATTTTGCTCTTTATTTGTCTCTTGGGTTTTCCAGAAACAGAAACTATGTAATATTTAACTTTCTGTATTTGATTCATTTCACTGAACACTAGGGTCTCAAGGTCCATACATTTTCTTACAAAGGGCTCAAATTTAACTTTATTTATGGCTGAGTACTGCATTCTGTACTCAGGCCACCTTTTCTTTTTCTGTTCACCTATGGATGGACATACAGACACTGCACCCATAATTCAGCTATCGTGAATTAGGTGGCTATAAATGTGGGTATGTGTGCACCATTGCAATGTGATGACTGTAACTCTTTTGGGAAGGTATATAGAAGAGGTATAGTTGAGTCAAATGGAATTTCTATTCTCAAATTTCAGAGGAATTTTCTTACTAATTTCCACATTGAATGTACTATTTTATAGTCAAATAAACATATAGAAAGGTCCTCCACACCACCTCCCCTGCAATCTTGCTAGCTTCTGTTGTTGAGTTCTTGATGATAGTCATTCTTACCAGAATAAGATAAATTGTGAGTGTTGTTTTGATCTACATTTTTCTAATGGGCAAAGAGGATGAACAATTTTTTATGCATTTACTGGCCATTTGTACTTCTACTTTTGGATGTTGTCTGTTCATTTTAATTGCTCATTTTTATTGAGTCACTTATTCAGAGGTTATGGACTAATTTTTTGAGTTTCTTATAATAGTCTAGATATTAGTATTCTGTTTGAGGAATTAGAAAATTTATTTTCCACTTTGTAGGTTGACTTTTTCCTCCATTAGTTGAGTTTACTACTGGTAAAAGACTGATAAAAGTCATTTATGGGAAATCCACTACAACATCATACTAAATATGAGAAAACTGACATATCATTAAAATTAGGAACAAGACAAAGGTGTCCTTTCTCCACTTTGTTCAATATTGTACTGAAAACTTTAGCTAGAGCAATCAGGCAAGAGAAAGAAATGGAAGAGATATGAACAGGAAAGGAAGAAGTCAAGCTCTTCCTATTCATGGGAAACACGATTCTTTACAAAGTAGATTCTCCCCAAAGATTCAACCAGAAGATTCTTCGAATAACGAAATAAACTTAGTGAAGTAGCCGGATATAAAATCTGTATAACATCAGTGGTTCCTGTATTGCAACAATGAATTCACTGAAGAATAAATTAGGAAAAAACTGAATGGTGCATTAAAAAAGCCTATGAATACTTAGGAAATAGCCTGTCATGAAAGTGAAAGAACTGTATAACAAAAACTGGGATTTCCCCCCCCCCCCCAAAAAAAAGAGGTTGAATAGAAATTAGAAAATGAAGACCATCTCCCACTTCTGGATAGGTACAACTGATATTGTTGAAATGCCCATATTATCAAAAAATGATGTAAAGATTTAATGCAATTCCAATCAAAATACCAACACTATCCCCAGAACTAGAAGAGACCCAGAATCAGCAAACCAAACCTGAACAAAGGAGCAAAGCAAGAGGCATACAACCCCAGGCTTCAAATCATGGTACAAAGCTGCAGTGATAAAACTGAGAGCCTCAAGGCAGACGTGGCCTGTGGAATAGAACTAAATACAGAGAAAGAGCTCTGTGCATTTTCAGCCATCTGATTTTTAACAAATAGGCCAAAATATATGCTGGAGAAAAGACAGTCCCTGTCTGTCTGTCTGTCTGTCTTCTCTCTCTCTCTCTCTCTCTCTCTCTCTCTCTCTCTCTCTCTCTCTCTCTGTCTTACCTGTCTGTCAAACTACTTACCTATGTATCTTTGAATTCTGCTACACAATGATAGGACGAGCTGATATTGGAAGATGTGAGAATGGCATTGCTATGAATGCGTGGCCACCACAAACCAGCTATCCCTGTGGTAACTTTGCTGACACTTCCTACTTTATACCCCAAAGGCTAGAGAGTGAAAAATGGCTCTTTAACTAATGATCCTGGGAAAATTGGCTATCTATATTCAGAAGAATGACTCTAGACCCATATTTCTCATCTGGAATCATATTTATTATGTTGGGCTCAATCAAATCAAAAAGAGACCTACATAAAAAATAAACTCTGTGTCTTCTGGAGGAAAAAATTGCTAAAACTCTGGAAGTTATAGGCATAGACAAGGATTTTCTGAACAAAACTCCAGGTACACAAGAATTAATACCAAGAATCAACAAATAGGATTATATAAAAAGAAAATTCTACAGTGGCTGCCACACAGTCCAATTGTCTGAAGATGCAGATATTACTCAGACCCCAAATCTTTGAGCAAAAAGAAGCTCAAAATTAACAAGTACCATTTTTTCCCCTTGTAGAACCATAAGTATGTTGCACTATTGACTTCTGTTCTCCATTTTTACTTGCTGACTTGGCTATAATTCTTATTTTTGTATTCTTAAGTAGAGTCAAGTCAGTTTATATATAGATTTCATAGATTTTTTTTGTTTTGTTTCCAAGTTTGCTTACTTGCTAAAATTTATTTGCAGTCCCTATTTCAACTGTTGTGATGCTTTTGTCATAATTTATATGTTTGTGCCAAGTACCAACACTTTGATTCACTTAATAGCCGAATGTTTAGAAGTTGTGAGCTATGTGTGAGCAAGGCAGACATTACCTTTTCATATGCTGTCACACTGTCAGAAGGTCCATTTTTTTGTGATATGCTTACTACCGGAGATTTTATTTTTTTTGCTTTCTTTTGCTTTTTGTTGTTCATCTTACTGGTTTGAATGCAGTTAAATCCAGCTGGTGTTCTCAAGAACGAGAAGGCTGTGATTCTCCTAATGGAGAAAATACGTATAATTGGATAAGTTTTATTCAGGCTTGATCCGAAGTGCTGTGAGCCATGAGTTCATTATTAACAAGTTGACAATGTCATACTTCAAGAAAAAGGAAGAGGAAATTCACACACCATACATGGAATTGCTCCAGAAATTGCTAAAGCAACATCTGTACTGTGCGATGAAGCCTATGGAAAAGCTGAAAATGAGCTAATTAGAGGATTTAAATAAATCATAGAGGGTACTTCTAAGATTAAAAGCCAAAGAAATTTCAAGTCATATTAGCCAGGTTTAAAAAATGTTAAACCTATCCCAGCGTTGGCTAATTAGCTTGTTTCAAAAGGTGAATCAATGCAACAAAAGTGAAACTTGAGTCAACCATTGTGTTACATGCCTGTAATCCCAGCTACTTCCAGAGCCTGAGTCAGAAAGATTGCAACTTCAAGTCCAGCCCGGAAATTTAGCTGTGACCTTGTCTCAAAAAATAAAACATAAAAAGGACTAGGAAATATAAAGAGGGCCAGGGATGTAGTTCAGTAGTAGAATGTCTGTGAGTTTGATCCCTAGTAGCAAAACAAAAGTTAAATTTGCATGTGAGAAAGACTCGATAGGGCGGGGGACTATGGCAGGATTTTTCGAAATACCTGCTAAATGTTATATAAGAAAAACATATTGTGGAAGAACATGTTTTCAATGCTGATGAGACTGAATTTTTTACAAGGATGTTGACAAATGAACCAGCAAAACACAAACAGCATGTTAGCTGATGAAATGCTGTGACGAGAGGCTCTCTGAACCCCACTCCCTATATAATAGCAGCAGTCCTGTGTTTATTAATGTAGTATTACACATAACAAGAAGTAACTACATATATGTTGTGGTTAGGGTCTGGAGTGTCCCCCAAAAGTCTCATGTATTTTAATGGAACCCTGTGATGTTGGTGGATTGGGGTCTGGTGTGGAGGGGTGGATTACAGTTACGTTAGGATTAACGGTGTGGAGTGGCCACACCTGGATGCAGGAGGGACTAATTACTGGGCAGAGACCTGAAAGGATACATAAGCTGCACCTGCCTTCCTGGAGGACTAGCCTCAGCTTGTCTTCCTGTTTGTGATGTCCTGAGAAGCTGCCTCCACCTCTGCCTCTGTCCTGTACTCTGATTGCTGCTGGCCGCCCCTGAATGGACTGTGACCATCTGAAACTGTGAGCTAAAATAAACCTTTCCTAAATTTGTGGGTGTCAGGTATTGAGTCACAGCAACGAAAAAGTAACTAAGACAATATATTTTGATCTGGATGCCTTTAATAGTGTTATGACTTGGATCTGGAAAAATTCACCAAAAACCTCATGAAGTTGGATGTTGTGGAATAGGTATAGAATTATGGCTTTTGGAAGGTGAGGCCTGGTCAGAAGGGGTGGATCACTGGGCCAGGAAGAGTGTACACTAGCTCCACCTTTCCTTCCTCAATTGGCATCCGGTATTCCATGCCTTGAACAGCTTCCTCCAGCTGGGCCACCACCCTGCATCCACTCATGCCAGTCACACATGAATGGACTGAGACTTTCTGAAACTATGATTATGATTATTATTATTGTAATTTTTTGAGACAGGATATCTCCCTGGGGCCCAGGCTGGTCCTAAACTCACTATGGAGCCCAGGCTGCCCTTGGACTCACTGCAATCCTCCTGTCTCAGCCTCCCAAGTGCTGTGATTACAGGTGTGTACCAGCATGCCCAGCTTGTGTGGTGTTGGGGAATCAAACCTGAGTACTTAGTGCATTAATTAGCTCTTGCTAGGCAAGCACTTTCACTGCTGAGCCATTCCTCCAGCCCCCTTCTTAAAGTAACTCTTTCCTCCCTTAAATTGTTCTGTCCTAGCAATGCAAAAATAAGTCAGACAGAAATTGATGCCAGAAATGTGGGGTTGGTGCTTTGACTTTACTCAACAATGTGATTTAAAAGCCTTTGGAGCTGGCTTACAGAAGGAGATTGGAAAAGATTGAAGATACTGTCTAAGGAAGCCTTAGAAGGCTGTGAGCTGGGTTTGTTAGGAGATTCTGGTATGGACTCAGAAGACCAGGGTGCTGATAAAAGTACAAATTGTAAAAGTCAGGCTCAAGATTCGGAGCAGAAGGAGGACTGTTTTGGTAATTAGTCTAGAAACCATATGTGCTACACTCTGGCAAAACTTGTGCTAGTATTTTGCCCTTTTCCAGAGACTTTAACTGAAACTGAGATTAAGAGCCATGGATTACTTAATTTGGTGGAGGAAATCTTGAGGCAGCTGTACCCATTGGGAAGATTGTCTCCAGTTTCTAAAATTGGGAAATGCCAAGGGAAGTGTTGTTGACTTGTGGGCCTGGAAGTGAGAGAGGGCTACCCACCCTGAATATGAATGGTCCGACTGACAGCTTCAACTGAGAAAAGGAAGAAAAATCATTGTCACAGCTTTTCCTGGAAAAGCTCTGGCCATGGCTTGAGTCTGCAGACATTGACTTGCTCCTAACTCACGTGGTTTTCTATCTGCAGTTCCATGAGCAGGTCTCCAGCCTCTTCCGTGTGCTTCCATTTTTGCTAGCTGCTCATGAATGGACTATGGGTGACCTTCTAAAGTTGTGAGCTAAAATTTTCCTCTCTTAAGTTGTGGGTGTTGGCTATTCTGTCACAACAACAAGAAAATAACCAAGATGGCAGCCTAATGTTTGTTGTGTCTCAGGGATACAGGTGTGGCTTTTAACCACCTCTATACTGAGAAGCAGAAGAAAAGCACAGAAAAGCATATGATTATTAAAAGAGATTAGCATTGAAAAGAAGCCAACTACTTGGAATCAGGATTATAAAATGATGCCTTAAGAACATCTCAAAAGACCCAATTTTCACCAATTCAAGGGTGGAAAAAGCAAAAGACCTTGCTCTGAGCAGAGTAACCCAAGGCCTCCTGTAGGGCCAAAGAGAGAAGTGTTTACTGAAATTTAGCCGTCTAAGAACTCTAAGGCCTTGGCAGTGATTGTCCAAGGTGATCAGACTTCTTAGGCCAGTGGCAGATCTTGGCATCATCCACATGTCGTTGGTTTCATAGGCTTGCAGAATGCAAGAGTTGTGCGGTCAGGGAGGCTTCTACCCAGTTTTCAGAAGAAGGCCTCGGAGGCTAGGCAGTCATCCAGAAAGGGCAGTACATGAAGTTACGAAGGTGAATCTCAAAGTGCAGTGGAGACCCTGAACATTTGGAGAAGCCAAGAACATGGATTGTTTACAAAGAAAGGCCACAGGGTACAGGCAGAACCAGCCAAAGAAAATGCTACGAGTCAGTGTTGTACAGGCAGGGCCACCAAGCCTTTTGGAACGCACATCTTGCCATAGTTTACCCTCAGCACTGGACACAGAACTATAGAATTTAGCCCTTGCACTGCTAGATTTAGAACTTGTTTTGGTCTGATTGCTTTTTATCCTTCTATTCTTCGCTTTTGGAATGGGGATGTTGACCCTGTGCCTTTGTTTGATGGAAATGTTTTAACTTTTCTTTGATTTTTCACAGGTGCTCACAATCCAGAGTTTGCTTTGAGTCTCAGGTGAGACTTTGGACTTGGATTTTTAGCAGTGGTACAGCTGTTAAGACTCCAGCAACTTTTAGAGATGCGCTAAATGAATTTTGCATAAGAAGGTGGACATGAGTCTTTTGTGGGCCAGGGGTGGAATGTCATGGTTTCGATCTGGAATGTCCCCCAAAAGCCTCATGTATTTAGATATTGTGGACTGTTTGTGCAGCTATGTGTTGTTAAGAGGCGGGGCCTGATTGGGAGGGACAGAATACTGGAGCTTGACCCGGACGGGTTGGGTTACAGGGACAGAATCTGGAAGCATCTATGCTGGCTCCGCCTTCCCCCCTCACTTGGTTTTCTGTGTGCCATGCTGTGAGCAGCTTCCTCCAGCCATGCTACCACGTGCTTCCACCATTGTCAGCCACCTCTGAATGGACAGAGACCTTCTGAAACTTAGCTAAAATGAATCTTTCTTCCCTTAAGTTCTGGATATCTGGTATTCTGTCCCAGCAATGAAAAGTAACTAAGACAAGCAATTTCTTCATTCTTTGATTTTACCACTACTGCCTCTTAGGTTTAGTTTTCTTCATATGTTTACTATGTGAGGCTTGCTGAATTTCTTGGGTCAGTGGTTTTTGTCTTTTGGAATATAATAAAGGACACATTGTAATTATTCCTCTTGAAGTCTTTCTTTTTGCTTCACATAGACTTATTTCATTAATCTTGCCACTTTCTGAAGTAGTTCTGGAAGTCCTTTTTCATGAGTGTTTTCAGTTGTGCTGTGGTGACAGTGCTAGTGTCCCAAGTTGTTTCAAAGTAATTATCTTTTACAGTCACTTTGACTTTGGGGGAGAGCCAAAAGTCGTGTAGTGCTAGATCCAATGAATGGGTAGCTAAGGACACACTGCCATATTTATATAGGCCTGCCTTTCTGTTGAATGGCTCTGAGCTGCAGCATTCACTGCATTTTTGATGATACTTCATGAAAAGAGACACAAAAGAGGACTTTCAGAGCTGCTTCAGAAGATGGCAGAGATGATGGGATGATTGTGATTGAGGTTAAGGGAATTATTTTGAGGCGGATTAATGGCATTGTGTCTTTTGAAAAATTTAAACATGCACCATATTTTCCCACCAGCCTTTATAGGTTAGCGCTTTTGCTATTGTTCCACAGACTATGGTTGCTGACTTTATTGTTCTCTTTTATTCTGTTGTATTTCAGTTTGCACCTGTCATCAAAACCATTTTTTTTTTGATACCAGGGATAGAATCTAGAGAATTCTGAGATGAATTTCCAGTAATCTTTGAACTTCTTGAGACAAAGACTTACAAAGTTTCTCAGCTTGGCTTTGAACTTGCCATCCTCCAGCCTCAGAATCCTGAGTAGCTAGGATTACAGATGTTCGCCATCATGCCATGCTACCGCTCTTCAATTTTCTTCACTTTTTTCCTCCGCTCCATTCAGTCTGGCTAGAATTTCACTGAAGAATTATTCACTGAGGGAGTAGAAGGAGCAAAGGATGTGATATGGAAATGTAAAAGATTAAATAAAATCAGCAAAGATTTAGGTAAAAAATTATCACCATTTAAAAAAGATTTCTAGATTGTTCATTTGCCTATTGTTTGGTAGTTTCAATCATCTACTCATGCCGGCTTATCACCTTTTTGAATAGTATCCTTTATTTTTCATAGTTGTTTTAAAGGTCTCTGATAACTTCAGCAATTTATCCATCCATGATTTTGATTTCATTGGGTGCTTCATTTCTTGATAATCGTATTTTTTCTTTTTATCTTGTAACTTTATTGAATTCTACAATTCAGCATATAGATACATCACACACACACACACACACACACACACACACACACACACACACACACACACACTTATATTTATGTGCAATAGAGGTTAAAATAAAATAATTTAAGGTAAGTAAAGGCATGCCTCCTCCTCTATTATGTGAAGAGTATTGGCATTCACTCAACCTGGAAGGATTTCATCAGATATTCCTGGACTTTCTTGTTGAGTTAGTTAGACTCAGTTCAGTATAGTCCACAAATTTGCTGAAGTTCAGATTAGAACACTATTTTGAATGGAACTTGTGGTCTGAGTTCCTAGAGGGTGTCACTCGGTTTTTCAGCCTTCATTTTGAACAGTATTTCTATACACAATGTACCGGAGACTTGGCGTTTCTCAGCATTTTTAACTTGTCCTATTCTTTCTTGAGAGGACTTGGTGAGATCTGTGGAAAAAATGGAAAATAGTTGGTGAGCAGGTGCACATTATTTGTTCTTCTACTTTTCCTCTTTTCCTCTCATTGTTTCTTCCCTTTTTGGTCCTTTTTTATGCAGTACTGGGAATTGAGTCCAGTACTATATTTTAAATATGAGTCCAGGACAAATTTTAAATATTGGGCTCACATGTGTGATTCTCCTCCAGTGACCTCCAAAGATCTGAGATTACAGGTGTGTACAACCATAGCCAGAATGCTGGAAGCATCTTGAGTTTGTGAATCCTCATATCTGCTTACTTCTAGCTTTGAAAAGCTAGATGAATATTTAATTGTATACTTCTTACAGTTTCTATTTTTTCCCCGCTTCTCTGTTGAGAATCCCAGAAGAGAATCATTAGTTTCAGATTTTATTTGCTTAGTTTTCTTTGTGATCTCAGCTCTAAATAGGGTATAAAAATACAACTGGATAGATCTTCTAGGTTATCTAGTTTTGTTTTATTTTTAGGGAGGGAAGAGCACTATCTTGAAACATGGTATGTTCTAAGAAAAAGCTAAAGTTTCTTTTACCTGTTTCTGAAATTTTTCTCTTTTTTCTTTATGTTATCTCTTTGTCATACTCTTATTGCAAAATTTCCTTCAGTTTAAAAATGAAGGAACAACAAGAATGACAACTATTTCTTGGTCATACATTCATTTCTGTGACTGACCATAAATCTTTATCCCCTTCTCCACTTCCCAGGCTAGAAAGAACAATATCCTTTTGTATCCTTCATTTCTTTTCCTCTTAGTCTTTCCTTAAATGACTGGTATCTAGTTTCCAGAACCAACATCCCTGAGAAAGTTCCTGTTCCTGTGTCCTACAATTGCCAAATTCATTACTTTTCAGTTCAGACAATATTTTATGTATAGCCTTCAAATACTAAACAAGTTCTCCTTTCCATAAACTTTATTATCTGTTGGATTATGGCTTCCCTTCTATCTTATTGGTTGGTGTTATGAGGTCTATCCTCCAATTTTCTCTGTCCTTCAAATGTCTTTCTTTTCCTCTGAAATTCTTTTCTTCCGGGACTCATCTCGTATTCTATAGACGCACTGCAGGTCATCTCATTTGGGTCCAACAGCTTCAGCATTCAACTGAAGAGTCCAGTCTATGTCTCCAACTCAGACCCCCTGCCCTCTGGGTCTGTGCATTAAACTGCTTGGAGACATAACCTATGCATGTCCCTGTTTCATTTTCCTTTCTCCCTTCATATCTTCTCTCCTTAAAAAATTTACCTCATTGAAAATGACACCATTGACTATTTGGATATTCAAACTAGAAACCTGGATGTTCTCAATTTCTAACATTCCTTTAATTAAATTAGTCACCCAGTCTTATTCATTCAAAGTTCCTGCTGTCCATCCCTGCTTCTCCAGATCTAATGTCACATGGCTAAAATCACTGGCCTGTCACCTCTTAGTTTGCCGTCCCTGCTTTATTAGTCTTTCTGCTGTACAATGGATCCTCCACACTGCTTCAGGGAGTCTTTGTAAAGCGACAATCTGTTTAACTTAATCCTTTGCTGGAAATCTGAAGCTGTTTTCCTTTCTTCTACAATGTCCAGCATATAAGAGAATCAGTATTTTTTTCCCATTTTATAGATATGTGTTAGTGCAAAATTTAAGGTTTACAATGAAGTTGAGGATTTTGTGCACATACCTATCTTGTCAAGGTGACAAAGACTTTCCCATTCTCCTTTTGTCCCTCTCCCTACGCACTCCTCCCTCCCTCCTCTCCCTACCCCCTGTTTCACTTTGTTTTTCATTTTAAGTTCCATAAAAGTTGATCGAATGGTCTCTCTGATATGAGAGAATCAGTATTTTTGTGAGAATGAAAAGAGGTAAACAGCAAAATGATATATGATACATTCAAGAACTTTTGGTTGTTCTAAATTTTTCAGCGTCACCTCCTATTTCTTAATCTTGCCTTTATATTTATGTTAGCTTTCCCATTGCAATGACAAAATCCCCACAACTTAACGAAGAACAGGTTTAATCTGACTCGTAGGTTCAGAGGCTTTGGTTCATGGTCCACTGGGTCCAAAGCACAAACATCATGGCAGAAAAACATGGTGGAGGGAAACGTTTTAGTTCATGGTTTCCAGGAAGTAGAGTAGAGGAAAAGCACCAAAAAGGAATGGATGAGGAGTGAGACATAGACCCCAAGGCCACACCTTCACGGTCCACCCAGGCTCACAGAAGTATGCTTCACCAGTTGCCAATGTAGAACTCAAAGCCAGTTCAGTTGACACTCCGCCCACCACAGTTATTCAGAAATAACTGAGACTTTTATAGTTTTAATAATAAGTGTCCTCGACAGTCAAGTATCTTCCCCTTATTTCTGAAGATTTTCTTTTTTTTTGGTTTATCCCAGTTCAATTCAGTTGACCCCTTCCTTCAATTCCAACGGATCTTTGCCAGAACATCCCTCTGGCAATTAGTTACTATTTGCTTATAGATTAAACTTCCACAAACAACACACCCAAAACTCAAAAAAGTAGTAAGAGTAGGATGCAAGTTCTCATTTGGTTATGACACACTAAATCAGAAACTGGACACAACATATTAAAGCCTATGGGATTGGGTTATTTATTATTTATTAAGAATTCTTTTCCTTGATTGGGAGGATATCATTTAAAATGGAGGACATATTTAGGAAGGCCATAATGGAGGTCAGAAGATAGGAACATATTTCTTTTTCTATTTTTATTTTCTTTTTCCATTATGGAATAGGTGCTACAACATTGCAGAAAAGTAGTTGGAGTTATTTTTCCCCCAGTTCTCCAGTGAGTGTTGAACAAAATAGGAGGAAGTCTCCTAGTCCATCATTAATGTACCTCAGGCAGCAGGAGGAAGCTTTGCTGATTTTCAGAGCTCGCTGGAAGGACTGGGACAGTCTGGGTCATCTGAACACCTGGAGGCTGTGTAGGGCGAGGAGAGTGCGGGGCATGCTGAGGGTGGAGAGAAAAGTCAAGTACATGTCAGCAGTAACACAGGAGGTGCTGATGTGATTAAAGTGCTTTATGCGCATTAGGTTTTGCTCCATTTTTATCTTGCTGTATTTGTAAAACATACAAAGTAATTACTGGCCCATGAGTAATGAATTAAGAATATTTTGGGAACCATAAATACAGGTGAGTTGTGACTGTTCTTGTGTGGTCTGTGATCTGGGATGAGTGCTGTTGTCCCATCTTTATCCATTGTGGGGGCACCACCTGGCTAGGCACAGCTGGCCGAGAGGTGGCACTCCCGGCTCCCAAGGGGAATTTCTTGTCTTCAGGATGCTGTGCTAGCAGTTATGGATCCAGGATCAGTGTGGATTAGCCAGAAAAGTAGGAAAACGTGGGAATCAGCTGTTTTTAATTTTTCTTTTTTAGGAAAAAACAGTTGAAGGTACTTTGCTTATTGTTTACCAAAATCTAAACCAGAGAGTTGGGCTTTCTGTCACATGATAAAAACATAAAAAAGTCATCAAATTATAAAATACTGTGTTTATTTGGAATCTTACTACACTGTGCTTCAGTAGTGTGATCTGATGTACACGGTGTGTGTGTGATCTTCTGCCCCGCCTCAGTTCAGTGTGGTTATGTTGCGCTAGAGTGGAAATGAGTTTGGCCTTTCTTACTTCACTGTGATGTGGAAGGCACATCTGAGCAACTGTCTGGAAGCATTTTGAGCAACGTGAAACACTATATCAACATATGTCATTCCTATGTGTCAGTATTCCTGGTTTTGCTGTAGGTTCTGGGGTCTCCCAGGTGGGTGGTGGGTGGAGTTGTTAGAATATTCATTTATATGACATATGATAACATGCAGGTGAAAACAGTTTGAATATGTAGAAACTAGAATTTGGATTCCAGCACTATATCTTTTTAAATTGAAATTATGGAAGCTTATTGTTTTGTGCCTCAGTTTTTCTGTTTTGTATTTGTAAAATGGGAATATTAACCTCACAGGTTACCATATCTATCTCACTTTTGTGAAACTAGACTCAGTGGTACTAAGTAACTTTTCTTAAGTCACACAACTAGTAAGGACAGATATTGATGAAATTTGACCTTAATTCTGGTTGACTGCACAGGAAGCAATAGAACTAACCACAGTTACTGGAGAAACATTTGCGGAAGACCATTTGTATTGCGGTAAAGCAGGCTCAGAGTGAGATAGAGGAGAACAGTAGGGCCTGTGATAAACTCAAAACTCTACCAAATAGAATTTGTGGAAGTTTAACAACTAAAGATCAATGAGGTGGCATTATTGTTTAACACACTAATGTACTTTATGTCACAAAAAGATAATCTCTGAATCATTTGTACCTGGAAAAAGCACAAGTCACCTCTTAGGTTGGCCCTCTGGTGGATATTCTACTGTCTATGATTCTGTGGTTCTTGATCAAATAGGACTGTGACACCGAGAATTAAGACCAAATGAAGATAGTGCAGTGCATTCTGCATCCCGAGTTTGTTTTCATGTATTTAGTTTAGATTGTTCAAAGGCACATGCTCAGGCTTAAGGAAATGTGAGAGTTGGTTAAAACAGAAAATTATACCATAAATCATAAGTAATCATAAAGCATTAGTAACATTCATAATTATTTCCTGTAGACTTGCAATAAACCATTCTAAATCATCCTCCATGTTTGCGTGAGTCGGCCTGGTGAGGCCTCTCTGTCTAATGAACTACGGTCTAGCTTCACGTGCAAGCACTTTGTAACTAACCTGAGAGTGAGCTCGTCCAGCTATGGCACTGTGCTCCAGCCAAATACGGCAGCTGACCTTTCAGCCATTGCCAGGCAGAAGGCTGCCACATTATCCTCAAATAAGGCACACGCTAGACTGCACCAAACCGGTCATTTCTGTATGTCAGTTTCTTTTATCCTGGATATAAAGGTGGCTCAGTATACTGAACATTTTTTTGTGTGTATGTGGAATACCTTTAGAAACATTATATATAATAATAGACAAAGTGCTTTTTTTGGTAGCTAACTCATTGTAGAAAGCAAAACTGCTAAGTGCTACTTACACAAACAAATCAAAGGTTTATGAAAAGTCCAGTTGGTCGTTTTGAGCAGGACTCTTGATTGAAATTCCCTCTTGAACTCCCTTTGAGAGCTTTCTGTCCCCTCATTTTGCTCGTTGTATACAATGAAATTTCACTTTCTTTGAGTCTTACTTGAACTCTGTATAATTCTTTTCTCCCATTTTATTGATATATATATGTGTGTGCGACATAATGTTAACATTGCACTTGAGTATTTTGTGCACATGTACATCACGTCAGAATTACAAATCCTTCCCCTCTCCGTTTTTGACCTGCACCCCCCGCCTGTACCCTCCCCACTAGTTCCCATTATCCCCCCTTCTATATAGTACTATGAAATGACTGTAATCTGGTTTTCTCATACTAGAGAACATTCGATATTTAACCTTCTGCGTCTGCTGACTCACTTCACTGAGCATGATGATCTCAGGTTCCATCCATTTACCTACAAAAGCCCCCAACCTATCTGTCTTTAGAGATAGACGACTTGAAACTCCATGAGCCCAGACAACATCGTTGCTAACATGTAACATATTTTGTTGCAAGTGATTTCCCCTGTAATAATTACCTCTGTCTGTGATATAACAAGAGAAATCACAGTGTGAGAACCATGCGTGACCTTTTGTAATTCTCCTTGGGGCCAGTTTTCATCTGTTTACCTTGCATTCATGTGTAAATTTCTCAGTCCTTGGAACATTGCCAACCAATGGATAGATACTGAAATCGTAAACGAATGAGTAAAAACATGAGATTTAGGCTATTAAGTCATTTTTTTCCCTTACTCGTCATATTTCGAGAGCCCTGGATTTTGATCTGATTGGATACCCTAGGTTACGTATTCAATCCTGGAATCACCACTGAGCTCCAACCTGAGACTACGCTGGTCTTCTGGTGCTGGGTCACGGCTCCCTCCCCTGAGGGTGGAGTTAAATTCAGTTTCTGAGCACAAGATCCTATAAGGGAGGAGTGAGCACTCCCCAAAGAGATTCTATTGTGGGAATAATAATACCTGTATTGTAATTTTTTACAATAAGAATTACATCTGTCACTGAAGTAGCTTTTGAGTTTCCCGTGCAGGGTCTGCTCCTGTTTCTTGCCTCCTCACTGAAAATCTTACATTACCTTTTCTTTCAACACCTGTAACAATAGTAACATGCCATAAAGGTTTGGAATAATTTTGGCTGATATCATTGTTGTTATTAATATATCATTTTTGAATGGGTGGGGGATGAATGATGGGAATTAGAAATGTAGTCATAGGAATTTTAAGAATAAGATGGCATAAGGTGTGAGATCAGCACAGAAGCACACATTTGTTGCTTGGAATCCCCCCAAAATTGCCTTAGAAAAGTTTTCCCCCTTAAAGATCTTGACTAAAATGACAACTACAAATACCTTATCTTTTCAGCTATTTTTCCATCAACCATTTAAAGCAAATCAGAAGTTGATATAAATACTCCTTGAAGTGAATTTAGCCTATGACTGAACAATGTAGATATCACTTGTGCAACTTTTAACAAAATATCTCCTACTAAGAGTTCTGCCTTTACTAAATAACAACTATCAAGCATAAACTAGTTTAGGTTTCACCCTATTTCTTTCCTGTTATCTTTCTTTCATCATATTCTTAATCTTTTCCTCTTGAGACAGAGCATCGATCTCTAGAGCAGGCTGATCCTGAACTCACTACATAGCCCAGGCTGGCCCTGAACATGCAGTGGTCCTCTTCCTCAGCCTCCCAAGTGAGTGCTGGGATTATAGGCGTGTGACACAATGCCTAGTTTATGTAATGGAAAATCAAACCCAGGGGCTGGCACATACTAGGCAAGCACTCTGGCTGAGCTATATCCACAGCCTCACTTCTTTTTTTTGTGCTGATATTAAACTATAAGCCAGTGTTCCATCAGTGAGTTACACCCCCAGGTTCAAAGTGATTATTTTTCCAGGGAATCATCATGCACTAGAACAATGAACTTGAGTTGTGAAGTCAGATGGTGATAGGTTCATATTCTCAAAATCTGAAAACATAGCTGCAGATGGTTCAACTAAGTTTCTGGGTGATTGATATTTTAGTCAATAAAATGTGCATATATATCTATATGCCATATAATGTTGCCATAATTATTAAGTATAAAGAACCTATGCAATAAATGGTATGAAAATAAAATATCCATTATAAAATTATGTAATAATCATGTGTTCTATTTAGTCAAGAATATTTTGTTATATTTACAAACTTAGGCTCACTTAATACTTGACCTTCGGCTGTGTGGCATTGCCGAAATAATAATTGTGTAGTGAACAAGGGCTGTTTTCATATTCCCTGTGTAAAAGGGGTTTAGAAATATGTTAACCTCATGTGAAAGAAGAAATATTTATGGAGTACCTAAAATGTAAAATTCATTTTGTGTAAGATCAGACACGGAAAGACCTGGAGATTGGTAGGTCTAGAACTCAATGCGAAATCGCCGAGAAGTCAAGCGCTTTTTATTTACTTACCAGAGGGTCCTTTTAGCCTGGGTTTTATTTGAGTCTATAAAATAATTTATAAGTTACATCCATTTGCGATTTTGAAGACTCGTTTCTGTTCCTCTGTTCATCCTACTTCACACTTTTTGTTCTATTATTTTACTCAAAAGCTCACCGCCCTTGAAGCTTTCCAGCAATTTTTGCCTTCTCATCTTCACCAAACATGAAGCTCCGTCGAAGAATTTTAATGAAATATAATATGGAATATTAAAGATGCCTTAAGATGAAAAATGAATAATCTCAAGGCAAAAGTGCTTTAAAGATAGTGTTAAAATTAATAATTTGCATGCTTGAAAAATCTCCATACTCCTAGAAGAAAAAAACTAATAAATATGAAGAAACCACCCCCAAACTGCTTTTCTCATTTTTATTGAGTAGCCTCATTTCAGAAAATATACATTTTTTTTCTTTGTGGAAAAATACCTGTAAGTGGGTCTTTGGTATCCAAAATGTCATTTATTTCCATATGGCTCCTATCTCCTCTTGGCACAGGTATCTCCAAGGTAACAAGTGTAAGCTGAAATTTACATAGCCAACCTTGAGATTTATGAATACGAGAGAAGGAAATGTATGCATTGCAGTGAATAATTCATAGTTTAGAATTTTCAAGTTTATAAAAATTATATCTTATGTAAAAACGCATGAATATAGCTGTTTTCTTAAGACCACGTGAAGCAGTGAATCTTTTACATCATTTTTCTTGTTTAGGTTTAGAAACTGTTGTCTGTAGCTTCGTTTCATGGTGCTGTGTGTGAGGGTGTGCAAATCGTAACAAGCTTTCTAGAGTGATAAAGAGCTCTGACAGTGTCATGGTGATCACTCTTACAATTATTTGACATCTGTCTCATTTTCCACTTCCTTGGGAAGCTGGTGCCTATTAAGAAAATACAGTTTTGAGCACATGTACAGAAGTCTGTGGTTTCTAATTCTTCCTTTTTGAAATTTACATTTTAAAAAATATTCTGAATGCATTGATAGCTACATTTTTCCTTCTCTTCAGCCAACTCATTCAAGAGAATGCATTAGAGAAATGTGCCTGGAGTGAGGGTGCTGAACTGCAGGGCAATAATCCTGAAGTTGTGCCTTTTGTAGCTCCTGACACAGTATTCTATTCTATGTCAAATTCACCCTTAAAAATATTTTTAAAGTATTAAACTGGAAATAAAATATTTTGGCTTCCTCTCATGGTTCCAGTTCTCCTGACTAGTTCTCGTAGAGTGCCTGGAACCTGCTTAATGAGAAACTTCCGGCCATCTCAATGGTTACATGTCTCCAAGTGAAAGACACTTACGAGGCCATATGGTAGGTTTATAAAGGAAGCACAGGGCTGGAGGAATGGCTCAGTGGTTAAAGTGCTTGAGCAAGTGCTAAGCCAAGCACTAAGTACCCGGGCTCGATTCCCCAACACAATGTAAGCAGGGCATGGTGGTGCACACCTGTAATCCCAGCACTTGGAAGGATTGCCGTGAGTCCAAGGCCAGCCTGGGCTCTGAAGTGAATTCAGGACCAGCCTGGACCACAGAGTGAGACCCTGTCTCAAAAAAAAAAAAAAAAAAGGAACACAGAATTAGGTCAAAAGTTTATATTTTACTATGGGTTAAAAAAATAAGAACATAGCCAAGATGGCACCAACAATCAATAGTTAATAAGATTCCTAGTAATTTTACCTAATATTGTGAATACATATGAATTTCACTGGTGGTTTCCCAAATGTTCCTAACCATGTGTTGGTCCAATGAGAACTGGATCAGAACCATTTTTTTTCTTCTAGCTCTAAACTATATCTCGACCCAGAAGTTATTTTTACATTCTTTAAAGGTTAAAGAAATTCAGGGAATTTGTCTGTAACTAAGTCTTTCATGAGCTTGCAGTATACTTATTATTGGGTAGTTCTTACCTTTCTGCACCCTCTAACATCCCACATATTTGTCTTCATATGTGATTTTATATTTCTTAGAATCATATTCCATAACCTCTCAACTTGTGTCCTTTTTTTCCCCACAACATATTAGCAGAAAAGTGCTGTGGCTTGGATGTGGTTTGAGTGTGTTCCCTCAAAAGCTCATGTGCTGGAGCCTTGGTCCCCCTTCGCAGAGGTGGCAGATCTTTAAGAGGTGGGGCTTCTAAAACATAAGCTAATGAAACCTCTTTTCTTTATAAGACATCTAGTGCCAGGCATTTTGTTATACCAACACAAAACAGACTAATTCAAAGCTCATTCTTTTAGGGCCTTTTTAGGGCCATTATGAAATGCTTTTCATAAGTTTTGAGGAGAAAATAGTATACGATGAAGGGAAAGTTAAAGATTATTCTTGTTGTTTCCTGAGGAAAACTTAAATTATTTATGATTGATAACATGAGTTTGAATATTGAAATCTAAGTAGTAGATGACAGGCAGACATTCAGCAAGTTTTGCAGAATTAAACCTTTTTTGATTTTTTTACTCGTCAAAAAGGAATTAATGAACAAGAAATAGTTTTATAAAATGTATAGATATTAATGGAAAAATTAGCAATATTTGGTGGATTTATTCTGTTTTTTGATTTGTAAGAAAGAAGGCTCTAGAATAGTATTTCTGGTTTTGTTTCTTTAAATTGCTATTGGAAAGATGCCCTTGGCTAGGGTAACTTAAAGAAATAGTTATAGAAAATTAGTTTTTAAGATTTTAGTGACAGATGGTTAGAGATCTTTTAAAGTTTTCCTGGATATTATTGAATTTGTAGAACATTGGTATCTTAAGTTTTGTTTATCAATAATACTGATTTTTTGCCACATTGTTCACTGCATATTCCCTGATTGTAGCAAAATGCCATTTGCTCAGACTATTAGGATATCATAGAAAATCTGGTTTGCAAAATAAAATTTTATATGAAAAAAATTACTTTTAGTTCACTATTAATAAACAATCGATGCTTTTCAAACACTTGAAAGGATTTGGCCTTGGGAGGATTTTATTCTCTTTGTAAATCACAGTTGTTCTGCCTGATACTTTTTGGAAAATGGATGGCTCAAAAGGAAATTTTACTTCTTGACTGACTAAGCTCTTTTCTTTCAGGTCTCATTTAAAATATCACTGTCTTCTCTGACCACCTTCTGCCCCAAAGTTACTCCCTAAAATTACTTCCAATCTTTTGGATTGGTTCCTCCATGGTGTGGTCATTCTTGAGATTGTTTTATCAGTATCTCAAGTGTATTTGTCAGGTCCACTAGAAAGAAGGCTTTCTAGGACCGCATATGGTCTGAATTCATGTAGTACGGTGTTTTTGACTTCTAGCTTACTTTCTGTCACAAAGCAGTTTTACAATAAGCATTTGGAGAATGAGAAAGTGTTTGGAGTCTAGTACCTATAATGATCTGAGTGATCAATAAATATAGGTGAACATTGCTAATGTGTGTGCTGCAAGCTCTCATAATTAGTATGTGATTAAGCTTGAGACTGACCTCAGCAAGGAATCAGTCTGGTTTATATTACATAGAACCACTTGGCAGATCTATGTTAAGAAATCTATGTAATCAAGCTATGCACAATACATGATGCAGCTTCTAGGCTGTCATATGGTCATGCCAAGGTTCCTCCTCCATGATGACACTTTACAATCTTTTGACTTTCTTATACTTTTTTTCAATGAATATGTGTGAAGTTTTCTATGGGAGCTGTTTCATCCCTTGCTCTGTGAGAAGCAAGCTGCCATCTGTGAGCAATCTCTGAAGAAGGCCACTTGGAGAGGAAGCAAGACCTCTGGCCGGTCATTAGCAGTGAGCTGAGGACCACCAGCAGGCACACGATGGTGCTGGAAACCAGACCTACCAGCCTCACTTGACCCTTCAACAACTGCCAATGCTGATAGCTTGATTACAGACTCCTGAAAGACTCCAGGCTGAGAAAACTCAGCCAAGCAGCTTCTGAATTTATGATCCTCAGAACTCTTGTGAAATAGTAAATGTCAGAAATTTTGTGAAATAGTAAATGTCTAGTAAATGAAGTTGCTAAGTCTTGGGATAATGTGATCTGTGGGGGTAGATAACTACAGGCACCTCCCTTTATCTGTAGTTTTACCTTCTGTGATATCAGTTGCCCACGATCAGCTGCTATTCAAAAATACCAAGTGGAGAATCCCAGAAATGAGAGACTACATATTGGTGTAATTATTCTGTTTTATTATTGGTGTTATTAAGTTCTCACTGTACCTAATTTATAAACTAAACTTTATCATAGTTATATATCCATAGGATATATAAATCATGGTATAGAGATCTATTAGTATATGAAGTTTCAGGCATCTACTGGGAAAGTCTTGGAATCTATCCAGTGTGGATAAGGAGGTCTGCAGAATTTTGGTACCAGAAGTAGAATGTTGCCATAACAAAATCCAAATTGTGAGTAACATTATAAATACACAGCGAACTTCAAGGAGAATCTCAGTTAAGGCTCAAAGTATATTGAAAAAGACATTCCTAGCGTCTTTTTGTCTTTGAGAGGTGAGGTGAGGAGATGTAAGAGAGAAAAAGAAGGAAAATCTTCCCTATGGAGTATCTGTCAGGGAGCTGAGTTGTGTCACTGTCAGCTACATGACTGATGAATGGGCCGATCTAGCCAAGGAAATCGGTAGTGATGCGTAGTATAAAATGCGAGGCCAGAGAGACAAAGGGAAGGAAGGACTGTTAAACAAAAGGAGTCATGGCTCAACGGTCATTAGAAGTTTTCAGCCTCCCAGATGCTGAGCAACTTGAAAACGAGGAAATGGCTGATGAACAAAGATGTGATGCCATGGAAATATGGTTCAAAGATGAAGCCAAGAGCATCATAGTCAGATGTTTTGTTAAGACCTCAGAAATATCAAAGGCAGTGCCTCAGGTACTATTCATTAGACAAAAGCCAGTCTGAAAGATTAAGGGTGTGCCTTCCAGTTCCTCTCAATCAAAAACAATATGGGACTTCTAGGGAGCTTTAGGGCATCACCCCTCATCCTGTCTATGGAAGCCGAAGGTAGAGAAAGCCTTATTCTGGAGAGATTTTTGGTTTTGACTTTCATCTAATTTGACTTTCTTCTATAATCCAATACAATTTGTAGAAGACTCTCAAAAAATTGTATAAGAAAACAAAATCACCTCGTTGGTCTGACAGGGACAGCGAGGGCACCAAATGAAGAGGTCTTTGGACCTACAGTTTAATTGGCAGGAAGTAAGCTGGGAAACCAGTTAGCTGCAAAGAAAGACTACTTATGTGTGAAGAGGTAAGAACTCAGGATGTGGAATCAAGAGTCCAGAGGACAGGGCTGAGAGCCATAACGAACTGTTTTCGGACCTGTGACCTCATCAAAGAACATTTGGCATCTGCTTGTCTGGATTTCATAGCTGTAGTGCCTCATCCTTGTCCACTTCCCTGCTACCATGTACCAGGGCTGATCTGTGTGACTAGTAGCGCACAGCAGAATTGTGTGTTATTTCAAGATCAGCTTATTAAGGATTAAGGAATGAAACTTTCATTTCGAGTATATAGTCTCTCTCCCCCTTGTGTGTGTGTGTGTGTGTGTGTGTGTCCTAATATTTAGCTGTATGAGACTATCAGAACATCTGAAGAAGTATTAACAGTGATATTAGTAGAGATTCTGTATATTATAATTTGCATAAGATATCCCTGAATTATCTTGCTTGGCCTAGCATAGTTGAGTTTCCCCTTTCACTCTTGAAATGTCCTGGATTGGAAGATGAATTATATGATTAAAACTATTAACACATGTGTCATCCTGCACATTCAGACCCTTACATGCCCATGATATGTTCTGAAGCCATAGTACTAAGTGGTGTCAGGGTAACAGAGAACAAGAAAGCTCTGCTGGCCCTCTGAGTGTTTCTCCTCCCTTTGTTAAGTTGTTTGTTCCTCTTTCTACTTTCCTGGCTGGAAAGTAATAAAGCATACAGGGGAACTTGCCAAATTCCAATGTTTTTGACTCTGGGACATTTACCTTTGTATGTCAGCCTAACTGGGTCTTAGAAAAATCAACCTTTACATACGTGTTTCAAGAGTGCTTTGAATCAATTTTATTTCATCTCTCTGTTTCTCTCTCTTTTTTACTGCAGGACTTGAAATTTGAAGAGGAAGGGCTCAACCGGTATATTCCTATGCCATTTTTAAAGACTGAGAAGTATGTTTCTTCATATTACATTTATTATATTCTTTTTGTGTGTATGTGTATGTATGCTATGGAACCTTTGAATTAAATATGAAATGAGTGTAGTTGATGGGCATCCCTTAATTTGAGCATCCTAACCTTTTTGGGAACCATTTCACCCTGGAATGTAGCCATGCCCCTGATGTATAGGAGGCATTCTAGCCATGATGACCTAGGAGCCATGTTTCATTTATCTCTTAGGAAATATCTAGATCCTTGGGCCAGGTAGGAATTTCAAGGCATGGTTGAGACAACTACCTCTCTCTCATGCAGCAGGCTCAAGTGTGGACTCAGAGGCAACTTGCAAGTTGGGTAGATGGTGTCATGTTGATCCTTAGGTTCTGCCTTTACTGTGTGACCTTGAACAAAACAATCAACACTTCTCAGCATCAGTTTCTCACCAGCTAAGCAGCGATAATTTTACCTTGCTGCATTACTTTTAAGGCTGAATAGATGAGAAAAACAGTGAATTTGATAAAGTGCCTTGAGCATGCTAAACACTCAATAAATGCTTCTCAGTACTGCACATCAGGAGTCCTCAGTTGGGATCAGTGTTGTCCCCAGGGGACACATGGCGGTGCCTGGAGACATTTTTGATTGTCACAGCTAAGTGAAGGTACTAGTGGTATCTAGTAGGCAGAGATTGGAGATCTTGGTAAAGATTCTTTAAGGCACAGTACAGCCCTCCAAACAGAGACACATTTTGTCCCCAGTGTCAGTAGTGTGGAGGTTGACAAATCTGTGCTGTTTATTTGTTCCCATTTCCTTTAGTTTCTGTTTCTCCTGAGAGAGTAAATAAAATGCGACCCAGAATGGGACCTGCCTTCCTGTGAGGGCTGTTGGGTGTTGAAGAGGCTTGGCCACGCCGACAGGATTACACATTACTAAAGTGTCATTTGTTCCTCAGCTTACAGACCAATGAGGAATAGACCAGCATGCCTCTTATGCCTGACATTACTAATGATAAGACTTTACGCTAAGAAAATGGCCAGGAAGGTCTACAAGACTTCATATGGGAGAGAGCTAATTATAGGCTAACTTGCAGTAGTGAAAATAGAAATAGTTTAAGTATCTCACAATAAGGGATCATTTAAATAAATTATGGTAGGCCGTAGGAATTAAATACTAGGTAATACCTAAAAATTATACTGTAGTAAGTAAAAATGACTATAATATACTAAGTGGAAAACAAAGGTTACAAAATAGTATTTACAGCACCAGTCTCATTTTATATTGAAAACACAAAGTGTCTAGCTACCTAGCTAGGAAGAATATTTCACCAGTGGTTATACCTTAGCTAAAGATTAGTGGGGAGATTTTTATAGCACATAAACACATATATAGTCAGCCCTCCATATCCGCAGTACCCACACTCACGGGTTCATCCAGGGTTGGGTAGAAATATTACCCCTTGCTGTGGTTTTAATCAGGAGCATCCCTCAGAAGCCTCATGTGCTTATGGATACTGTGCATTGATGGCAGGCGGGGCCTGGCTTTTGCTCCTGGCTGGAAGGAGCAAATGTCTGGAGGGGCATGTACTGGTTCTGCCCTTCTGCCCTGACGTTGCTCTGTTCTGCTGTGTTGGGAGGAGCTCTGTCTTCTGCCCCATCCCACCGTGTGTTTCCACCACTACCAGCTGCCAATAAATGAACTGAGGCCTTCTGTAACTGTGAACTAAAGTAAGTCTTTCCTCCATTAAGCTGTGAACGTTGGCTATTCTGTCCCAGAAATGAGAAAGGAACCCCTCAGCCTCATAAAAAAACCCCTGCCTCTCTACCGAACATGTACAACCTCTTTTACTTGCTATTATTTTCTAAACGAAACCATTCGGCAGCTATTCACAAAGTATTTACATTGTATGGTGTCATCTAGAGACGACGAAGCACATGGGAGGATGTGCAAAGGTTTTATGCACATACTGCACTATTTTATATGAGGGACTCGGGCATCCTTGGACTTTGGTATCCAAAGCAGGACCACAGGAACTTATTATTTTCAGTGGATCCTGAGGGACAATTATACCTATACAATCTAAGAGTTAATAAGTATAAGTACTGTTTAATTTTACTGATTTCTCTTTTTAATATTAAATGTGGTTGTTGGGAAAATATTTCCTTTTATGTCTTATAATTCATTGATGAACCATCATTGCTATAAAAGTACCAAAAGGACTTAACATAGTCACATTGAGGTAAGCAAAAAGAAATATTCTAGAATTGCAAAAACCAGGAATGATCATGTGATTTATGATCTGAATTCTGCTGATATTTCTTGACCTAGAATACGATTGCTTTATGGCGGGGTCCCTCACCCCTGCACCATGGACTGACACTAGTACCTGGCCTTGGAAGGACTGGGCCTCGGGGATAGATGAGTGGCGAGGAGGGGGTGAGCTGTGAGTGAGGCTCCGCCTCCTGTCAGCATGCTTCTGTTAGGTTTTAATGCCACTGTTGATTGACTGAAGGTTGAGTTTCACTCCCAGTTTCTCTCCAATTATAGCTGCCAGTTCAAAGCTGTCCTCCAATAACATACTTCAAGACAAAATCACCTTCTCCCCACCTGGGAGAATGGTCTTTAACTAAACCCTTCCCTGGTTTCAAAAAGTTTGCAATTGCTGCTTTAAGGAAATTGAAAGCATGAAAATACCTCTAGGTATGTAGTATTACATTAAAAAGGTATTTTACTTAACTTTTAATGTATATTATATCTTTTTAAATTTTATTATTATTATTATTATGAGACAGGGTCTTGCTCTGTAGCCCAGGCTGGTCCTGAACTCACCATGGAGCCCAGGCTGGCCTTGGACTCATGGCAATCCTCTTGTCTGAGACTCCCGAGTGTTGGGATTGTAGGCATGTACCACCATAGCCAGCTTACATAGTGCTGGAGAATTGAACTTGGGTACTTAGCGCTTGACATAACACTTGCTAGGAAGCACTTTAACTGTTGAGCAATTCTTCCAGCCCCCTTTTTCACTTTAAAGAACTTATTTTTAGAAAACATTTAATTATTAAAAAGTGACATTATACAGGGACTATATTTTCTTTTTTCTTTCCAGGTCATAATTGTCAATGTAATGTCTAATTATTTAGATTAAAATTATAGGATATTTCTGTGTGCTTTACAATTCTTACCAAGGGAACAAAGACAGAAGCTGAGGAAACTATCTCACTGTGGTTAACATAAAATGTTTGATGTTTACTAATGAAATCTGTTTACCTTCATAACGGCATAAAAGGGCCATTAGAGACAATAGATACAGTAGTTTAAAAGTAATAAAATTTACAACAAAGTGTATTTAATTTGAAATTGAATTGCTGGCGAATGGGTGTCCTAATGAACCCTGTGTCAGTGTAACTCTAACCAAATTAAGGGAAGTCATTTGTATCACAGGAAACTTAATTCAGCAATGAGACCCCAAAAGGCTAGTCCTCTGGTGGGAGTACAGTCATTGTCACAGATGGCCCTGCCGATGGGATTAAACTTAAGTCAGGAGGAGTGAGATACAAGATCCTTCTTAATTCACATGAAGTCAAGAAAGCAGGCAAATGCCGTCAGGATTTGAGGAGGTGGGGAAAAACAGCTCAAGTCAACAATAAAAGGAAGAATCTCAAATAGACTGAGTAGATGTTAATAGTAGAAAAAGGGCCTCGGGAGTATTTTGAGAGTAGAAATGGATCTTGATCTCTGGCCGCTGAATTAAATAAAAAAGAAAAAGTTTCTATCATTTAAGCTATTCATGAATTCAAATGATTTTTTTTCAGAGTTTCTCCAGCAAATTGTAAGAATAAAGGGAAAGGGGTTAAAAAATGAACTGGCAAAAATTCTTAACAAATATAGTTGGCCCTCCATGTCTAGGGTGCTATATTTATGGATTTAACCAATCACTGACTGAAAACATAGGCCCATGGTGATTGCCCTGGTATTGAACATTTGCAGAATTGGCTTGCAGTGTCCTAAACAATGAAGTGGAATACCTGTTTGCATAGCGTTTCCATTAGGCATTATAAGTATGTTAGAGCCAATTTAAAATATGCAGAAGGATGTGTATAGGGTCTATGCCTGTTCTATACCGTTTCCTAGTAATAGACTTGTGCATTTGTGGATTTTAGTATTTCTGGGGAGTTCTGGTACAGATGCCTCACAGATACAGAGCAAAGATTGTATTTGATCCCCTGTAATTTCTAAAACAAGTGATATTTTAATTGTTGGGGGGTGAGTAGCTACTATTGTGAGTCTTAAATTTTACAAGGCCATACTCAAAAGCCACTTCCTCCCTGACTTTCATCATCTGCAGCACCTGTAATGTGGTGTTTATGTAATTCCTAGTTAATCTGACAACGTATAAGGAAACTATCAAATTGCATTGTGGTTCCAAAAGCAAATCTTTTCTTTATCCCCTGGGGATAATTTCTCTTTCTTCTTCTTTCTTGTAACTACTACAGAGCTCGAAGTCAACCATTCATTGCAGACTCACATGTTTGTGCAAAGGACGGTGTCACCCAGCTCGGATCCTTCACAGAAGTCATTCACGATTCTCAAGGAGCAGCAGGACCTGGCTGGAAGGTGAGACTCTTGGGACTAACTTTCTTCCTGATGTAAAATGGGAAAGGATGTGATGGATGGTATTGATCCACATGCCGGTTGTGCTTTTGCTTCTGTAGAATCTCTGGAGAGAAACAGAACTCCAGCAGGCCCTCGTAAATATTTTCTGATGAGAATTCTGTGCTAAGAGCTCTCAATGGCAAAGCCAATGGAATTCCTCAAAGCAGGTGCCATGGGCCCTTGCTGTCCAGTGAGGCAGGCCTGCTGTCATGCAAATGAGGCAGGCCTTGAGATTTGATGAATCTTCTATCTCCTTCGCTTACTGGGCTGGCTCTCGCTTTGAGGAAAGTTGTAAATGCAAGAGAGATTGTAGTATAATTCCTCAGACTGGCATTTCTGCCCCCTAGTCACCATTCGATTATCTTCCAAATTGCTGTGTTTCAGAGAGATAAAGATTTTTTATGGCTTGCTGACTTGAAACAACCACAGAAGCCAGCAAAGAGATGGCTAAGCGGCCATGCATAGTAATTCCATTGGTAAATGACAAAATCTTTGTTTGTATGACATTTCCAAAATTGCTACAGAAGATGAAACTAAAACACAAAATGTCACATTTGGCATGCAAAACTATCACAATATATTTCAGTATAAAATTCATAGAGGCGTTTAATTTAGAATGTGTTTAATAACTCCGTCTGCCTGCATCAGTAATCCTGCCTTGAGGTTTTAAAAGATTGTCTTATTTATTCACATGGTGTTAATTTTTAAAATATTTTTTGGAAACCAAAATATTAAGGTTAAGTCTTTGTTGTTAATTAAGATCTTCTAATTAAGCCAAAAAATAATTGTTATTCTGATTAGTTTTTAAGTATGACTTGCATGAAAGAAAACAAAAGTTGAACAACTTTCACTGTTTGTTTAACTGTAATTTAATTCTAGAAGCATCCTATCTATATGGAAATAAACATTATCTGTTCCAACAAAATCGAGGTAGGATAAAAAGTCTTTGCTGCTGGCTGCATGTTAACTGGTGGGACTACTACCTTGAATGGCCAGGGGAGTAAGTAACCTGCTTCTGAAAATGATGTCTTTTTTTTTTTTTTACTAACATGCAACATACCAGACAATTCTTCAAGGTCATACTATTTTGAAAACTATTAGGGACTTTTGAGTATAGAAACATGCATGACTTAATGACACATTATTATTTGTAATAATCCAAGTTTAATACTTGTTTATTCTGAAATAGTAGTTTATTAAAGAATCATCAATTTGTATGATATTTTGGCCCTAATTAAAAAAAACAAAAATGTCCTTTTTCTCTCACCTATGGGAGAGCAATAAAATTCAAACATATTGTAAATGTTAAGTCATATCCCTCAGTTATATGCTATTGGAGCTACAGTGTCAGGTGAGATCACAGGTGTGATATCTGTCCTGGTACTTTGGGGCTATAGTCGGGAGCCTACAGGACAAAGTGACATTGTTTCAGTCAGGTGAGGTGTTAGTCTGACCTGTTTGCACTTCACTTATAGATGAGGCATTGTGATCTAGGGTCACCACTGTCGGTCAGGGCTGTCATCCTTCAAATTCCCAGTCTGAAATATACTGGCCAGCTTCATAAGAGAAGCATGCTGTGTGGTTTCTAGAAGTGTTGGTTTCCTGTTCACTCTATCTTATTATAAGAAATGAATGGTTTCTGATGTCACAGATCATTAACATGCCATGCTTAAAAATTGGCCGAACTTTCCCTCCCGTCATCAGCAGGCTTGCCTTTTGACCTCTTAATTACACGTCCTGTGTCCTTGCCTGTTATCATTGCTAATACCTGACAATTACAGGTTGAGTAAAAATAATTGTCTATAGCACCCCCCCCCCCCCCACCAAGCCCATTGTTGCTAATTGTGTGGTTTTACCCAGTTCCTGTGTAACTGGAGAACTCTACCTTGCAGCAGGTTGAGCAGTCCCAGTCGCCTCGTTCTCTTCAAATGCAGATCAAATGCCTCGGGGCCTCAAGGACAAGGTTCCTGAAGGCTCTTACCTCCTGAAAGTGTCCCTGCTCCGCCGCCTGGGAGGCTGTGTCTTGAAGTGGAGGCAAATAGAGTCGCTGAGGGACAGAACACAACCCATGAGACATGATGGCAATTTTTACAACGTGGGCTTATATTTCCAGGACAACCTTCACATGGTAAGCTGAGCTTCTGTGCGCAGGTATCGCTTCTTTGTTTTCTGCTGCCTGCCCTTTCCTATCTATCCATGTACCATTTTAGACAACAGATTTTGTGTAATAAACATCAAGCATCTCATCTACCCTTTGTCCACGTAGTCACTCATCCAGCAAATGCCCACAACACACCCACTATGTGCCAAGAACTCTCATAGCCCATTGTGGTCCCTTAAATCCAGTGCAGAAGGGAAATGCAAATGCTGACCTTGCCCCAGCTATAGATGTCTGATCTAACGCTTCTTAGAATGTGCTGGTGGAAGGCTCACTGATGTGTGCGCTGTGTGTGTGTGTGTGTGTGTGTGTGTGTGTGTGTAGGTGGCCAATGTGGATTCACCACAGAACAAAACAAGCCTCAGTTTGCTCCTTAATGAAGTAGGTATAATGACGCTTGTCTACTACAGATACATGAGGCATGTGAGTCAAGTTAATGCACACTGAAGCACACTGTGCTCATACATAGTGAGTACGAAAAATCTTCTCTTTTTATTATTATTATTATAATTATGCTGTCTCTTTGATGTGAAGCCCATAAATTTTACCCACTGGACTTTTCTTTTAATTAATATGACAAATGCTTATATTGCAGATAACTTTCAAATTAACCTTTGGTTAAGAACAATGTAGATTAACAGTATTTTTTCTTCCCAAATAAGAGATCCCAAAGGCCTTGTTAAGAAGCATGGGGTATGTGGGCTGGGTGTTAGTCTAGGTTGGTTATGGAGATCACTTTTCCCTCGGGGAAGCCACAGAGTGCTAGAAGCAAAATATGAGGGTTAGTACCAGGCAAACAATAGACTTTGTTCTGTTCTTGAATTGAGTTCTTGGTTCTCACCATTTTCCAAGAAGAAATTTCAGAAATCTGTGGTAGCTAAGTTTAGTTAACAAATTATTAAAAGGCTCCAATCAGACTCTAATGTGCAATTATATTCCTTTGATATATTTTGATCAAGTGTCCAAAATTCTAAAGCACACAGCCAGGCTACAAAAAAAAAAAATTCAATCATTATCATTTGAAGAGCTTATTTGCTTTTAAGAGCCATCTGCATAAATGAATGTTGTACATCAAAAAGCCATGTAAAGTATTTTTATTGCTGTCTGTGTAGGTGTCAGAAACCTAGGATTCCACTGGATTGTAAATTGCGGGTGCAGGAACCACATCTATTGATGTATTTGCTTTGTAGCAATATTCTATGAAAGCTGTTGAAAGGTTGTCATAGGGTGCTATGGTTACATCAGTGTCTCCCAAATGTCCACGTGTGCCACTTGGTACCAAAATGGCACTCTTGAAGGGTGGTAGAATTTTTTAAAGATAGGCCTAGAGGGAGAACCTTAAGTCATGATTCACGAAGTGAGTGATT
This sequence comes from Ctenodactylus gundi, assembly GCA_004027205.1. Taxonomy (NCBI): domain Eukaryota; kingdom Metazoa; phylum Chordata; class Mammalia; order Rodentia; family Ctenodactylidae; genus Ctenodactylus; species Ctenodactylus gundi. Next base: position 297,609 of record PVKB01001838.1, on the reverse strand, counting down.
TTCCTCTGCTGTGCATTTTCATCATGATATGCTGCCTTGTTAGAGTCTCAAAGCAACAGGTTTCCTCTAAATTATACAGGCCAAAGTAAACCTTTCTTTTTATAATTTGTTGGCCCTGGATGTTTTGTGATAGTGATAGAAATCTGACTGACAAACAAGTCATGTTATAGGTGAATGTCTAGAGGGAGAGGAGGATAAAGAGGTGATAATAGGACGTCTTCATGGACGAAGGTGGAATTGCTAGGAGCTGGTGAGAAATCTTCACCAGAAGCTGCGCCATCTGTAGGGGGAAGGGAAAGCTGGAAGTTTTTCCACCAAGAATTGCATTTACCTTTCCTGCCGAATACAACAGAATGTATCTTGGAATAGTTGAAATCACAATTTCAAATTTTCTTCACATGTGTCAGAAACAGCAACAACAACAAAAAGCCAAACAAAAATAATTACCTTCTGTCACAGTCAAGGAAATTTTACTCTTTAGTAGCCTGACAAAATGTCACTGAATTACATCCATCCCCCAGTATCACCCAGCAAAGTTCTGGATCCCCAAAGAAATACACAGGGCTGTTTCACATCCAGTGTATGTAAGGAAAGCACAACATCCAAGACAAAAAAATGAAAAATATGAAAGCACCAAAACATTCAGAGTTTGACAGGAAAGAGAAGTCACTGGAGGCCTTTTGTTTTTAGCATAAAAATGCTGTTGCTCAAAGTCTTGTTCATTCCATTGGGTTCTACCCAATAATATCAAGTTTTTTTCACTAACTACACAATTATGCCCGCCACTCAGTCTGCTGGCAGTTTTTGGGAGACTTACCGGTAAAAGAGTAAGTTTTTAAGCAGTATAATTTTGTAATAACAAAAGTACACTCATAAAAACATAAAGATGTACATCATGAATATAATTAGTATAGGGACATTTGAGATAGTTATTTCATTGCATTGAAATACAAGCCAAGAGCAGATCCATCTGTAGCTCCATGCTTGGAGAAACTGGCTTTTGCAATTGTTGGAGGATGCAAATTATCTTACAAACGCTAACGGGAAAGAGACGGTCATCTGTTTCTGGGCGAAGTTGAAATCAGAAGGCATTTTCCAAATGAAAAAACAAGTCTCAGTTACAAGAGAAGTGTTGAGCACTGAAAGGAGGAACCGTCCATATCACATTGCTAATGGGTGTGGGAATGAGGGTCAACACCTCAAGGGAGGCTGACCTTTGGCATCAGGCCAGTCTCAGCAACAATCACTTGGAAACTCATCTTAAGAGCTAAGGATGTCCCTAGTAGCACTTCCAGAAACTGCTTTTCTTGGTTCTTGTTTCAAATCATTGCATTTCTTAACGTGGATCCTCTTGCATTGAGAAGTAGAGGTGACCAGATATGGTGAGGTTGCTCACAAGCTTACATCTCAATCCCCCCAGGTAACAGGAGGCTGTACCAACAATCCTGTTTCAGTAGCGGTTAAGAATCGTATTTAATCAAATTCACTTATAGAATCCAAGCTCAAGCTCATTAGTTTTGAGAATATTGCTAGAAAGACTTAATGGAGATGTCTGGAACTTCCTTCTCTTCTGATTATTTGTCCTGAAAAACATTTCCATTGGGAAACATCGCCTGCTTGTTGATTTTCATTAACAGCTAATAGTGAAGGAATACGCAAAGGCAAAAACGTGTCTTTTGAATTCTGATTCTGACAACGTGATGAGCTAAGGCAATTTTTAAGGTTATCTTCATCTATCATTGTGTTGGAATCAACGATTAACAAGCATTATTTTATTTTCAGATTTTGTTCCTTAAACACCTGGAAGTTCTGGATGAGATACGAAAAAAAAAAAGGCTTTTAAATGCATAAACACTCAAGTATAAAAGGGATCTCCTAGGACACTAGAACTGGAGGGTAAACAGAACACCAGAGAGAAAAATAATAACCTGGCTGTGGTTGCCTGGGGGAAGGGAGAACAGAGTATCTGCTTGCTGATCTAAAAGTTCAGGTTTTAACATTTATTCAGGACGTGGCCTTTAGTCTCATTAGATTTAGATTTTTCTGTCAGGATCTCCTGCAGAAGTTGGAGATATTTAAATCGGTCCAAAAGGAAGTCTAGACAGAGAAACCCTTGCTCATTAGAGATAAAAATGTCCCTTGAATGAATAACAGGAAACATGCTTTAATTGAAGCTCTTTTAAAATCGTTTCACCTTAGTATCTACACTATGATGTAGTAGTGGCTGAAATGTAGTAGTTGAAATAAAAATTCAAGAGCTATATTATACAGGAGATGAGAATTTATGAACAGAGAACTAGTAATCTGAGAGTCAAGTAGGAAGTAATTTTCTAAACTGCAGCACTAAAAGAGGTGGAAAAATTGCATGATTTGCCTAGAAGAGAAGGTCTAGAACCTTCCAAAATTTCCAGAAGGAGCCACCAAAGGGATAGCTATTAATTTACTAGATTCATGGTGAAACACGAATGTTCAGATTAAGCTAACGGAAACTCTGTCTGAACAAAAAAAAAAATTAGAGTCAATCCACATGAATGCATTATAGTGAAATGGGAGACAGCAATAAAAAAGAGTTAGCAAAGTATTTACAATTCTGAGAGAAAAATGAATAAAAAAATTACTTACCTCATCCATCTACTAAACTTTGGAGGAGAGGTGTCACAAATGAACAGAAGCACTTTTGACTGTAGTGGAAAAAGTGTTATAAACTTGGTGGCCTAAAATAACAACTCTATTGTCTTCTAGTTCTAAAGACAATATGTAGGTCACACTGTGTGTCCTCTGAATGTCCCAGGCCTTGGGTTCTGATGTCTCCAGGGGTCCCTTGGCTTGTACCTATCCCTCTCCCATCCTTCTTTTCACATAGTCTTCACTCAGCCTATCTTCTTATCATCCTTCTTATATGTATGTCCTTCTCTGTGTCTAATTTCTTGCTCAATTTTTTATAAGGAAAATTGTCATGTTGAACTAAGACCCACTGTAGTATTGTCATTTTAATTTGAATCTAAAAAAAATTCTTATGTCCATGATAATAAAGGATCTTATTTTCAAATAAGATAACGTTTGGAAATGCCAAATTTTGGAATTACAATATATCTTTTTTGAGGTTTTGGGAGACACAATTCAACTGGTTACAGATACACTCTTGCTAAAAAAAAAAGAAACTAACAGAAATATCTTTCAAGAATAAGGGAAAAATGTAAAAATTAATGATCTCTTTGTATTTTTTCTTAAAATGTATATGAATGTTTTACAAATTGCCAAGTTAATGTTGAAACTATGCTTTTTTGTGATTCAATTTTAATGAGTTATTGGCTAATTTAGACCCCCTGAATAATAAAGGAAGGATATGTCATCATGCAATTTATATAGTGAAATGATTGTTTCTCTGACTAGATCAATAAAAACTCAAGAATCACATTTTGAAGTATTGAAGTTTAGAGTTCCAGCACACCTTCCTTTGGAGTTTTAAATGGTACAACTCAACCATTACCTTTCATATCACCTTGTGAACAAATAAACCAAAAATCCAAACAGAGAATACCTTTTAAGAATGAGAAAAAATGCCAGACCTAGTGAGACAAGGATATATCATAAGACATACATACCGCTGTCTGAAAACCCATTCCTTCAGCCACTCATGTATGTAGGTATGAAAATCCATCTTGTCTATAGTTAGCAAGATGAAAAGTTATGGAAAAGTTTGCTGGTACATGATATCTGACACCTACAAGTTAAAGGAGGAAGAAGGAGCGAAAGTTCATATTTTTCTTCTTTGTCTTTTTAGGTTATAGTTTTGGGAGGTCTGATAGGTCCTGGCATGGGGGAGGGCCTCGCCAGAGGAAAGCTGTCCATGGCATGGCAGGACAGGAAGCAGAGAGGGTGAAGGACGGAGCTAGCAAGGGCGTTATCTTCTTCCAGGTCATGTGCCAGTGACCCGCCTGTTCTGACTAGGCCCCGCCTCTTATCAGCACAGGAAATCAACGGATTAACCTGCATGATTGAATCACCTTCCAGGCACATGCACTTTTGGGGGCTTTTCCAACCATAACATAATGGAACATGCTAGACTAGGAAAATTGCATGGATCCTTGGAAGTTTGGTGAAAGACATTATTTGTTCTTCACAGTAATTGATTTCTGATATATTAATATGAATACATAAATAGAAAATTCTAAGTGGATTATTAAAAATAAAAAGGTGTTGTGATCTGAGGAGGGAGGGGGGTGGGTAGAGGGAGGGACAAAAGGAGAGTGGGAATGCCCTTGTCACCTTGACAAGATACGTATGTGTACAAAATGCTGAACTCCATTGTCAACCTTGAATTTTGGGTGTATACATATCAATAAAACGTGGTAAAAAAATAAAAAGGGATATTTAAAAAATAACTTTGAAAAAATGTAAAGTTGAATATGAATTACGATTGGGACCATTATTTTCTTATCAGTGATTATCTTGGATTATACTTTTGGGTTGACATCTTAATATATTTTTATCGAACTTTGGCAATGGTATCTGAAATGAAATAACTTCCTACTTATTATTAGTACTGTTAGGCTTTGCACTTCTCGTTTTCATGGGAATCAGGGAATGGGTAACTTAAAAAAAAGGATGCAAATAATAGGTTAAAGAAGCAAACCCAGCAAATTCAAGTAAAGAACATTGATTAATGAATTTTAAAATTTTCTTAAAGGTCATGTACTCAAGTTTGGCTAAGCCTCAGGCAGGTCTAATGAATGAGAGTAGGCCCGTCTGTATGGAGCAGGTAACCCATGCTGACTCCAAATTTGCTGACATTACAGGGTTATTATTTCTGGAAGGATGTAGCATTCTGGAACAATTTCTCTAATGATTCCATTAAGACCATGGTTTCCTTCAATTTAGGGTAACGTATTTCATTTTTCGCCTTACCCTATGCCACAAAGAAAATGAAACCATGTCTTAGACTGAAAGTCTGTGTCAGCCAAAGAGGTGGGTGTAAGTGTAGGGGAGAGTCACTTGATTGTGATGGAACTTAACCTCATTTTATTTGGTAAGTACATCCTTTGTTAAGATCATGTGTCACTCAAGAATAAAACCTGACTTTACTTGCAATAAATTGTGGTAAACTAGAGGATTCCTTAAAGAAGAAATTAACCGATGCTGTGATATGAGAGGTATTTCAAAGCAAATGACATAGCAGAAATGCCACAGGAACAGGGAACTCCCAGGACAGAATGTGAAGACATGAGCTTTCTGGTGACCAGATCACAGGGATCAGGTGTTTGTTAGAAAATCTCCTCTTTATTTATTTCTGAGTAGATGAGGATTTTTTTTTTTTTGTGAAAGGAAATAAAATGCACATCAACTGCTAACAAAATCATTTGGAAATACTATTATAGAACGTTTCTTTCTATGTATTTAAATATAAAGAATAAATACTGGCAGCTAACACAAGATGAGGGAGGGGTAGAGCATAATCTCCACAACCCAATTCGAGTTCCAGTTTGGACAACTTGCTTAGGGATGAGACATAGCACAGTTCCCCAGTCTGCCTTTGCCTTTGCCCACTCAAGCCCAACACAGTCATCACAGGAGCCCTGTCTCCTTGACCTTAAGTTAGCACCAGTGGGCAGTGAGTCAGTGTAAGTGGTGCCATGCAGCTCAGAGCTTGGCATGCTGCAGGATGCACATAATTTTTAATTAATAATAGATCAACGCTGACAAATGAACAAAACCCAGATTTATACCTTAAATGAGGCTTTGATTGATTAAAGTATGCTCTTACTTTCTTTCCTAATGTTACCATCATTATGTCATTTAGAACAATAAATGAATAATCACATTAATTTAACACTGTTACTGCATTTTCATAACCTAAGTCTTTTCTTTCTGAAACTAGAGAAGTGTTTTTAAAGCATGTTGAAGAGTGGAATTTTCTCTTTCCCTGATATTACTACAGATAACCTCAAAAATATGTGGGATGGATGAACAATAATATTTCTGTTTTATACAGAGTAAGATGAATTTTTTGGGGGAAATGCAAGCTACTCAAGATCATGTTGCTTGTTAGAATGTTTGGCAGAAAACTCTCATTTTATACATTTGATACTCTCTATTTCTAGCTCCAAGCAAGGTATTCCATTAACCTCTACTGACACACCAGCATCATCATTAACTAAAATGATCTTTCCAAGGCATCAAGTTTTTCACTTCTTCTCTTTTAAAACCATTTGATGATTTCCCATTACTATTAAGATAAAGCAAACTCTTTTCTATACTTAAAGGACTTCAGTGATGTAGACTTAGCCTCCCTCCACTGTCTTTATCTGTATCAAATAAAACCATCCTCCACTGTGCACTCAACTATACTTTTATCTTGGGTGCTGCTCAGGTATTCGTATTCTCCAATTTCCGGTGTGCCGTCAGCACTAGCTCCCTCTTGCCTTCATACTCCAAAGTCACTCACTCTTGATTTGTGTAGACGTATTAATGTTCTCCAACAGGACTTTAGGTATTGTAGGACGGGGGCCAGATCACATTAAGCTTTTGAAGTCATAAAATACTTATACGTAGCTGGTGCTATATAGCTGCTCCTGAAATAGAACGTGAAACTGTTTATTGAATGTAACTTGTTCAATGTAAATTTAGCTATCCTGAATCATAAATTGTTTACAGAAAAAGGAGAGTAAAGAAGTCAACAGGAAGAGTTATGTTAATCTTAAAAGCTACACTTTGGTGACAAAAGAATCAAATCAATTTAGAGATACTATTTTAAAAGTACTTATGAATGGGTAATAATAAAATATCAGTAGTTTATTTTATGGCTTTCTGCTTGTTTAGTCTCTACTTTTAAGAAAACTAATATTTTTGGTAAATACTTTCTAAGGGCTTGTATGCTCACTTCCTTGAGGCATGGGCAAAGTCTGCCAGCTTGTTCTCAAGGGGAAGAGTAGATCACGTGCCGCATCGGATACACGGAAGTAGATGATCGTTTCTACATCCGGAGCAATTCATATTATGACGAGTCAAGAGACATATGAAAACTTGACAAGCAGAATTCTTGAACTTTTTTTTTAAACTTGCTTGAGTCTTTAGAAATCTTTTCTATTTGCTATTAATGAAGATGGAAGTTGCTAGGTTAGTCAAAGATTATTGCAACACACATAGCCAAAATTTATATTGCTTAATATATTTTGTATATTTTTATTCACTTATCTGTCAGTAATCTATTGGGGCAGACTAAAGATCACTTTAAAATCTTTGCTTCCGTTTGCACTGTAAGGCGAGGCCTGCATTGCCTCTTTTTTAATCTGAGGGGATTCTCACTTTTTGACAATAGGATATGAAGATGTGATCCTGCTTAGTTTTAAGTTCAGGTTTTAAGAGATTGGCTACTTTCAATTCCTTCCTTGCTGTAAACATTGCGCTTAGAGCCTTAGGTTATGATGCAATATCTATCTATCTATCTATCTATCTATCTAGTCCGTTAGAGACACCAGAGGGTGAGGCCCTTGTGACCACAGAAGGCAGAGGAGTTCCAAGGCTAGCCAAGCCTACAGTTTGCCCTTTCCAGGGAGCAGGGCATGTGGGTGAAGCCAGCCATCTTTGACCTTCCATGTCATCTTAATAACTAGCTGTATAGCAGCCCTATGTGGCTCTAGTTGGCATAATACCCACTAGAGGAGTCCTGAGGCTTGCCAGAATTCCTGATCCACATAATTGGGAAATATAATAAGCACGAATGTTTCAAGCCACTAGGGTCTGAAGTAGTTTGTTACCAATAATAAATAGATGAAAGGTTTAGTTAGCCCCTTCTGTAGCAAGAACTATAGTAAGTATTAGTGAAGCAATGTCAGGGATTTTCCCTTAAAATATCCAGAACTGGAGTGGCTTTCACTGATCAAACCTTGTATATTTAGAAGAAAATTAAAATTTAACTTATTTTTATATTTAGCTTTGGATCATCAAAAAGGCATTTGGTTTTCGGGTGAAATGGCTCTTTCTTCAGTTATGCTATGATGTGCATCTAAGAGGGTACGCGTGAGAGATGGAAGTGGGTCAGCAGGAATTGACAGTGGACTAAATTGTGGCAGCTCCGAAGCTTGTGCATTGGCATCATAAATACCTTTCCTTACAATGTGACCACATGTGGAAATACGGTCTTAGAAAAGATACTTAAGAGGAAACAAGGTCTTCCAATTGGGTCCTAATTTCATGGGAGTCCACATAAAAACCACAGAATTAGGACACAGACAACATCAGACAGATATATAAGCAGTCAGAGAGCAAAGGAGAAAGGCCTTGTAAGAAACGACTATGGCTGACATCTTGGTTTTGGAACTCCAGCTACTAAAGCATATGTAGGAGGTCTTGCACAACTGTGGGGTACACAGACGCACCCCAGTCCCTCCAGTGTACTATTAAGCTCAGTGTACTATTTCATGAATGTTTCATGATGTTTATATTTTCAAAAACTGTATCAACCAGGTAATATTTATTTATCTGTGTGACAAGGTGTTATTGTTACAGTTGGAAACTGACACCATTTTTGTTTCACTGGAGGGAAATCCAATACGAATAAAACAGCAACTTTTCAAACATGACATTTAATCCATGCATGTAAATCAAACTGAGAATCTATTATTCATCACTTAAAGAGTGGCATATTTTTATTATACTGAGGATGAAACACACATATTGTGAAAAATTTAGTGCCTTTCTTGAAATTTTAAGACACTCATCATATACTCGGCTAGCTGGTACTGACTCTTGTTTTAAAATATGGCCATGAAATTAATAAGCTTCAAGTTTTTTGCCTGAAAAAAGGATGCTCAATTCCAATGAAATAGGCAATTTTGTTTTTTATTTAAAGCTTCCTAAATACTTAAGATGGTAGAGTGCTTCAGTGATACTTTGAGTTTAGTATTTATGTGAAGAACATAGATCATGTTCTTGTCAGTATTAGTCATGACGACAGTGTTCTTCCCTGAAGTGCTTTCTGAAGACTGCATATATCAGAAACTGATTAAAATGACCTGAAGTATTAATTCCTAAAATATGGTGAACTCAAAATTTTGCAAGAGGTTATTTTCTATGTGACATGTAATAGCTAAGAATTCAAATGGCTTTAATAACTCACGGAAAGAAGAAAATCTCAAGCCCAAGCATGATTGCTTTCATTGATTATTGATTATTAATCATTAATCATAGGAGCTCTGGCAAATTTACATTGTTCAGCTTTAGAACGTTCCCCATTGTATCATTGGAGGAAAGCCCCTTTTCAGTTTTGAAAGAGTTACTCCTGGTTATGGGGACCCATTGACATGGGAGAACTTTGGTGGCAAGTAGCTTGTCCTGAATAGCATGAATGGTTATTGGACGTTCTACGCTCAGCAGTGATCATTCCTTACTCCCTGACTCACTTTCTGATGTCACACACAGGTCTTTTTTAACCAAGTGAGGGACTACTAATCCCCCTCAGCCCCCACTGCCCAAACAGTCATTGTTAAGACCATATCTTTAGAATGAAGCTTACTAGAGTCCTGCTTCTTGTAGCATTTATCATGGTAAGAAAATTACCTAAACTCCCTGGCCCCAGTCCGTGCACGTGTCAAACAGGAATCTAACTCTAATTCATAGAGATTTTGTGAGTATTCACTATTATGATATGTAAATTACTTAACATACTGGGGTGAATGTGAGAAATGAATGATAACTGGTATGTGTACATTCAAAAATACAAGTAGATATGTATACATACACACATACACAACTGACATAACATGTAATTGTAGTGGTAATCCTCCACGTACAGTGTTCTCTGCTTTCTTCTGCAGTGTAGACCTTTCCAGCCCTTTAAGATTTCCTCCAATAAGTCTTAGTTATTTCCCTCTCCTTTAAGAAAACTCAATTTATGCTAAGTTGGTACTATTTTGCTTCCAGTCCTTGTACTGGGTGACATGAGGGGTTTCAAGGCCATCAGTGCAGAAAGTCACCTTCATTGTGAGTTACCCTTTCATTGTGATTTTAAAAAATCTGCTGGGATCTGTGATAATTAACTTATAAAGAGAAAAGATTTATTTTGGCTCACAGTTTTGATTTCAGTCAATTGGTTCCTTTGCTTTGTGCCGTTGATAGGCGAACCTATCACCTGATGGTTCTTGGAATTCTACTCTCAGCAGTGATCATTCCTTACACCCTAACTAAAAAAGAGAATAAAAGAGAGAGAGAAGAATCTGGAGTCCCACAGGTCTCTTTAAGAGCATGCTGCTAATGACCTATGAACCTCCTCTAGATTCTACTTTTTAAAGGTTTCACCACCTCTCAGTAGCATCAACTTGGGCATCAAGTCTTCAACACATGGGCCTTTTGGGAGAATTTCTAGATTTAAACTATAGCACACTCTGGAAGGTGTGTAATTATCAAGTAGCTGTAATGGGTCAGTCACATCACTGTGAGCTTCATATACACTATCAATTCATATTTTACACAATCAAAACCTTTGAAAATTCATTTTTGCAGATCAGAAAAACTGATGTTTTAGATATGAGGAATTGCTCAGATGTTTGAAATTGACATTTAAACCTAGATATAAATGACTCCATATTCCAAGCATTCAGGGTCACAATCTATTCTAAAGGGAACAGGAACAACTGATATATTGACTTTCTTTGACAGTGAATTTTCCACCAATTCTTGTAATTCATCCTATTTTTACCAGGCTTTTTCTATTTCTAGAGGTAGGCATTTCTTTTTTTTTTTTCAGTCTCTTTCTGTTTCTCAAAGGACAAATGCATATACTAAAACAAAAATTTGGGAAGAGGGTGTCCTGTTACCTGACATTAGCAGGAGGTCACTGACTTAGTTACATTACTTTTGTTGCTGGAACACAATACCTGACCTCCAAAATTTAAGGGATGAAAGGTTTGTTTTTAGCTCACACTTTCAGGAGGTCTCTGTCCATTGCACAGGCAGCTAGCAACGATGGGGAGGGACTGGTGAACAGCTGCCAACAGCGTTGCAAGGGGAAGAATCAGACCACAGGAGGAAGCTAGGACGAGACTATCAATCCTTCCAGGCCCTATGTCCAATTATCTACCACACTCCCCGTCATCTTCCACACCCTCCCAAGACCCACCTCTTGGCAGCATTCTACAGTCAATCTGCAACATCCAAAAATGTGAGGCTTTTGAGAGACTTCCAGATCCAAACCAAAGCAGTCACTTAAGTATATTCAGGAGCACCGAGAGATAGGTTCCCTGAGAATAAGGGTGTGGGTTCATTCTATTCACTGCTATATTGGTAACACCTAGAAAAGTGGCTGTATGTATATGTATTTTTTAAATTAATAAGCAAATTAAAAATGCTAAAGAGTCACAAGGATGTTTTAAAATAGTTAACTACCAACTGCCTTTTACTTGAAGGGTTCTTTAAATCTTGTTCTTGTTTCTTGGTGCTGGGGTGTCATCCCAGGGTTTCATGCATGCTAAAAAGCAGATACTTTACCACTAAGCCACATTCCCACCTCAATGTGAATCATTTTTTAAAAGTCTTTGGTATTTTATGCGGATTCCTTCTTGATTTTATTGGGAATGCTTTCAAGCCGCCATAAATCCATCGGTGTCCTTTGTGCCTCTACGTCTGTTCACAGCCAGTGTGTTCAGAGTTACGAATGCCCTAGTTACAAAATAGTAGTTCTTGTTCACTTGGCATGCAATTCAACAATCAAATCATTTTGAATTCTCTGAAGAGGAGGAACTTGCTTCTATATTTGAACTCACTCACATTCAGAGGGAATATGTTTTAATATTTCAACATCGATACAAAATGCTTTCCAATGCTTTTACTTTTAAAGCGTTGATTCTCCTATGAACACCGAGCGAAGTGATGAAGGACTGAGCAGGGCAAAGAATTTCTCCACGGTCGCACCGCCTGTTAATTGCAAAAGATGGGAACAGCTGTCTTTCCCCGTCCATCCGTCTTACAATGACTAGGCAGAAACCCATGACTTTCCTCTGCTGAGGCTCTCAAAGCTTATCGTGGTGGCAGGAAAAGGAGTCATATTCAAGCAAAAACACTACAAAACTCAAGGACCAATAAAGGTCAATCTGGTAAACTGCAAGTTGAACCAAATCAAGGTCCTGCTTAATATTAATATTGTTCATTGCGTTAGGGTCTTTGTTGCATTTAGAATAACCCCTAGATTTTTTTTAACTTGAGCCTTTAAACCTTACGTATCTGGCCTTTATCCCATTTCCTTACTTTATTTCCTTCTGGTTTTCTCGTTGCGTATTCCATTTTTGCCCTTCTTTCTCTTTCTGTGCACACTGACCTCATTCTTGCGGTCGTGCTACCAAATTCAGTGCTGTTTCCTGTCTTTCAGGCTTTTTCCTCAAACATGGACACAGCAGGCCTCATGGTAGGGGGTGTTTTATTAGACAAGTGTTTTCTGCTGGGCAGAATGTCTTCCTCCTATGGTCATTTTCCAGTCCATCACTGTTTGCTTCCATTGTTTCAACAGTTGTGATGGGGTGAGCACCTGTCACTATCAATAAGCTCTTATTCATTTATTGTGTATGGCTTAATGAGAACGGAAAGTTTGTTTCTTATACTGAGTGCCAAGAATGGTTCTTAAGTAAAAAATCAGAGTGTTTCATAAGTGTGTGAAAATAAATAAATGATCCAAGACAAGTTGAAGAGTTGGATGTGTCTTTTGATATAGTCAAATCGTCAATTTACTAGCTTGGGAAATGCGAAAGTAATTTCTTACCTAAATCTTTTTTTTAGTCACCTGTAAAATGGGCTAATGTCAGCAATATAATAAGACTGATAAGCAGATCAAACATAATGTGTATGTAAGAGCTTTCAAAAGCTTAAAACGCTGTACAGGCATTTACTTAATTGCTAGACATCTTTGGTGAAACGCAGGCTGCCCAAAGGGAAAGTGTTGCTTAGCAATTATTGCCAAAATTTTTCTCCTTCTAAATGATGTATTTGCATACTCCTTGTAAAACCTATTGTGGTTAATTTGTTGGTCTTTGATCTAATCAGGCTGCAGATGTTCAGAAACGCCATCTTTTTGTGCATTGAGGCTCACTCACTGGGGTTTGTGAAAGTAATGGGCTGTGCCCAATTTTTCCCCAATGTGTTCAACTCTCAGGGACAATGAGTGGGAAGATCTATCTTTTGTCTAACAAGGAGAAACTAAAGAGAAAATTTAACTTTTTGGTTTCACAGTCAGATAAAAAATAAAGAAAAGAAAAAAAAAGGAGGGAGGTGAGAATCCCAGAACTGGATTTTCTAAATTAAAATATTCAATTAGATTTTTCCATCTCTCTAGAGTGAAGTAGTCTTAGTTGAATATTTGAGTAACATGTGAAGAGATGAGTATGGTATATTGAGGTTGAGGTCAGGTAATAGAATTATGACGTAATGAGATGACAGATCAGATATTTTCTCTTCATTTCGGTCATGTTTAATGGAGAAGGGTAGGGTGGTCGTGTTGGGTAGCCAGTAATGATTGAAGCATGACTCATCCAAATTTTAGACAGCTCGGGAGTTTGAGTAGGTAGAAATTAATTAGACATACAGTAAAAGGTACAGTGTCTTACTTAACATTATATCCATGCTGGATGAAGATTCCTGAGGTAGAGATTGAAGGACCATCTGGTTCACCTGATGCACTATTACCTCAGTGTGCTAATTAAAATTCAGAGTGCTAAATCTTATTCCAGACTCACTGACTCAGGGTAAGCATGAGACATGAAAATCTGAATTTTAAATAAGCACCCTTGGGTAATTCTTACACAGGTAAACTTTTGGGACTGTTAGTTTAGGCTTTTGAGAGCATCATAGTATGCTTTTGGAGTTTTTGAATGATGATATTAGTTATGGGGGAATCGTAAAATTGGCTGCAAAGAGTTTAGATTTAATCATAGCCTTGGTAACTTAGGGACTTAGTGAGATCCTGTTTTAAAATAAAAAAAAAATGGATTGGGGATGTAGCTCAGTGTGAAGGCCCTGGGCTTGATCCCCAGTACTGAAATAAAAACATTTATTTATTTATTTAATACATTTATTTGTTTATTTTTATTTGGGTATTATTTGGCAAAACGGTCTTTTTCTTGGTAAGCTCTAGATGTCTCTTGGCTGCTTGAATCCGAAAGGACTAACTCAGGAGAGAACAGGCTGAACACAGGAGAAACAACTGGAGAAAGAGCGCAGCCTCCTGAGTCTGCAGGACTGAGCAGTTGGGACTAGTCTGTAGCGTTCAGCGGAATAACCTCGAGGCCTTTCCAGGTGAACTCAAGGCAGGCTCTCAATGTTGTTGCCTCCTGCATCCCAGCAGGGTACCTGAAACCAATTCCCATCTCTACCTTCTACATTGTTTTTTTGTGAACTTCGCCCAAGTCTGTCTTTGCCTCAGTTGTGGCATTTATGAAATGGGGTCCATAATGCAATCTTCTTTCTGGGATTATCGTGGCAATTGAATTAATGATGTTAAAGTGCTTTAAAAAGTGTATTGAAAATATTAATTGTGAGTTCATGTTAGCAGTTGATATTATGCCAACATTTAGGATTAGGAAATTATTTTTAAATCAGCTTTTAAATACACAGACCTGGAGAGTGCTAGTTTTCTGGTGGCACAAGCAGAAAGACCCCCTTCTCTTATCCAGAAACTAAGAGAGTTGTAGTTGCTTCGACCTTGTCCTTGATCCCCAAGCCAAGATCAATTTCCAAGGATAATTATTGTCTTCTATTCTTTTGTAAATAGACAGGGGATTAGAGCTAATTTTCCTATTTATTTATTTTAGCTGGGCGAATAGAAAAGACAATAATGGTACTATAAAACTCTCAGAGGCTCATCTAGATTACCCGGTGTTGCAGTATCAGTTCTCATTTATCTGTCCTGAGTTGTCTGCCTCCAAAATAACATTTTGCTGTTTCTAATGCAAATTAAGTATATTGACCTACCTCCTTGGCTGCCTCATTTCCAGTAGCATGTCCGACCTAGCCGAGGACATTTAGTTTATTTCCCATTCTCTTTATTTGTCACCATTGTCCCATGCCCCAGCGATTTATATACAGTGAAATAAAGATCGAGAAGTAGTAAATGGGCTATTTACTTTCGCAGTAAATTGGAATTTGATCCCATATTTGTCAGATGCCAAAGCATTTCCTTCTAGTGTCTCAAATCTATAGCTTCTCTTTTGATTAAGAAAAGTAAGTAAACAGGGCTGGATCGAACAATCTGAATTGAGGCATCCTATGTGTTGTGCATAAATTCAGGAGACCCATTTCAGATGCATTTAGGATTGCAAACAAGACAATGTTCGAGCTACCATTGAGATTTCTTGTGAACAACTGTTGTAATCAAATGTTCTGTTTGTCTCCTGAAAGGGATATGACTATTTCTATGTCTCTCTATCATTGCTTTTATTTTTACATTGACAAAGACCTCAGTTCTTGGGCTGGTATCCAATTATTCAGAATTTTGGCTTCCTTGATACAATATTCCTGTTTCTCTAATTGCTAAGACCGGACTTGAGCAAGCACAGGGAAGTCCAGCAGATAGGCACAGAAAACTTATTGTTTTTGGTAAGAACAAGAAAGATTCCAACATTTCAATGGTTTAATACAACGCTAAAGTTTTCCCTTCATCCTACATGTTCTTTGTAGGAGAGATAGCAGCTTTGCTTTGGCCTATCAGTGATGAATTCTGTGTGATCCGTTCATGAATCGTTGTCGAGAAGGAGTCAAAAAGGTCACCCAGTGTTCAGGAAACGCAATCCTACCGCGTTTGGAAGGTCCAGCTTCTTCTCTGGAGCTACTTGGTGAACAGTGGCTGCTTAGGAAAAAATGGGGTTTTATAACAGCCAGAATTGTTCACAAATGTTTACTTCCTAAATTGGCAACGTGTTCATTAATACAGCTCCTAGCTTCTGTCTGGGTTCTACCAATACCTGTGTTTATACATCTGCTTTAGAACTTGTGTTAGCACTATGTGGATTTAGAACTGTGTGGGTTAGAAATGATAGTGAGCAAACTTTGGAGGACGAAGAAAGATTTCCTAGTAGAATACTATGAGAAAATAATAGACTCCATGTTTACATAGGTATGTGAACAGGCATTTGAGAATTAATTTTGGCAGTAACGTAGACGATCTTTAATATGTATTTGAATGTGTTAAATATGTTGGTATGTATTTTATTTGCATTTAGTAGGAAAAAAAAAACTAGAAAGATTGTTCAGGCTTATGTCAGGGTCAAAAATAAATGAAGGAATTTCAATTTGCTTGGTAAATATAAGACTACCATATAATGTCTGGTAGGCAACACATAGCCTACTAACCAGCACGTCAACAGGTGAAGTTTATAATGAACCGTTGTTTCTACAAACCATTTGTTCATTGTCAAAAATAAAAGGATTTTATATGAACGGAGTGTAGATCAAAAAAGCTAGGAAAAAAGTAAAAATTGGATATATTTCTAAGATTTTCTCCTTGTCTTTCACTTACATAGGTTTTACTGTAAGGATGCCTACTTATTCATCTCTTTTGTATTTTTTTTTCCTGCTTGAGCTTTTTCTGAGCTTCTTGGTTTTGTAGATTAATATCACTCATCGGTTTTGGAAAATTTATCCTTATTATCTCTTCCGATTTTCCTGTACCATTGTATTTCTGTTGTGCTACTAGGATTCAGGTTGGGTGTGTGTTTGGCTATTCATTAATGTCTTGCAGATCTTTTATGCTTTGATCTGTGTTTCCTTTTTATTCAGCTTGTTTTTGTGCTTCAGATGGGTGATCTCTGATTGACTGATTTGTTTTAATGTTTGTATATACTTTTTCTTGGTCCATTTCTACTACTAAACCAAATGAATGATTTTTGTCATTGAAAGTATTTTATATTTTCCTTCTAAAATATTTTAGTTCTTTCCTGAAGTATTTCAACTTTTCTGTGATCATTTCCATTTTTCTCTCAGTTTTAATCCTAATTATAATGATTTTTTTTTCCAGTACTAGGAGTTAAACCTAGGGCTTTCACCCTGAGCTACATTCCAGCCCTTTGTATTTTATTTTTTATTCTTTTTTTTTTTTTTGAGACGAGGTGCTGATAACTCACTAAGTTCCCCAGGATCACTAGAGCTTGTGATTATCCTGCCTCAGACTCTTGGAGTTCTGGGATTATAGATGCCACCATGCAGAGTTGTAGTGATTCTAAGTCTTTGTTATTTCCATTGTCTGCGTCATCTGTGGTTCATCTTCCACTGACTCCTTCTTTTGTCTATTCTTCACATTTTCTGTTTCCACAGACTCCTTATAGTGGCATGCCATTTCCTGAACACTGTGTATAAATTTATTGTGGTGACTGAAATAGAAAATGTTAATCCCCCATCAGGGATTTGATCTCTGCTCAGACCCAGAATCTGGCTGAAAATAGAGTAGCATTGCAACTTTGGTTAGTTTAAACTTTCTACTGGTTTTAAAAGCTTTTAATTTTTTTTACACTTTTCTTTTTTTCCTCATTTTATTGATATGGATAAGTGCAAAATTCAAGGTTTGCAATGTAGTTGAGCATTTTGTGCACATATGTATCCTGTCAAGGTGACGAGGGCTTTCCCACTCTCCTTTTGTTCCTCCCTTTACCTCCCTCCCTCTTACGCCACCCTGCCCACTTCTTTCACTTTGTTATTCATCTTAAGTTCTGTGGAGTTGTGATCTGGGACTCTCATATCAGAGAGACCATTCGATGTTTCACCTCCTGCTTCTGACTCACTTCACTAAGCATGATGTTCTCAAGCTCTTCCATTTGCCTGTAAAAGCCTCCACGCTATTGGACTTTATTGATACATAGTGTTACATTGTGTATAAATACCACGATTTGTTTATCCACTGGTCTGTTGATATGTATTTAAAAGCTTTAAAATTTAAAAATCCCTCTTTCTACCTGGGCCTGGTACCCAAACACCACGTAACTGAGATTCTGCTCCATTGTCTAACAACGTCCTAAGAGTTCTGAGACACTGGAAATTTCTTCCTGCTTCTCTTTCCTACACCCAATTGGTTATGTGCTGCCGAGCATTTGGTAAACTTACCAAAGTTGACCATTAATCATTGGCAAGGACTCACTTGGTATCTTGGGCTCATTAGCACCTAGCGTTCTACAGCTGCCTTAGATTTAATGTTGAGAGTTTCTCCCAGTTTTTCCCTTCCTTTGCAAAGTCCTAGAGCTGTTTGGGTATGCTGTTTATCTATTCCCAGTAATTTGTTAATGTTATTTAATATCGCTTTTAAGCACTTCAAATACTTTAGAAACGGTTAGAAAAATTTTCAGGTACTTATCCCCGCTGAGATTATTTTTTTCAGTTTTTTTCTCAGTTCCCTAGTGGGTTCAAAAACATATGATGATGATGATTATTTTTTAACGGTTCTTGGAATGTAATCCAGGACCTTTGCAGTATGCTTTAACTTTGGCCTGTTTTTTGTTTTTGGTTTTGAGACAGGGTCTGAATTGTTAAATCCCCGAGGATGGGCTCGAATGTGTAATCCTCATGCTTCAGCTTCCCAGCCTTCACTTCATAATTTTATAATGTGATTCTTCTTTTTCTTGTTATGATGAGAATGTTGGACATTCATGATTGCTACAGTTAAAACCAAGAGAAGGACTTCAGAGTCTGTTTTTGACATCACTTTACCAACTGTTTTCTGACTACAAAAACCAAGTCACAAAAATTCAGGGAGTGTATGAAAATTGACAATGGTTCATGAATATGCATTTCATCGTATATACTTCTCTGGAATGCTTTAAGAGGATTTGGTGTCCAATGAGAAGACTTACTTTCTCTTCTAGTCCTCTAGTCAACATTCAGTCTTCAAAATTCTCATTTGCTTCCTAGATTTCACATTTTCTCTCTTCATGTTCTGCATGCTCTTTTGTTGATATGGAAGATCAAATGTGTTACCGTGAAGCTATGTAGTGAAGTCCAGTTCTGGTGTACTTCTTCCTGCCAAAGAAGTGCTCTTAATGATACTTAGAAAGTAAAGTTACTCCAAGGACATCCCGACTTCCAGCTAATAGTGCTATTAACTCTCACGATGAGACGGTATTAATAGTTGGTCTCAGGTAAATATATTTATTATTCTCAATATGTGATTTTACTAACAAACCTTCTGAAAAATATTTATGGAAATATACCACATCAGATAAGAGTGGATATATTCAAGTTTTTGGAAGAGATTCTGAGCGATGTATTATAAAACTTAGAGACCTTTCTTGCCAAGCACAAGAAAATGAGTCCCACACTACACATTACATGGCAACACACTGCTGTAGCAGACAGCAATGGAAAGGCACTAAGAGTGTAAATTGAAGAGCCACCTCTTGTCACACGGAGTCCTTTAATAATTATGGCTCCCGTTGTCTTTTCCAGTCAGGATCAGGTTTCATCTTGTTTACATACTTACTTAACTCTTAGGACCCTTTCAACAGGGTGGTTTCCCAGGTTTCCTCTATTCTGTAGACTAGGATGAGCTTAAACGACACTGCACGGTGTTCCTGTGGAATGTTTGGTGGCCTTGGAACTGCTTCTCATACTCATTCTTTGCATGTTTGCAGAATGATTTTAACTACGAATATGTTCTTTCTCTTTTCATTGAGGTACACTATTAATTAAATCATCATAGTAGTATAGTTTTAAATGAATTATGGTTATTTACATTTCAACATTTACTCTTTAACTTGATAATTGTGCCAATTCTACAAACAAGGATACTTATACTTCTGTTTTTTTTTTAACCAATGGGAAATCTCAATTACACAATACCACTCAAATACAAAAATAAAACTTAAACACAAAACTCATACTTCAACACAAAATGAAATGTGACTTGCCCAAGACCAGAAAAAGTGAATCACAAAATTGTCAAGTACTGGCTGAATTCTTCACTTATCTGCTTCTAATGTATTGTGGAACCAGATCAGATTAATACAATAGGAGTACTCATTTTCACTTCCAAGCGCAGGAATCAATACAGACGAAAGTGCTGCTCTCATCCATCCAGTTTTGTCTTGAAATGGTGGCTCCAAACAGATTTCTGACTCCGCTTCTCTTCCACCTCCTCACTTGGCTTCGATTCTCTTCTCACCAGTGCTCCTCACAGCCAGCTAGCCAAATGAAAAGTACGGCTTGATTAAGGATCTCTTTTGTCAGTAATTTGTGCCTAATGTTTTTAGCTTTCCCATGGGCTGTTGTAGAAAATGGTAAGTCTGCTTTAAATGAAACCTGATCCTGTTAATGGCTTAATAGCAGCTGCCACAGGGTTATGGGAGTTTTCAACAGATGCCTCTGTTTCATTTTATTCTTAAACTAAGTCTTGCCATATTTACATAAATCATATAAACTACATTTATGTACTTTTGGCTAAGCCTATTGTATAATAGTCTTAAGCAAGTCTTCATGTTTGTCCACTTGAAAGTACGTCTGCCAACCTGAAAAATGAAGCTGCAGTCTATAATCGTTTTTAAAATAAAATTTATTTATGTTTTATACTTGCTTAGATACTTTTTGAAGAAATAGTCCCTTGCTGTATCTGGGAATCTGAGCAGGGGTGTATTTGTCAGCTTTTCTCACTGGGGCAACAAATGTGTCCCCTCTGCAACTCAAGGAAGGAGAGACTCCACGGCTCACAGTTTCCGGCTAGCTCAGTCCGTGGTTGGCTGGCTGGAGGGAGGGAACGGCGCGGCCGAAGGACCTTGTGGACAGAAGAAGATCACATCATGGAGGCCGGGAAGCAGGGAGAGAGTACGAGCCAAGGACAAGAATATGCCCTTCCCGGTCATGTGCCCCTGACCCACCTCCCTCCAGGCCCCACCTCGTAACAGCACATTTAGCCAGTGAGCTCATCAACGCGTGAGTCCACTGAGAAGTGTAGTGTTCCCATGATCCAAACAGCGTCAAATCCACGGGGCTTCTGGGGAAGTTTTCAGACATGTCAAACCTCTGACCTGGCGTTTTTCTATTCTTTTTAAATTTTTTTTTGAGCCGCATATAAAATACATAATGTGGGGGCTAGAGGAATAGCACAGCTGTTAGAGTGGCTTGCCTACCAAGTGCGTGGCCCTGAGTTCGATTCCCCAGCACCACTTAATCTGAGCATGGGGCCGCATGCTTGCAATCCTAGGCCTCAGGAGGCTGCGGCACAGGATTGCTGTGTGTTCAACGTGTTCAAGGCCACTCGGGCTACATAGTAAGTTCAGGACCAGCCTGGACTTGCTCTCAAAAAATGTATATATATATATATATATTATAGTTAATATGCATATGTAAGTACTAAAAGCTCCTCTTTAAAATTTTTACTGTGACATTAAGAATATCAAGGGCAAATAATGGCAGACCACAAATTAGACATGCCCATTTTAGATCTAAAGCATCAAATGTAATTTGACCAATCTGATCATTTGATCCATCTTTATACTGTGTTCTGTTTATTCAGCACTGACAGGCCACCCACAGTGTGGTGGGCCTTATCCCCATACAGGCTTGTCACAAAGTTAAATAGGAGTGTGGTGTTTCTTCAAGTGGTAGAACCTTGAGGTAAAGGATTCAAGCGATTCTCAGAAGTAGGATTAACTTCTCTGAAGTATGATAGCTTGTTCAGCTACTTTTAGAGAGGTGTTTATTGTATGCCAAGCACTCGAGCTGCGCAGGGGTGTGATGCAAAGGTGAACGGCAGGTGCATAAACAGCAACTGGGATGTAATAGTTGTACAATCGTCTTCATCTGTTTTCTGTTGGTATTGTATAACAAAATACCCGAGACTGATCTAAAACTAGCAGAAGCTAATTAGGCTTAAGATTCTGGGTGCTGTGGTGTTGAAGAATCTGATCCTGGTATTTTGTGAGGGCCTGTCCTCTTTCCTGTCACTTAGCAAGACAGAGCAAGTGTGCTTGCTCTAGCTCATGTCTGTCTCTCTACGAAGCCAGCAATGTCATCCTGGGGACCTGCCTTTAGGACCTTGTCTAATTCTTGTTCCTAAAGGCTCCACCTCCAGATACTATTAACATAGGAATCAGTGGTTAGAGTTTCTAGCATGTGAGCTTTTAGAAACATCTTCAAACCATAGCAATAATGGGCATACCAGCACAAGAAACGAGGTCTGAAAATACAAAGTGTCATGCTAGCTAACTTATCACAGTCTTGTTTTCGAGAGCTGGTAGAATGTGGATTCTTGAGCAAGTGAGAACAAATCTATCATGTTTGGATCACACTTTCATAATCATGTGGTTGCTTAAGTACCCGAGAGTGGAAGGGCTATTTGTATAAATTTATCTAGCAGTGAGTTTTCAAGGGCCAATAACAAGAATGCAGACCATATCTTCACTTAATTCTAAATTGTCAACAGGTACCATTAAATATAGCATACTTGGAAAAAACGCAAACATCTCAGCGTTGTCTTGCCTTACTGTCTTTGTAGGCACTCCCTCCAAAGGAAGCTGTGAAACCTGGCCTGGCCTTCCTGTTTGAACTCTTTCTCCTTCGTGGAACGAATGCTTGTCCTAATCAGGTCATAGGCTGGGCGGTCTTTCCTTTCTCTGATAACAATTTTGATATAGTGGAGGGACAGTTCAAGTGTCCCCTCCTCCGAGGACATTATGACCAGAAGCTCAGCAGTTTCCGGGAAATTGAAGATCTGATTTGCTTTGACTTGGACCACTGGCTGTGCAATCTCTATTTTCAGGTTTGTAATATGATTTTGTAAGTGGAAAAGATTTGAAAAAATTTCCAAAGCTGCTCCTTTCCAGCTTTTAACTTCCTTTCATGTAATTTTAACAAACTGACTTTCATAGAATGGTAAAAGTAATTACAGCTTAATGCTGATTTCTGATAATGCAAGTTAAGTGGATATATAGAAATAAAGGATAGAAATTCGGGAGTTGGTGGAAAACTTAAACATAATTTAGTACAATGTTTTATGTCGTGAAGGAGCCAGAATTCAAGACACCTGATACCTCACAATCTGTTGCTACAATTTACATCCTGCAAATTAGTTACATCACAGGATTAGTACTATCATAGTATATTTCCTTGACAGAAGTCCTTAGCCAACTTCTGTTGTATTTAGACATTGCCTATTGAAGCTTAGCGAAGACATAAAAATATATGGTCTCCACATTATAGACTATTGCCATCTATTGAAGAGACAGACATCTGTCACACAAAAGAAATCTACCCAGTTCTTGAGTGACAATCACAAAGCTGTGTCCCTTGGCCACACTATATCAAAGCATGCAGGCTTTTGGTCTGACCTCAGATCTTTAAAACAAAGTAACCTTGGCTTACACCATATATATATATATATATATATATATATATATATATATATATATATATATATGTTTGCTTTTCTATCTACTTTCAAAATAATTTATTTCTTTGCAGAAATAATATTACATAAATTCATTGTAGGCAGACCACATGGAGGATCCGTAAAAAAATGGTAGCAAGCATAAAGCAATCGAACACATTTGGAGTCTAATTTTGACCTACATATCCAGATGTGTTCTTCTTGATATTTTTGTAGGTTGCCTGTATCATAAAGTGCCATGAGCTGTTCTTCCTTAACCACACATCTCATAGGCTGTCTGCCTGTCATCTATTTATCACTTTGTCTATCTACCTACCTGCTTAATTGATGGAACTAAGCAATGTGGATATTTCCAGGAAGCACAGGGAATTTGGGCCTGAAAGTCAGGAGCTACATGTCCCTCTTTGTGTTTATTTTTTTCTTACTCATTTTTGATTGAGTAATCTGGCTTTCGTTTCATCTTAGCTAGTCCAACTGTAATACTTTGTTGAAATATCTTCTTGGAGCAGATGAGATATACTATTAAGAAAGTATCACATATGAACATAAAGGTCTATTCATTCTGAAACAGTGTTGTCTTAAGATACATATGATTGTACATTAGAATAATTTAGAAAGCTTTAAAAATACTATTGCCTGGGCTTCATTTTTCAGAGAATTCGGTCTAATTGTTTGGTATTGCTGCCTTAGGATTTAGAGGTTGTTAAAAATTGGTAGAATCAGAAACACTGATGTAAATAAGCTTGAAAATTAAGATCACTGTAGATGAATGCAGCAAAGTTGTTGAAAAATGCTTGAAATTTTGAAGCTAAAAAAACTCTTAACAGTGCTCTAAAAACTTGGGGACTTGGATGCTGAATCACGGAGGAAGATAACTGCCACAGTCAAAGACATGCCTTCACCATGGCCACTTCAGGGAAAGAACCCAGACTAGTCACCCTTGGCATGGGCCTGGTAAAAAGCTCCAGCGCAGCCCTGAGCGTGCGTGAGAGTGCCTCTACCCTCACAGCCTCTACCTTGTTCCCAGAAGGCTTTTTCTGTCAATTCCTCACTTAAAAAAAAAAAAAACAAAAACTATTTGTCATTGTTTTCTTTAGTCTGTTTTAAAGAATTTAAACATAAAGAAATAAAAGTGGCCTAGTGAATACTGCTGTAATCGCCCCTAGACTTCACAATCTTCTCATTTAACAAAAAAAAATCTTGTTTTTTTTTCAGCGATAGCAAAACTGCACTAGTTTAATTTTCTAATTTCATCCCAGTATGAGTGCTAGCTACATAGTTATTTTTTAATTTAAAAAATTATGAATGAAAACCAAACATCTTCTCCTAATAATGATAGGGGGCACAGGGCATATCTAAAGCAATCATGTAGATTGGTTAATACAAAAAATATCATTCATTCTTTGTAACACAAGACAAAAGCCTACAAGGTCTCAAATACAGAACTCTGTTTACTTTTTAGATTTACCAAATTGTCACGTTGTTCTACAGGAAAGTTAATGGTGTATGTTGTGTTTTCAGCAGTTGCAGTAATATTTATCTCTTAATAGGTGACTAAGCTTCCTTCGCATTTGGATGATCAAAAAACCCGTGGAAGCCATACTCAACTCTCCTCTGAGTTGTCGTTGTGTTTAACGATGGAAGCAGAGAAATCAAAATTAGGTGTGGATAATACTGTTGGCCTTTTGGAGGAAGAAACTGAGAGAAACATTTGCAAAACAATGGAGGATGAAGCTTCTCGGGGTGGGTTGACTAGATTCTTGTTTCAATTTCTTAACTTCTATTGCTAATATTCAAAGTTGTATTCTCTTAAATAAACTAAGGAATGTTAATTATTTTATTAACGCATTGTTTTTATATTGAGCCATTTATCAAGAATATTAGTTTCCATGTCGCATTGTCTATTACATAAGTAAATATAAAATTATTAAAACACAAGCTTTTCTTCATGGCTTGTGGCTCTCCAAAATGTATATTTAAGGGAGGGATAATTAGACTTTTTTGGATATTTCTAAATTTTAGTTTTTCTTATATGCTTTTGAAAACCATAAAAACATGAATGTGAAAAATGGTGGTTTTTATAAGGCTGTTTTTTTAAAAGATTGGTTTTATAAGACTTTATGCAAGTGAATAGGCTTTTTTTTTGAGACAAGGTCTCACTCTATAGCCTAGGCTGGTCCTGATCTCACTATGTGCTTGTGGCCAAGGCTGGCCTTGGGCTCACAGCAATCCTCACAGCCTCCCGACAGCTGGGATTACAGGCATGTGCCACCACACACAATTTATGTGGTGCTGGGGAGTCAAACTCGGGTACCTAGCGCTTGACGTAGTACTTGCTAAGCAAGCGCTTTAATCACTGAGCCATTCCTCCAGCCCTGCAAATGGGCTTTTTAAAAGTTCAATTTATAATGTTCTAATTTATAGAAGAGATGTTTTAGAGATTGCTATCTTTTGTATTAAAGAATGACTTCCTTTAGACAAGGAGTCCCAAGTTTGTTTAACACTGTGGATACGTGGGCAGGGCACAATGACATCAATAGCAGTACAGTAACACAGGATGCGTTAGCGGTAATTGCAGTTGATAGTAGCCACAGTACCCATGACCATGGTACTAATGCCAGAAATATTACTAGCAGGGTTATTAGTCCTGTAGAATTTTATTCTTATTTTTTAAAATTGCCAAATATTTTATTACATTATACAGAAAATAGCCCGATGTGCACAGGTCCTTAGTCCTCTGCTTTGCCAGATCTCTTCTCCCATATTTGTTTTACACATTTTCTATTAAAATTAGTGTTTCCTATTGGCTAAAGCCCTCTGTGAACTGCTCCCTGATTTCAAATCCTCTCCAATTGGTTATTTGTAATTTCTTTTGTATTTTAAAATACATTTTAATTTAATTTCCCTGGAGCTGGTGTTTGAAATCAGAACTCACACTTACAGAGTGCTGTCTGCAGCTCCCCATGTATATTTAAAGTATTTTAAATATACCTGTGTCATCATAAACAATGGGTAATGTCCTTTATGGTTTGAGAGTTTATGGAATTGTGTTCTTCCTCGCATCTGCTTCTGCCACTTCTGTTTTCCCTCAACATTGTCAGTGAGATGCACCTAATTTTCTCTGTGTCTATTTCTGGGTTTTCTTTTTTTGTATAGAATTCTTTTGAATTCATGACCATCATACAATTTGTTTCCTTTGTTGTTTGTGTCATTTTCTGCTTTTATTTTGTTTTGAACTGGGCAGGCATGGTTATTTATTTACCTTACAATGACAGTATTTTTGAACCTATCCTTTTTGCGCAAAAGAGGAAGGATTTCGCCAGGATATATGCACATAGGAGAGGAATCAATGAATCATGGGATTTTGGAATTTATAAATCTGTGGTGTTTGCTCACCCCAAGCAGTGAGTGATTTACCATTCTGAGACCTGAGGAGGCCGGTCACTTAGGGCAAATCCTAAAAACGTTCATTGTTGTCAGACTTTTAAAGTTTTGCCAATTCAATTGCAATAAAATTGTTGTCCCTGTATTTTGATTAGAGTTTTCCTAAATATCTGTATTTTAATTAGGTTTTTCCTACCTACAAATAATTTAGCACTTTTTCCCCCTAGTGCTTTTGCTAACCATTGGGTTTTATTTCTTCTGGAAAAGGCCTGCTTTTCTTTTTAAATCTATTTGTAAGTATTTCCATCTTGTCTTTAAGGCCACCCAAATGGGGGGGAAACACTTATATTCCGATTGAATTTTTGGTTGCTACCAGAATTTTTTGCTTTTGTTAATTTCTCAAAAATTATTTTAGCTTAATTCATTAGAAAAAGATTAAGCAGGTCATGATGTAATACTGTCTTTTAAATTTTTGTTTCATTTTGTTAAAATCTTATTGAACAGATGAATACATTCTTACTATTCAAAATAAAATCTGCCTCCCAGTTGTCCTGCCCCTCAAGCAAGCTTATTTTCCCTCAGAAAACCCAATGGCTTTTGTGTTTCATCCAATAGGTATTTTTATGTATCTCTAATCATCTACCTGAAATAACCTGTAACTTAAAAATAAACACCAAATCTACATCCCCTTTCTCATTCCTAATATTGATACTTGTCTTCTTTCTTTTTCTTTTATTGTTTTGCTTGAGTTTTGTTAAAGCGCACTTGTTACAGTTGCCCTCCCTTCTGAGTGAACCTCCCCTCTGGTTTTGTGTGTGTGTATATTTCCTCTTATGTTTTTAATTTACTTACTGCTGCTACATATTTGTTCTGGGGTTAATTTTTTAATCTCTTTTAATCAGTAACCTCATTTATCTTTAATCTTTTTCTTTTAGAGCACCAATTTTGATTGCCTGTGTCCATTTTCTCTGTAATTCTGTCAGAATGTAATTTATGTATTTTAAATGTTATGTGAATGCATGTGTATGGTCATTACGGTTTTGAGCATGTTATTACTCTTTCTGTATTCACTTTGATACGTTTGAATTTGTGTCCCACTTCTGATATTACTACTACCACCTCGATTATTTTTTGATAAATGATTACCTGTGGTATGGTTTGGGCAAATTATAGTTAGTATCACAAATCTGGGATTTATTTTTATATTTAAGACGGATATCTTATAATCAATTACTTCATTTAGATATGTTAGTCAGGTTTTTTATTGTTACTATAAAACTGCCTCAGAGAGTTGAAGTTTAAAGACATTTTAGACTCAAACTACAGCAATAAACTTAATTTTTTGTAATACTTACTGCTATTATATTTATAAGGATAATACTTCATTTTACATTTTATATTAGCTAGCCTATTGATTTGCTTTTGAAAAGATGTTTTCTGCACTTTCTGTCATAAAAATATTTTTATTTTTATCATCAGCTATTTGTGATGTATAGATTTTTAAAAATTATATTAGAGATTATTTTTAATTTTCTCATTTACCTATGTAACTATAAATTAGCTTGAAAAATTCAAGCTTATTCCATAGCTCCACTCTCTTCTTTGGTGTGATAAGAAATTTGGAGCACTTACCTGGCCAAAGAATGCTTCCTTTTACTTTCACTGCTATTGGCGGTGCTTTCAGTATAATGTTTTTTTAAAGAAAGTCTTAGGATGCTTTGTTGTATTTTTTTTTTTTTGCTTTCAATAACAATTTAATTTATTGGCACTATCAGTCAGTAGCTGTGCTTTATAATGCTCTTAATATAGCATGCTTTCACTGTGATTCTTTCTCACTGAAATAAATCTCTTGTAATTCATTTGCATTTGGATATTTCTTAGCTGATCTACATCTGAAACAGTCTTTATTCTCCTCTCTGTCTGCTTTTGATAGCTCATTGATCTGTGTAAAAGTTTAGTGAGACTTTTTCCTTACTGCATTTGCTCCGTCGCTTGTGTGTGTATAGAGGCTGTGAAACGGAGCTTAGATGGGCAGCTGCCAAAAGATCTCAGGAAGGGTGGTGATACGTTTTAATTTTTACTTCAAGTAGACCATTCAGGTAGTTTTTAGGAGGGCTTATTTGAGGAGGGCATGTGTAGAAGCAGTTCAGTCAGGCGAGATTTGGATTACTCCAAGGAGCTGAAGCGGGCTTGTGAGTAGTAGGGATAGCAGTACAGATGAATGCAAAGAAATGCTAAATGTATAAGGTAACTAAGAGATGCGACAGAATGACTGAAAAAAAATAGGAATGACTCTAGTGGATTGACCATGACGATGAGAGCTAACACAGGAGGACCTTAAACTCTGAATATGGTCGATGTGGGTATCATCATCAACATGACTTTGTACCGATGGGATTGAGGTTTCTATATTATACACAAATAGAACTGTGTAGGAGACCATTAGGAAGATGAGTAAGAGGCTCAGAAGGGAGACAGAGGGAGGAGGGAGAGTGTCCCCCACAGGAGCATGAAGATGGAAATTCTCGCTGAAGCTACAGGTGGTTGAGCTCTCTCCCAGGGGATGTAGAATAATAAGAACCAGGGGTTCAGTATACAGCTTTGGTAGTAACAATGTTCTGGAGAAGGATACTGGCTCGCTATCATTATTACCAGACCCTAAGCCTACTGCTTCCTGGTGACCTCTGCCTTCCTGTTTTGTGCTCTCAGGTGGGAAACAAAAATTCTGCATAGAGAGTGCTAAACATTTCAAGTTTCTTGGAGATTAAGCCTTGTTGGATTAAATGCAATTCCACTTGCCAGGATCACCTAGAAATATGTCTTCCCTAAGGGATACAGGTCCATTCTAAGCCCTGATTCCCCTTCCTTGTGACTGAAACAAGACTGCCAGCTAATGACTACTGAGACACCACCCCTCCAGAAAACAGAATGTCAGTTTATGGATTACATATACCTGGAAAGGATATGTTGAAATTTTATACATAGAAGGCTTAAATATCACTGACTTTAAATAAATATTTGTGAGCGTAATTTAGTGATGAGATTCATATTTGAAGCTAGGAAGTAAATACCACAGTAGTAAAGCAATTTGATCAAAACGCATTGTCTTTCACAGTTCAGAACGTGGGTTTGACTTACTTCCAGCCAGAGAAGATGAGGAAGTGGGCGACATTATCCTCTGGTTTTGGTGGATAGTGAGTTGAGCGAGCTATCCTCAAAACGCACCTCTAAGCGGACTTTAAGCATTTTTTTGTTGAAATTTAATGGATTGAAGGTTTATTTTTAAAAAAACCAGTTTAAATACAAATATCTTATGAATAACAATGAGTGTGCCAATGTGTGGGGTGTGTTTCCCAGAAAGCCGAGGGGTGGTGGCTTCAGGTAAGAATAAGGGACTTAGGGCTCTGGGTGTGAAAAGAGCTGAGAGTGCTGTTAGAGGGACTTTAAGCCAGAGGTCAGCAGAGTCATAGTTGACTCCAATTCGAAGTTCTTCATGGGGCAGTTCTTTTGAGGATGGTCAAGGTCACTGTGGCTGAGTCTCCTTTAGTCGTCTCTGCAGGAGAATTGCTTTTACATGAGGTCTTTGTTGAATCAAGTTAGCTGGACCTTTCAGTGTGAGGGTCTGGGATGCCCCGATTCTGTGAAAAAGAATTCCCTTGATGGTAGCTGATCTTCTGTGTAATCTGGGGGCTGTGGTTTCAGTGTGTCCCCCCTGAATTCACATGTTGGAAACTTGGTTCTCAATGGGGCAGTACTGAGAGGTGATTGGGTCTTTGGGATGTACTCTCTATAATTAGGTTAATGGGTTAATGGGCTGTTGAGAGGGTGGATGATTTATCAAGAGAGCGTATCTGGTACAAAAGAACATTTGCTTCTTAAAAACTTCTTCACATGTGTTTCTGAGCCTGCTGGGGACCCCCATCAAGAGTCCCCACCGGTAAGAAGGCACTCACTAAATGTGACTCCTGGATCTTGGATTTGTTAGTGTAAGAACTGTGAGAAAATAGATTCCTTTGTTTATTAATTACCCAAACTCAAAAATTTTGTTAAAGCAACTGAAAATGGACTAGGACACTGGCTTTCTGAGATGTAGAAGGGAAAAGAAAAGTCTGCCTTTTGGATGGTTTAAGATCATTTTCCAAAGAAATAAAAACAAGAAACAAAAATGAAATGGCTGATTTCATTAGGTGCAAAGTAGAGAAAACATGACTTTTGTTTAAATATCAGGTTCAAAATTCAACTGTAAAGTTGTTATGTGAAACACTGTAACATACATGTACTTGCATGTAGATTTCTTTTTTTTCCTTTGTTTTTGGTATAAACATGAATGGAATTTAAACTCTTATTTTAGAATTTTTGAGAAAGTGGGTTCTGACATAAGTAATAATATTTCAGTGTTACTGACAGTAACCAAGTTTTTAGATTTGAGAAGATTAGAGGCAATTATGATTAGACCATTTCCACCAGATCATTTTGATTTCTAGTGTTAACTCAGGATAATGTGGTCATATTTTCTATACCTACTGCACTGGATATGAACTTGGCTTTTTGAGTCGGCGCTGAGCTGCCCTAAAAGAGGGACAGGTGGCACACCAGGAAATAGGAACATTGTCATGTCTAATAGGAGAATGTGATATACCATGAGATGAGAAACATTTGATGCTTCAGAAGTGCAACCCAGAAAAAAATGATTGTTCTTTTGCTGGGCTCTGAGCTTGGAAACTGATGCAAACCTCCCATTCAAGGGCTGCAGAGGGACCTTCTGCTCCTATTCTGAACAGATTTATACAAAAAAAGAACACAAAAATCTCTTTGAATCCATGTGTCTGTTACTGCTTGTACTTATTTATTTTTCTTGGAAGCTCCTATGCATATTATTAGCCGTTAATATCCCCCATGGGTTTGTTTTCTAATATATCAGGGTTGTGAGACAGTATGCTGTTTCTGCCATGGATACGCTGTTAAGAGATTTAATAATGGGTAAACAAACACAACATGTGGTAATTCATTTCAAATTAAAAGTTTATTAAACTCTGGCTTGATGACTTTCTGGCTATTTACAATTAAAGGAGCAAACCTTGGGGAAGTGGTGACCACGTGATGTGTTCATGGCTGCAGAGTTTCTATCTGAAAAAACGTGTTTATGATTTTCACAAGCTGTTTGCACTGATAGGTTCCTAATGCAACCTGTCGAATTTACCACCGTCATGACTTTAATGTTCACGTATAAGCACACAGTTGTGTACATACACACGTTTGTTCATACATCCCACGCAATGCATCCAAGAGGATATCTGTGTTTAGTTCCCTGTTGGATGTTTCAAGTGGTGGTCAGTCTTGCAGGTTGATGGATACCTGAGGCCAGAGCATACTTATAAAAGGCCAAGGGAAAAGATGCAGGATGTAACTTTTGGGTTATTACCATCTTTCAGGTTGTTTTCCTTTTTTAGGAGACACTCTGGAGAAATACATATTATGCTTAATAACTTTGTTTTGCGTATCGCTGTATTGCAAGGATAACATCCTCTGGCAAAACTTACATATGTGTTGGCGTGCAGAATCCAAGGGAATTTAATTGTGCAACTGTAGCGAACGAATCAAGCTGGTAAAAGCTATGGAATTATAAAAGAAAAAGTAGCCCTGTCCTTGTCCTTCAGGGTGGGGGTTCCGTGAGCCCTAGCCTGCTTCACGGGGTCATTTGCTTATGTCCGTAAGTCCAGTAGGTGATGGGTAGAGCTCTCAGCTATCTCTTTCTATAAGAGGCCAGCAAACGTTGCAGGAGAGAAGGAGAGAATTCAAACTTGGACAAGTGAAGGATACACAACTGGCTAAACAACAAAAATTTAATTGTTAGGTGAGAGAATGAACTGGTGGAAATGCATATTGTTGCTGAATCATGATTGTTCTCTAGCTCACTCATCTAGATGGCGGGATTCCTTGGGCGAAGGCCATCTGACTAGGAACCCTCCTCAGGCTGCTGAAAGACAGAACCATCTTTCTGCAATTCTGTGGGGGCAAGACCTTGTGTTGTGCAGATTACAGTGTTTACTATCCTGTGAGACTTACTTACACATGTATGTCCGTATGCTGGATTCCAAGTATAGTAACTCTGTGATCCAATGTGCTCAGTGCAGGGCAGTAAAACTGAATAGATGACAGGAGTTGATAGGCCCATGTGGGACATGAAGGTGAGCTCGCACAGATGAAGGCCTGAGCTTTGGGGGCATTTGAAATGTGCTCCAACTTTTTAAATAAGATATCATTTAAAAATCTCATATTGGAGCAATCCATGGGAATATGTGTTAGTTTCATCACAGTCTTGTCCTGCAGTTGGAAAAACAGATTAGGGTTCAAAGCAAAAATGCAGATAGAAAGTCTACAGAGAAAGGAAGATCACTAAGTGAAGAAGTTAGACTTGTACAAGGTATGTTTAAGGGACTAATTGTAGTCTTCAGTCTGTAGTGTATGTATTGGAGTGGACTGGGGCAAGGAACATGTTAAGATAAATTGATTGGTAAGAAAGTCATTGAATGAGCCCAGAGAAGAGACTTTAAGTTTCTGATGTAGAATGGCTGTGGGATGCATTCAAGAGATATGCTAAGGAAGGCACCTAAATACCCATCAGCAGACCAGTGGATACACAAACTGTGGTATTTAAACACAATGGAATACTATGCATCTGTAAAGTCCAATAGCGTGGAGGCTTTTGCAGGCAAATGGAAGAAGCTTGAGAACATCATGCTCAGTGAAGTGAGTCAGAAGCAGAAGGTGAAACATCGAATCGTCTCTCTGATATGAGAGACCCAGATCACAACACCTATGGAACTTAAGATGAAAGACAAAGTGAAAGAGGGGAGTTGGGTGGGGAGGGAGGGAGGGTGGAGTGTGTAGGGGGAGGGACAAAAAGAGAGTGGGAAAGCCCTTGTTACCTTGAAAGATACGTATGTGCACAAAATGCTTAACTCCATTGTAAACCTTGAATTTTGCACATATACATATCAATAAAATGTGGGAAAAAGAGATATGCTAAGGTTTGATAAATCAGATTTGGAAAGTGAATTGTTGTATCAGGCGCAAAATCAAGGCAAGAGTTTTTCCAGATCAGAAAACAGTATAGACCTTGGCAGAAATAATGGAAACAAAAGAGCAAATTTCAGATGAAAGTTAACCATTTGGTTTTGATATAGTTGCATTTAAAATATTAGGGGAAAATTGAGATGGCAATGACTAGCTTGGAGTTGAAAATGTGTATGGAAAGCTCAGGTGAAACACTTCGGGGTCATTTTGATAGGAGTTGGGGCTAAAGCTGGAAGAGAAAATGAGTTTATTAGTGAAGAGCAAATCAAATTGTAGAAAACCATCATTTAAGGGACAAATGAGAGAAAAGAATAAAAGAAATTATGAAGGAACAATCTGAAAAAGAAGCAGAGGGCCAGGGGCAAAACACTATGGAGTCCATGGAGGACACAGTGCACAAATGAATAATGTATATGGATGTAGATGTTGGACGGTGCAAAAGTTTCTTCTTTTTTGACTAAAGCTTCCCCAACAATGCTTGCAATGTACAGATAAATACAGTAAACTAGCAGAGGGGACAAGAGCCACTATTGACTACAGATAGACCCTGAGTTATATTGGTTTGAATTTCAACTTTACAGTGATGTGAATGTAAGGTACATTAAATAGAAATCATTCTGAGAACGTTGACTTTGAAGTTGTTGGATCCTCCCTTCTGCTGCGCTGGGGAGCACATCTAGCTGCACCACCCAATCGGTAATGTGGTCACTGGGGGAGACACTGATACTCTGCTGTTCTGGTGAATTTGGCAGAGTAGGTATTTTAAATGCCTTTTTAACTTAAGGCATTTTAAACTACAATGAGCTTATCCTAAGTCTAGGAGCATTTGCATTTCACTACATGCTACATAATATATATGAAAAACAGTTGATATTATGTGGGTTTTTGAGTATGAAAAGAGACCATCTAGACCTAGCTGATGGAAAAAGTGCAGTTACAGTGAAATTCAATGACAATGCTAATCAATTACGAAGGGATTCTATTCGTACTTAATGTAGTTATGCCCGTATCTGTGGTTCAGCAAGCTTAAAAAATGAGGTACCTGAATCTTGCCCACACATTAGTGTTCTGCAGAACTTTTTAACCAATACTAATTAGTATGTTCCCCATACTAAATGAATCAAAATTTCTGGGCACAGGACCCGGACATTGGAGCTCATAAAAAAACAGCAGCAGCAACAACAACAAAAAATCCTTCCATTGATTTCATGATGAGAAACACTGGGTGAAGCTCCTCATGGCTTGGATTTTTTTGTTGTTGTTGTTGTTGTTTGTTTGTTTCCTGAATCAGAACAAGGTGGTTTCTCTTGCAGGGTGCTCTGTGGTATTCCATTTGGAAAAGTCCTTATCTGCTAGTAGCTTAAAACTTCCTTCTAGAAGAGGACCATTCTACTCCCTCGGTGGGATTGTCCTAGTGCTGTTTCTGGTTGGGACCATGCATTCATCAACATGTCTCTCCATCTAGGTGTCAGGCTGCTCTTCTCAGGGACCAAGTCTATGTGGTCTACCTCTAGGGAAAGCACATAGCAATCGTTAATAAGGATTTGTTGAATTAGTGACTCAATGTATTCCTTAGACAACTGTGGGTTAGAAAAACTAAGAAATATATAACAATTGTTTTTATTTGGCATTTATACTATGATAGGTGGGAAGGCAGTTCGAACCATTCAAGAATTATTCTAGTAGGAATCACAATTTGCCAGTAAATATTGTGGAATCTCCGTGAGACAGTTTTGCCATATATGTAAAATGGAAATAATAATGGATGAATTTTCTGCTTTCATGTTTATGGGGAGAGTCAACTAAGTTAACAAATGTTAAGGTGATTCATCTGTCTTTTAATATAGTTTGATTTTGTTGTATCACCTGGAACTATCCTATTACAAAGTTGAAACCTGGGTCCTTTCCCTCTTACAAAACCGTCAGCTGCTTGTGTAGGTTCTAGCTATCTGTCCCACTTCCGTGCACCCAATTACAAGTCCAAGTCTTGAGAAATCACACACCAGGATGCTGTAAGCTTCAGGAGAGCAGGGATGTTTGTTTCCTTAATAATGCTCCTACAGTAATACTTGGCGCATTATATATTCTCAAGAAGTATTTGCTTAATGAATAAAAGAGTATGTGTCTCAGTGTCAACAGGCCTGGCAGCTCCTTTTCACAGCAAACACTTAAGCAGGTATTTTGTTTTACTTTTTAAAAGATTAAATGTAATGAAGTTTGCTTCTTAAGAGTATGGCGTTCCATGAAATTTATCATATCAAAGGGCTTGTGTAATCCCCACTATAATCAGAAAAGAGAATGATTTCATCTCCCGCCGGATCTTCTGTGTTTCGTCCTTTGCAGGCACTGTGTTGGCAAGCATCAATCTATGTTATCTCTATAGTTTTGCCATTTTAGAATTTTTTTGCAACAGTTTGCAACCTTTGGGTAGGCATGACTTAATCAAGTAATGCTTTTGAGATTCATCTGAGTTGTGTCTGTGGGCTGTTAATATCTATTTGTTGCCAAAAAGGATTCTCTTATAGGCACGTACCATAATTGGGATTAGTTGGTCATTAAGGGACTGACTGTGTGAGTGTAGAGACTCGAGCATCTGTGGGCAATTATAGTCAAGATGCTGCTTCACATTCCTAGAGGTCCCTAGTTCACCATTCTCACATGCGTAAGGCAAGGAAAGCAATTTTTTTTAGATGTCAATCAACTATCCCAAAACTTCTCTCTCTCTCTCTGTGTGTGTGTGTGTGTGTGTGTGTGTGTGTGTGTGTGTGTGTGTGTAAAGTTCTAGTTAATAGTTTGTGACTTGGTTCTTATAGAAACACCATAAATTTGGTATTTGGAAATAGTTTACAAGACTTTGCTTTTGTTAGTTGCAGCTGAGTTTGTAGAGAAGACTACCAAATAATTTCATGTCATAGACAGTGCTAATCCCTTTTAGATCATTTTTAAAGAATAAATACTTCTACAAGATCTATCCAGAATCATAAGATTTGGAATGATTACATGTGGATTGCAATTTAGTGAAAGTTTGAGGCAAATTTTACACTTTGTGGCATTTGTTCTCTCAAATTTTTTGATTTTCAAACAGCATAAGCTGATCTGAGTCCTTCATCTGAGTACAACAATTGAGCCTCAGGGAACCACAGTATGTTTCAAAGTCATTAATCTGCATAAAAAGCTAATTACCTGCATTTTAAATGCCTGTATTTAAGATATGGAAATGCATCAAATATTTTAAATCACAGAAATGGTTTAAAATATTTGCAAGTAATTGAAATCTTTCTCTTGGCATCTGTTGGTCCGGAAACTTTTCTTGTATTCTCTTTGTTCTTTCTTACCACACTTTCTCTTTCTTCCACTTAGGACAATGAAGTTGTCACCTTGCAAGTTTATACAAAGACTGAAAAAGACTTCCAATAGCTAAGGCACTAAATTCCCAAATCGGGGATTACCTGGGAAAATTCCTCACAGATATTAATTAAAGGTGCAATAAATATTGGACCATTGATAAATTTCTTTTTTCTTTCCTTTCTTTCTCTTTCTTCCTTCCTTTCTTCCTTTCTTTTCTTTTTCTTTCTTTCTTTTTTTTAAATACTGCAGTTGTTTTCATCCTTGGCTTATTTTGTGAGTCTTTCCATTGCCCATCAAGGTTCGGTACAATTATTTTGCGTTTGATCCACTTTCGTCTCACAGTCATTTCTGAAAACTACTGGAATTGAAAAAAGCTTTAAACAGTCATGCAGGCCTATAACTGTAAATGGGTTTTGACAGGACGGAGATTCACAGCCATGCCTGGGCCCAACGTGATGCTAGCTGACAGCCCCTCGCCACTCCCGGAGCAAGGGGACATGTGGAAGGAATTGTTCTTTTCCATTTCACAGCTTGTCATTTCCTCTGCAGGGTGGCCCCTGACCCTCAGAGAGATCCTGACACCCATAAGGGAAGCGTTCTCACCGATGTAACGGAAGTGGAGAAGCAGTTTAACTCTAGAAAAGGAAGGAGGAGGGTGTGTCAAAGAGATCTGGGGGACTGAGACGAGATGGCTTTAAAACGTTTCCAGCAGGTCCAGATTTGTGCTGCATTGTTTCCTTTCATGAGAGAAGACCGCGGATTTGTTGCTTTGGAAGAGTTTGAAATATTGCAAGTGTTTAGTAACTACTTTTTACATTTACTTTTTATTTAAGTGGAAGTGGAGACAAAAATCAATGTTTTGAATGTGAGTGATCAAAATAAAGGTTGGAGGAAAAGGTACAATGTGAGTTTGTTGTCCTACTGCAACATGTTGGCACATGAGGTGTGTTTCTAAAGATAGGGTCCATTGCTTGGATCAACAACGTCTGATTACACCTCATGTTTTCAAGATGTCTTAAACCTTCAACATCTTTTTTGATTTCATACATTCACCACAGTAAATTTTCTTTTGTATTCGTGTTGTCAAAGGAAATAAGAGTAGTGAACAAGGTATATTATTGTTCAAACTGGTTTACCATTTTTTTTTTTTTTTTTCACTGAATCAGAACAGACCATTTCAAAACTCGTCTGTTGTGGTTAGGATCTGGAGTGTCCCCCAAAAGTCTCATGTATTTAATGGAACCATGTGATGTTGGTGGATTGGGGTCTGGTCTGGAGGGGTGGATTACAGCTAAGTTAGGATTAAAGGTGTGGAGTGGCCACACCTGGATGCAGGAGGGACTGGTTACTGGGCGGAGACCTGGAAGGATACATAAGCTGCACCTGCCTTCCTGGAGGGTGGGGCCTAGTCTCAACTAGCCTCAGCTTGCCTTCCTGCTTGTCCGGGGATGCTGCCTCCACCTCTCTCTCTGCCATGTACTTCGATTGTTGCCGGTTGCTCCTGAATGGACTGTGACCTTCGAGACTGTGAGCTAAAACAAACCTTTCCTTTCCTAAGTTTGTGGGTGTCGGGTATTGAGTCACAGCAATGAAAAAGTAACTAAGACATCCTCTAATCACCAGTATTTCTGAACCATTCATGAGCTCACATTTGAAGGTCTAGTCATACATTACTTAATAGCAGGAATACTTCCTGAGCAATGTATTTCTAGGAGAATCTTGCCATTGAGATGACTTCATAGAATACAGTGACACAAACCTAAATGATCAGCAGATATATCTATCAACAAATGAGTGGATAAAGATGATGTGGGCATAGATACAATGGAGTACTACTCTGCCACAAAGGAAGATAAATTTGAATCATTAGAAAAAAATGTTGCTTTTAACTCTTTTGAAAAGATTCCCAGAAGAGATATTGCTGGATTGAATGTAATATTTAGTTTCAGCCTTTTCAGAAATTTCCATACTGTCCTCCATAGTGGTTGTACCAGTTTACAATTCCACCAGCAGGGTAAGAGGGTTCTTTTTTTCCCAAAGCCTCGCTGGCTTTGAATGTTGTTTGGGTTCTTGATAGGTGCTATTCTCTCAGGGATGTTTTGATTTGCATTTCATTAATGGCTAAGGATGTTGAACATGTTTTCATGTACTTACTGGGCATTTGAAGTTTGTCACTTGAGAACTGCCTATTCATTTCCACTGCCCATTTCCTCCCATTTTTATTGATAATGTACATACGCATGTCATAACATTTACATTGAATAATCTGTGCACATATGTATCGTAGTAAAACTACAAACCTTTCTCCTCTCCATTTCCAACCCTCCCACACCCACCTCCTCTCCACTAGTTCCCATTGTTTCTCCTAAAGTTCTCTGCCATGACTGTGGTCTGAGTTCCTCATATTAGAGAAAGCATTCTGTATTTCACCTTCTGAGTCCGACTTACTTCCCTGAGCATGATGGTCTCAAGTTGCCTCCATTTACCTACAAAAGTTTCAAACCTATCTGGCTTTATAGATGAGTAGTAGTAGCCCATTGTGTACAAGTTCCACAATTTATATACCCAATGGTCTGTTGATGGTATTTTTGTATGCACTACCCATTTTTCATCAGGTCTTTGAGTTTGAGGAGTCTATTTTTTTTCAGTTCCTTGTATACTCCAGGAGTACTACTTTTCCATAAAAACAGATAAATTTATACTTTTGTAGGTAAGTTGATGTAACTTGAGACCATCATGCTCAGTGAAGTGAGTCAAACACAGAAGTTGAATATTGAGTGGTTTCTCTAATGTGAGAAACCCAGAGTACAGCCATCTTACAGAACTGAATGGGGATGGGAGTCAGGGAGGAGAGGAAGGGGAGGGATTATAATCTTGACATGATATATACGTGTGCAAAAGTACTGACACTCAATGTGAGTATTATGTATCACACATGCATGCATGTGCGCACACACACACACACACATATGTATTAATAAAATGGGAAAAAAGAAAAATAGATGCACTTTGAGACCATTGTCCTAAGCAAAATGAGTTAGACACTGAAGTTCAAATATCCGCATATTTCCTCTAAAATGAGAAAAGCAAATTTTAAAAAAGTAAAAGTGTAAGAAAAAGGGCAAGAGAAGAAAAATAGGAAGATAGGTGTAGTAGAGAGGGAAAGGGTGTGGCGAGAGCGAGAGGGTGGGAAGAGGGAAGGAAAGCAAAAATGACCCGGATGCAAACTCTACGTGCACCAATTCTCCAAGCTGAATGTCATTATTATGTGTCACAAATATATACTAGTAAAAAGCGTGATTTTGGAAAAAATAATGAATACTCAAAAAAGAAAAGAGAAGAAAGCAAAACAAAACAAAGTTGTGTAGCCTACACACAGCCTAGGTATATAGTTACCATCATAAACGCCGTCCATCATTAACCAAAGGTTGTGATCTAGTATGTTAGAATAATCTCTCTCCTTCTCCTCTTTCCTTTATTTTCCTCCTCCTCCCGCTCCCCCATTCCTCCTTTTCATCTTTTTCCCTTAGACAGGATCTTCACATGTTGAGCTTGCTATGATCCCCAGGTGACCTTGTGAACTCACCAACTTCCTGTTTCAACTTCCCAAATGCTAGGACCACAGGAGTGTGCCACCAGGCTCAGCTATATATTTCTGGAATATCTGGAAACATTTCTCAAAGTATACACTTTTCCCAATGCTATGGTATTCTCCACATCCTTCTCCGACTTTATTTTGTGGATGTGTGTACATCTGTTGTCCTTAATTTGTGGTGGTGAGTATGTTAACAAATGCAGACATGCCATATAATTTCAGCAGTTACTTGTAAAAATATCCTACTCAGGAAAATCATTCCATTTCTCCTTGGCCAACTTTTCTCATTTAGTCCTTGGATACTCGGTACTCAGTGCCTCTGACTCAGACAAATGTTCTTGCAAAACGAGGTGTAGAGGTGGAGATTGACGAATCGTACTGGAGTTCTTCATTGGGTATGAGCCACCGCAGGTGACCCACCAGGATAAGTAGCCCAAGGAACAGCGGTCAAGGCTGGAAAAGTTACTGAGGAGTGGTTACAAGGCACACTTACCTTGGCCCCTGTTCAATCTGGGTATTCCCAGAAGTACCCCTTGCTAAATGCATGGTCTGGCTAAGTTGGAAATAAGGAACTGCAGGGGAAAAATACACTTTCAGTCCATTTCTACTAACCTATTAATTATGATGAAAAAAAAATCCAGGACTGTCTGGTGAGAATTTTGATTAGAATCATGATAAAGTAACAGTCTGACTTGGCATTAGAATTGCTCCAGTTTATTATTACTGGTTTTTACTATTGACTATCGAAATTTAGAGTGAGTGACATTTTCCACTCAGAAGCTTCTTTCTCAAACTGATGAAACTATAGAATTAAAAATAAATGGAAATGAAATTTAGTATGAATGAGTGGACTCGTTAACTCTTTCAAAACAGGAGGCTGGTGATGGGTGCCTGAATGCAGAAAATGATGGAATGCTTTCTCTTAAAAATTTTTTTTTTACATAGAAGCATGGCACTGAATTTGTTTCTATGTGAAAATAGTTGAAATAAAAATTGCCCAGCACTCTGGGAGGCTGAGACAGGAGGATTACAAGTCCCAAGACAAGCCTGTGCAACTTAGTGACATGGTAAGACCTCAAACCAAAATTTCAAAAGGGGGTTGGAGTGGGAGAGATAGCTCATGTAGAGACAGTGAACGTAGTCCCCAATCCTGCCAAAATGGCAGAAAGAAACAATGATTTTATCCATAGCCATCCATTCATTCTCACTGGATGAACAATATAAAATGAAACATAGAACAAATTAGGAAAGCAGTATTTTGAGTAAAACATTAGCATGAATCAGGGGAAAAGCAGTGTCTTGAAGTTATAACCATTTTATAAACCAATTAGTGCTTGAATGCTGACACCTTGCAAGGACATAGGTAAGGGCCTCCTCATTTAGTTCAGTTTTATTTTTCTTTGAGACAGAATCTGGCTCTGTCCAGGCTTGTCATGGATTCACTATGTAGTCCAAGTTGGCTTGAACTCAAAGCAGTTCTCCTGTCTCAGCCTCCTGAGTGCTTGGATCACAGGTGCGCACCACCACACCCAGCTTAAGGGGTTCATTAGTTAGAGTGCTGATATGTGACAGGTGATCTTTGAATATTTTGTGTTACTAGAAAACAGAAAGCTCGATATACTTTTATTTATAAAGCCATAGCTTTTTTTGGTAAGATTGTTTTCTGTAACTTGTTCAATAAGCATTGGACTCTATTTCATGATATTAAGCATTTTATAACATTTTATAAATTTGAAGTTTCATTAAAAATAACATAGTATTTTATTTTTAAATTCTGAAATAACTAAGTATGCCATTTTATCTTTTGCTTACATGTAATTTACTTTTGTTATATAGACCTAAGTTCATTTAATGTAGAGGTTCACTTATTTGGTCTGTGATGTAAGTTATGATGTCCGAATAGTCAACTTGCATGTAAGTGTGTAATATAGCATGTCATGTGATTTTGTTATTTTTCATATCTATGCTGACTTTTGGGACACCCTGTATTTTGCAAATATTTTTTCTACCCAGTCCTTCCCACCCCTCAGGTCTTTCCAAGAGCAAAGATTTTTCATTTTTCCAATGTATAAATTTTTTCTTTTCTGGGTCATGCCTTGAGTTTCACATATAAGAAGTTTTTACTGAGTCTTAGATCTTAAAGATTTTCTCCTGGGTCTTCTGAATGCTTTTTGAGATTTCTCTATTTTCGCCAAGACGGTGTCTTTCATATAACTACATTTTAGGATATACTTATTTACACACAAAAATGGTGCTGGGATATTGTTAAGACTTACCTTCAACTTATAATTTAGGAAGAAGTGAAATCTCTACTGTTTTGGATCACACCCCTTCACTACTGTGTGGGTCGTGACCATATTATGCCTTTCAATTATAGGTTTTGTATGGTTTGTGCATCAGTATTTGATAGGTTTGAGCACAACATCTTGTACATATTTTAGGCTTAGGCCTAAATATTTAATTTTTCGTGGAAGAACTGTAAATAATATTTTGCTTTGAAAGGCCTTTTAATCTTTAATTTCCAAGAGTTCATTGCTAGTCTATTAAAATTAATTATTATTATTATTATTATTATGTGTTGATATTTTTATTTTGCAACCTTGGAAAAGTAACTAATTGTTCTATAAGATTTGGGGGGAATATTCCTTGACATTTTCTATGTATATTAGGATGTCCTGTACAAGTACCAATTGCTTCATTTTTTTTCCTCTTTATGAACTGTATGCATCTTCTTTTTTTCTCCCCCTGTGGTATAAGTTGTTTGAAGTTCCCTTGGTGTGTTGAACAGGACAAGGAAAGATGATATCCTTCTCATATTCTTTATCTTTAGGAAATTTGTCCAGTATTTCATCTTTAAATAAGACAGTAGATGTAATTTTTTGAGATGCTCTTTTTAAAATTGAGATAGTATGCATAGTTACTCTCAATTGCTATCATAATGAATAAATTTTAATTCCATCAAACTTTGTTTTGTTTTGATAGCTATGATTATATTACTTATCTACTTTAGATTATTGATATGGTAGAATTAATTCTGAATCCATCTTACATGCCTCACATAAGCTCCATTTTATCATAATTTTTATATTTGTATTACATTATTAAATTCACTTTGCTGAGAAAATTTGCTGCGAATCATTTCAGAAATATTAGTCTCTAGTTTTGTTTTTATGTCCTCCTTGTCTGATTTTGATTTCAGAATAATAATAAACATCCAAAAGCAGCTTGCGAATAGTTTACCCTCTAGTTTAGAAGAATATTTTTAAAATATAATTGTTGCTCTTTCTTTTGTAAGGATTTGGTAGAATTATCTAGGAAATCATTTGAGCCTGGAGTTTGAAAAATAATAATCTAATCTATTTAGTGGCTTTAGGACTGTTTATATCCAATTCATCATGGTTGAGTGTTGGGAATTTTTTGTCATCTGAGGAATCAATCTAATTGTACTTCATTGTTTGAGTTTGTGATGATGTTTAAGATTCCTTTTTTTTTCCCCCCTTTTCAATGGCTACGGTGTCTACAACGGGATTTCACTTCATTCCCTACATGGGTGAATGAGTTATATTTTCTTTCTCTCTGCCAGTGTTACTGACAGGTTATCATTTGTCCATTTTTTAAGAACCAGCTTTTATATTTGTTGTCTCTATTGTTTTTCTGTTTTCAGTCCCACTGATTTCTATTCTGATGATATTACCTACTTTTTCTGCATTATATTTACTCTTCTGCTTCTGGACATACAAGGTGACAATTTAGATTACAAATTTTTTAT
Source organism: Ctenodactylus gundi (assembly GCA_004027205.1). Classification (NCBI taxonomy): domain Eukaryota; kingdom Metazoa; phylum Chordata; class Mammalia; order Rodentia; family Ctenodactylidae; genus Ctenodactylus; species Ctenodactylus gundi. The sequence continues at coordinate 253,095 of PVKB01001838.1, read as the reverse complement.
TTTCTGATATAAACATTTAGTGCTGTAATATTTTTCTCAGTGCTAATCTAATCCCACGTCATTAATGTTAATTTTTTTTATTTATCTTACAATATATTTTAATCTGTAGTTGTCTTATAAGTCTGTTGTTTAATAGTTTAAAAGCTTTTTTCTTGTCTTTTTAATTAATGATGATTAGTCTTCATAAGAATCACAGGGCATAATTTATATAATTTTTATTTTTGAAAATTTAGCAAGCCTTTTTTTAGGGGGGAGCAGGACATATTTATGAGTGATCCATGAACACGTAAAAGATATGTATTGAGCTGTCATTGAATGAAACACCATATATATAAGATAGTTGTGTATATGGTAGGGGAATATATATACATTAGATTTTGTTTCTTGATTGGATGGTCCAGATCACTTATAGCTTTTCTGACTTTCTGTCCAATAGCTTAATCATTTGTTGATACAGAAATTCTGAAAGTCCTTAATCCTAAATGGCAATTTATCTGTTCTCCTTTCAGTTCTATTAATTTTCACTTTGTGTATTTTTGAGGCCTTATTGGTTTTGCATCAACATTTAAGATTGGTAGAGTCATACTTTTGTACTCAACAGATTTGAAACTTGATGTACTTTGATGCAAAAATGTTGTCTGGTTCTTGTTTGCTTACTATTCTTGTGCAATTTAGACCTTACAGGAGTTGGTTGCTGCGACTCGCTACCCTTTCCAGCCCACAATTTGTTTTGGTATTCATTTTTTGGTACTTACAGTACCTCCCACCAGACTCAATTAATGATAAGCCCAGAGGTACCAGTGTATGTTTTACTGGTAGGTAAATAATTAAGTCATTACATAATGTTCTTTATATCTGATAATCTTCTTTGCCTTGACATCTGTTTTATTGGATGTTAATATAGCCAATCTCGATTTTTAAAATCCCTATATGCATGGTATAACTTTTTTCATTTTTCACTTTCAGCTTATCTATGCCATTGGATTTGAGACATTTCTTATAAATATCTAATTAGGTCATTTAAAAATGATTTGCCAGTATCTATCCTTTATGTAAAATTCTTATAGCACTTACATGTAAGATAGTCATGTATATGGTTGGGGCTAAGTTTGTCATTTTAATGTTTATTTTCTCATTGTTTCCTCCGTGTTTCATTTCTCTCTTCTACTTCACTTCTCTTTACTTAATACATTTCAAGGTTTAATCCTAATTATTTATAGTTTTTAGAGTGTATCCCTGTGTAGTTTTTCTAGTTGTTGTATGACAATGCAGTCATATATCAAGTAATATATTTACCTGATTTTGGTAGCAGCACACCACATGAGTAACAATGGTACTGTAGGCTTGTATTGCTTTGTGACGTCATCATAGTCACCTTTGTCTAAATACACTCTGTGACATTGCGAAATGATGTGATTATCTAGGCAGATTTCTCCTCATGACTGACATCATAGTGCCAGTTTCAGTATTTTGCACTTCAGTCGTGAGACCTTACTTCCATTTAAATAAGTCTTAGTCACTTTTTTGTTGCTGAGACACAACTTAAAATCCACAAAATCCGCAACTTAAGTGAGGAAAGACTTGCTTTAGCTCACAGTTTCAGAAGGCCTCAGTTCATTTGTTGGTGGCTGGTGGTGGTAGAAACACACGGTGGGATGGGGCAGAAGACCAAGATCTTCATAACATAGGGGAACAGAGCCAGGTCAGGACAGAAGGGCAGAACCAGGACTTGCCCTTCCAGGTCCGGCCCCAAGCACCAACTCATATCAGCCCGGCTCCGCCTCCCAAATGTACGCAGTATCCATTGGTACATGAGATTTTTAGAGAACACTCCAGATCTGAATGACAGCATTCCACCACTGGCCTCCAAAAGACTCATGTTTACTTCCTTATACAAAATACATTAAGTCCTTCTGTAAGAATTGTCAAAGTTTTAACAATTCCAGCACTACTAAAAATGTCCAAGTCCAAAGTTTCCTGCCATGCAAGGCAAACTTTCAGCTGTGAGCTCCTGTGAAAACCAAAGATTCGAGACCTTCTAGCGTACAGTGGCACAGGGTAAACATTCCCATCCCCAAAGGGAAGGCAATGGGACCAAAATAATTTCTAAACCTGGCAGGACAAGGGTTAAATCCTGTAGCTCAATGTCCAGAATCCGGGATAAACTGGGGCAGGATGCGAACTCCAAAGGACTCAGTTAGCCCCGCCCTTGCAGTATCTGCAACCTCCGTCTTCTGTCCTTTGGGCTGGACCTGTTCCTAGCCTGTGGCTTTACTGAGCCAGTGATCCATGTTCCTCGCTTCTCCAAATTTTGGGCGTCGTCACTTCACCTTAGTTTTCTCCATTACAGCTTCATGCAGTGTTCTCTCGGGGGCTCATGCCTGGCCTCCAGGGCCTTCCTCTGAAATCTGGGTGGAAGTCTCCATAAATACACAACTCTTGCACTCTGCAAGCCTGTAAAGCCAGGGCAGTATGAACATTGCCAAGGTGCACCACTGGCTTGAGCGATCCTGTCGTACTTGTACAAACACTGTAGGGATCTTTGAGTTCTTAGATGGCTGATCTCCAGGTGGCTCTGTCTTCGGTACTATAGGTTGCTCTGGGTACACTTCTCAGAGCTAAGTCTTTTGTCTCTCCACCTTTGGGTTTCTTGTTGACTTCTGAGAAGTCCTCGAGGCATCTTTCCTATATCCCTAATTGTAAGTACTATTTTTTAAAATGCTAATATTTTTGCCTTCCCTGTGCTCATCTGCCCCACTGTAGGCCAATTAGTTTGGAAAAACTGTAACATTTTTATATCATTTTTTTCTGCTATTTTTAGAGTTGGCTAAAAACCACATAATAGCCAGATAACTGCCTGAATATCAGGCTGCCTTGAGATTTCCTCCTCCAGATTAAGTAGTCTATTGCCTTTAATCTCAGTTGGAAGCAAAGTTTCTTGACAAGGGAAGAATGCCAACAAATTTTATGCCCAAGCATACATAGCACTCATGGCTTTTAGATCACTTGTCTATACAGCTTTCCTTTCAATTTGAAACTTCTCAAGCTTGGCTTTTCCAATCCACACTTCTGTCATTCTGGTCTAGCATTCTTGTCTTGTAAGTTCCAACCAGAATTTCCTATCAAGTTTGGCTCAGAGTACTCCCAAGGCTCTCCAACCAACATCCTCAAACCTTTCCAAACTCCGCTGGCAAACCAGTTCCTTAGACTTCCAAATCACATTGTCAGCTATAGTTAGAGCAACAACCCAACTTCTCTGGTACCAGTTTTTGTCTTGGTTACTTTCTTGTCGCTGGGACACAATACCTGAAGTCCACACTTTAGGGAGCAAACACTTATTTTAGCTCACAGTTTCAGAAGGTCACAGTCCATTGATAAGTGGGCAGGCAGCTTGAGATTGTGGAAACACTTGGTAGTATCCGAGCTAGTGTTGAGACCCCGGCTAGAGCAGGAGACAGAGATCTTCCCAGCATGACAGAGCAGAGCCAAGTCTGGGAGGAAGGGAGGAGCCAGCACCTAGTCCTCCAGGAATGTTCCCAGCATCTACTCCTGACATCCAGGCCCCACCTTCCAATAGTACACGGTATCCATAAATATGTGAGAATTTCTGGTGGGACTCCAGATCCAAACCACAGCACAGTACCTTTGTTTCCATATTTAAAATATCAGGTTATTGAATAAGATATGGTATTATAAGTCTTGTTACAATCTCAAATATGACTTATAAAATCATGAGAGTGTAGTATATGATACCATAATATTAAATATCTTGTTTCTCTTTTTCTTCCTTCCAAACACCCCAGTATTCCTTTGTATTCCTTTGCTTACTATTTCCTTTCTGTGTGAAAAATTCTAAATTCCTTAAAGGTAGGTTTGTCAATGACCCATGGGTACTTGTTGTTGTTGTTTTTGTTTTGTTTTCTTTCATCTGAGAATGTGTCTTTCCCTGAACTCTGGAAGCATAATCACTCTGCAATGAGTCTGGGGCATCATCATTTCCTAATTGGGTTTAGAATTTGCTATTAAAGTTTTAAAAAATTTATTTTTACTCAAGCACTTGAGAAATGTTGAGCGTGATTCAACGTGTATTTCTAGGGTCCTCCTTGAGATCCTTCTGGGGATGCCTGAGAGGACAGAGAAGCCCACTGGTGCCTTTGAAGAAAGAGATAGTCTTTGGTCTCCAGATGTTAAGATGTTGCCTGGGTCAAGCACTTGCCATGAGATTCCCCTGTGGGCAGTATTTGTCCACTTGTGGTCAGTCTGCGGGAGAGAGATGTCTTAGACATAAAGATAAGAAAGTGCTTCTCACCTGGGGTATGCAATTGCAAGTTCCTTCATTGCGGAGTTGAATGAGCCTATCTGGACCACTGACCAGAGGTGTCAGGGGATGTTGAATCTGAGTTGCTTCTTCTCTTGGGCATAGACAGCTGTACTCTGTGGGGCTGCTCCAGGGTGCTGGAGTTTCTAGTCACATTGCATATACCTTTATGCCTTTCAGAATTGTCTTTTGACTGCCTCTTGTGCCATCTCCGGGACATATGGCTGTCCTGAATTGATAAGACAAGAGAGAAATGAGTTAAAGGCACCATCTTTTCCTTACTGAAAATCCTCTTGCTGTTTTTGTTTGCTTACCTGCGTATATTCTGTGTTTACTCAGGACCCTGTGGAATTTTAAAAATTTCTTAGAATTTCATTCGGGGCTTGAGGAATTTGCAATTAAAAATAATGTGGTAAAATAAAGGCAGCGTAAATTTTGTCATTCTAATTATGTCTAAGTGTACAGTGCAGTGGCACTAAGGCTATTCGTACGCAGTGCCAACATCGCCACCATCTATCTCCGGGGCATTTTCATCTTGCAGGATTAAAACAAGAGTACATTACACAATGACGTCTCACCCTGCCTCCTTCCAGCCCTACTAACCTCTATCCTGCTTTCTGTCTCTGTAAATTTCTCTACTGTGGCCATTTCACCTAAGTAGAATCATAATATTTGCTGTTTTCACCTAGCATAATGTCTTCAAGAACAAAAGTGAAAATTTAACAGGTAGGTTTTATCACACAACAAAGTGTTCTCCAATCGCTCTTTTGGGAAAGAATTTTAAATGAGTAGGTAATTTGAGACTTTGAAAGCTGTAAAGCATGGAATGGACTGCAAATTCAGCAATGTTAGCTCTTGCTGCTACTTTCTGCAGGATTTTGCTGCTCATTTTGTAGCACCGTTGGCTTGACATCTGCAATTAGGTTGTTGTGTCACAGTTCTGTGTGTTTTCCTTTTGCTGTCGTTTAGTTTCTCTTTAAGATTATTGTTCTGCAGCTCTAATTGCTGTCTACTACTGGGAACGTGAAATAAAAGAGCGACCAAAGGGAACAGGAGACCAGTAGAGATTTAATGGGAGTAGAGACAGAGAGACGCAGCTACTGTACCTTCACCTACAAAGGAGAGATGACAAGCTCTACCCAAATATTAATATACAGTAGATGCTCAAGAAATCATTGCTGTTCATCGAGCTCATTGCTATAATATTAGACATACACATGGTTATGTCTACAGCCTGTTTAATTGTGATAGTGAGCAAAGTTTCTCTGCATTTCTTTTTTATCGTCTCTTAGCACAAAGACTTACTGGTGAGAAAATTATTATTCCAAATAGCTTTGGATATTCTAAGTTCAGTGGAAGTGTTAATTGATGATAACCAGAAAAAGCTCATGAGCAGCATATTAAAATTTCTGGCTTATTTTATTGTGCTTAAGATGGAGAGTTTATTTTTAAGAACAAGAGGAAAAGAAACAGATTTTTCTTAAAAGGGGACAATCTTCATAGGTATGACCAAAATGTGTGAGATTTAAAGATTGTTCCTGGGAAAAATCACTGAGTACATTACTGCTCTAACATTATAATAACATTATATTAGGCAAGGCACGAATGTGTGTGACTTTAAAAAAAATCTCATGAATATAGGATATTCAGTGATTGCTCTTGTTCTAATGGCAAAAGTATTTGCAGTTCTGTACTGGGCATAAAATTAATCAAAATAACTTGAATTAAATGACAAAGATCTGCAAGTGTTTTTTAACCATCTAAAAAATTCTGTAGAAGTATAATATATTATTATCCCTCCACTACTCGTATTCATACATGATGTAGAAGTGTGATGTGGCTTGAGGATTGGACCCATGTGGAAAGGGCATGGCTTAGTAATTTAGACAGATTGATGTAGGGGTGGTTTAGTTGCAATGCTGCTTCTGGTTACATTAAAATATTAATCCATTAATTTCTTTAACATATGTAGGAAAACAGTTAATAAAATACTGTATACATTCTACCCTGTAATAAGTCCTTTGGGTTTTGGAGGAAAAAATGGTGATCAGTCTTCAGTTCCAGTGTTGTGATCCTCATCAACAGTTACACTTTTCAAAATTGATTGGTTCATTTAGTTTTCTTGTGAAGTCCAGAGAATTTGTTTCTTGACATTTTAATAAATACTCATCCATTTGTATTTGTAGCACCCATGAAGTTGCCGTGTATGGAGTCAAATCATGCCACCTACACATTGTCCACGGTGAATATATTGCTTGCATTTGTGTAATTTCTAGTTTACTCATTAATATTTTAATTAGATATTTGACCATAGCTTTAAATATGGTTAAGCTGTTTCTTTGTTTTCTTAGCTAAAAACTAGTTCCAAAAGCAGCACGTTAAAAAAATTTTGAGCAACTATTTCTGATATAGATATATACATAAATACTAGGATTTTGGCCTATGTTTGTAGCCATGGCCGCTGCAACCTGTTATTGAGAATTTGTAGTTTGGTGCTTATTTTTGCCTTTAAACTGTTCATTTGTACTGTGAACTAGATTATGTGCTTCTAACTGTCAGTTAGCTGAATGCATTTCAAGTCAATTTACTAAAATAGTCACTGTTAAGCGGTATATTTGGACAGACTTGACACCTTTGACATTTTCTAAAATGGCAAAAATAACCGTATTTAAGGGTATGATTTATGAATGTTGTGTGCCTCCAGAAGTTCCATTTGATTAGAGTTTTTAGTTTAGCTGCTGGAATTCCACAAACTGCTAAGTGGACAAGTAATAAATGCTGTGCAGTCAGATATTTTATAGACAGACAGACAGATGGACACACATAAATACACAAAGCACAGTGTTGATGCAAAACGGACAGCCTTCTTCTTGCTTCTTAGAATTATAGTTTGTTGCCAGGGCAAAGCAGTGAGGGCCACATTAAAAGCAGTGGGAGTAAGAAAGAAGAAGTATGATAGGTAAGATGGAGCTGCCTTATAAAACATACATTCCTTGGTGTAAATAGGAAAGGCAACTTGCGATGATGAAAAGTATTTTGAATCTTCAGTTGTCTCCTAGATTGCTGGCCTCTATTAAAATCTTCTTAAAATAATAGATAGGTTTAATTCCTCAAGCAGAAGAAAAATTATATCATCGTAAAGATTTTCCATATGTATTATATAGATGTGACTTAACTGTGGGGGAGGGAAAGGAGCAAAATCTTGTGTATTGCAAGTTTTAAATGTACTAGGCTAAGGTTTACTTAATTGGAACCTTGAGGCAATGAAGGAGCCCTTTTTAAAATTCTGTGATTCTTAATATGCTAAATAATGCAAAGCTTCGACTCTTCAAGCATGAGACACACATCTGGCAGCTTAACATTTAAATTACAGGGGGGAAAAACTGCCTCACTTCAGTAGTAATTTTCCCAAAGAAAAGAATAGGGAATGTATTACAACTAAATTTAATTTCTTTTTAGATTCCCATCTTGTCTAATTGCAGGCATTTTTCCTAGGTTCTTTGTATTTATATTTTTTTACACACATTTTCTGTACATTTTATTAATCTTTAATTTGAGATGCTTCTCACTGTTAGAGCTCTTGAGAAAACGTGGTGTATTTTACTTAGCAAATTGCTTTGAAAATCTATCTGATCGCAAGTAATAAAAACAATGGGATAGAAAATAAAGGGAAAATGGAATTTTAGAGCCTCATAAAAATATTACTGACAGAAAGGCCACATTTTTCAGTGGGCTCCACTTTCAGGCTGTAATTTTTTTCACTATTAATGTTTTCTCAGTTTTGTCATTTTCTGACTGTTTTTCATGCAAAGTTATTATAAGCAGTGTTCTTTCTTTGTATTTCTCCAAAGGACAGTGTCAGATTCTTGATTAATTTTGCAAAGGTCATTTGGAAAAACCATTAAAAATATGCCAAGTAAAAAAGATTAGCACAATGCAGGGAAAATATACTTTTACAAACATATGCATTTATATATAGATAGGGTGCTATAACATTACACAGTCTTGATAAGTGTTTTTCTTGTGCTCCTCATATATTATTAAAAATATGATTGTTTCATTTATTTTTTTTCTGGGTGATACCAGCCTATATATACCAAAGGCATCAGCAAGTTACTATTATTTATAACCATTTTATCTTTTCCTCAATATATGAGGATCTAATAGTTCATTACAATAGGTATCCATGTTCCATAAAGTGAAATGGACTTTCAAAATAATTAAACTGTATTTTTATTGCTAGCACACAATATGGATGCTAGTTAGTCCATATCAAATTCATGTATTCATTTCAACTTTTTAATTAAAAAGTAAACACTATTGCCACTTCTACAATTTTAGCTCTAGTAAGGTGGCTGGTATTGTGCTGTAGTCAACTGTGGAGAATAAATGAAGAGACTGTTCAAAAGCAGTAGGATTGGGGCCCGTTAGGGAAACGGAACTTGTGAGCAAATTCTCTAAGGTGACCAATAGCTCCTCTGGCCGCAGTATTCCAAAAGTGGAATAGTACAATGCATTCCAAGCAGACTAAGTTCCTCTTAGCTGAAATGACAGAATTCATCATTCAAAACAGCTGATGCTGCTGGAATCTGCAGAGTAAAACAGAAAGCAGAGAGATGTCAATACAGAGATTCCCCCATTGGTCCTCGGCTGAGAGTCACGCTGTACCTGATCACAGGCCGAGTCTTTGGAGTCTTGATGACTGGCTGCTTCCCGTTCTCTACTATGAATGTGAAATGAAGCAGAGCCACTAGGGTTTGAACAGAAGCAAAATTCAATCCCTGCCAGGAGAGGTTTGTTGCTCTCTCAGCATCAATTTGTACTGATAAGAGAAAAACATCAACACATTTCAGAAGAAGAAGACACATTCCAGTCTTCTGCTGTGCTCAAGCCAAGTACAATTAATAGGCATGTAACGAAACAAGAAAGTATAAACTGCTTAAGAAAGTAAAGAATGCATAGACTAGCTCCAAGAAGGCTCAGATATTGAATTTATCAGAGAAAAAAAACAATTCAATACAAGTCTAATTATAAAAAAGCAAGTAAACAAATACAGAATTGAACATCCATGAGTTAAATTAGAAACTCGTTGGACGGGCTGAACAGTAGCTCTGAATGGTAGAAGAAATAAACAGTGAGCTTGAAGACAGAACAATAGAAATTAACCGGTCTAAAGAGAAGAAAATGAGAAAAGAAGGGGCAGTATCATCTATCTGACATATATGTGATGCCAAACTTTAAAAAAATAACAAGGAAGAAGATGCCCATCATGTTTAAGTAAGAACTAAAAATTTCCTACATTTGATAAATATGCTTCCTTAAATGCTGAATATAATCAGGGAACTGGGGCAGAACAGATACAAGGGACACCACCTAAGGATGTCATAGTCACACTGCTAGCCCCTCAAAGTCAAATAAAAGTCCTGAAAAGTGAAAAAAAAAAAAACAGACAAGGAGGCAATGACAGGAAAAACTGATGACCTCACCTACAACAATGAAAACTACAAGTCAATGTGATGATGTATTCGCAATGGTGAAAAATTACCACTGCAGAATCCCGTATTAAGGAGAATACTCTAGAAAATCAATTAGGACAATTTCAGGTGAAAAATTGAAAGAAGTATTATTTTTTTTCCCATCAGACTGGCTTTTGAGAAAAAAAAGAAAGGTTAAAGAGTGGTCAGTAGCTTGCAGGGAAAGAGTACAGGATGATGAGTTATACAGGGAAACGGGAAGTCCAAGATGGGTGAACATATGTATGAATATGAAAATATTTTCTAATACTTTTGTTAATATAAGATTTGCTGTTCAATAAAATAAAATGGTTTCATAAGACGAGTTTATAAAGCATGCACACAAAAATCATGACAGCAACAGCTCAAAGAATGAAGGGTGGAATTAAATCAGAATTATACTTTTGTAAGGGGGTTTCATTTATAGAATGAGAATAAGCGAGGTGGGTAATGTAAGCCGTTAGCTATGCAGTGTGAACTTCTGCGATGTGGACTCTGAATAGGTAATTCTTGGATGCATGTCACTAGCCCTAGAGCACAGAGCACCAGCTAAAACACCTAGCCAAGAGACTCAGAGGAATTGAGATGAAGTGCTAAAATCCTTTGTGAGCAATCCAAAAGAAGGAATGGAAGGCCCAATAAAAGAAGAAGAGTCCAATAGCGAGGAAGTAGACAACTGAGCCATCTAAATTTGGCACGAAGCATTCAAGACTGCATAATTTAATTAAGAAGTAGGATTGTTAGTCAAAAAAAGCAGGATTAACTATATGTCATCTACAAGAGATATAGTATGATTTAAACTCAGAAATACAATGAAAGAAGTTGGAAAAATGCATGCCACACACACACTATCCATAAGAAAGCTGGATCACAGGGCTGGGGGAATGCCCCAGGGCTTAATGCTCTTGTCCAGCAAGCACACAGCCTGGAGCTGGGTTTCCCAGCACCACACAACTGAGTGTGGTAGTAGCCATCTGTAATCCTAGTACTAGGGAGGTTGAGGCAGGAAGATTGTCCTGAGTCCTGGATTCTTTAGTGAGTTCAGAACCAGCCAGCTGACCAGCCTGGGCTATAAAGACCCTGTCTCAAAAAAAGCTGGATTAATATTAGTAGTTAATATCCTGTATAAACAAAGATAATAGGGATTTCTCTTTAAGAATGAATGTGCAATCGTAAGTCAACACTAAATGACAGAGGTTAAAACTTCATTAAACAAAAGATGAGCAAGAGAAAAAAATGATTTAGAAGAAATTATACCTTATTGTTCGGAGTATAAAACAAGGTAAATCCATTGGAAAACAGTGAGCTTTTGTGAAATTAGACACTTATCAAATGATCTCACAGCTCTACACATCTATATTTATCTAAGAGTTGTGAATACCTCTGCTTAGGGAGACTTGAACATGAATTCTCATAGAAACTTTGTAACAATCAAAACTTAGAGCAAGTATCTGTTGGTAGATGAATTAATAAAATGTACTTTGTTCATAACCAGCAAGATTACTAAAAAAAAAAAAAAGAACTGTCCAGGCAAGCAATAAGACAGATGACTCTGAAAACACTGCTTAGAGTGGAAAATTCACAAACTAGACAGAGTGTCTAGTTCATACTTCCTTATATTACTTCATGTAGGTGGAATACTGGAACAAAATTCTAATCTACAGTGATAGAAATCAGACCAGTGTTTGCTATGTGGGAAAAGAGAGAGAATAGTGGGAAGAAGGGGCAGGAGATGGGTTGGGCATGAGAGAATATTTTCGGCATGACGCAACAATGCTTTGTAGTTTACTTGTTGGGGGTGTCATATGGGTACCTGTGTTTGTCAAAGCTGACTGACCTGTGCGTATAAAATGTGTACACTTTATCGCATACACATTGCATTTCAACAGCCTGATTAAAAAAAACACAAATTGAATTTAAGTACTCTGGATTTGTTCTGGGGCTATGCATCATGTGCAGTGGCAAGCTTGCTGGCAATCTTCTTGTCTGACTCAAATTTTTAGAGCGTCGAGGACAGACATAGTCCTTGGCCTTGCACTCTACCAGAAACATGCTGGGAAGGGCTAAAGTGAAGAGGCAGGTGCTGGTGTGGAGAGAGTGGCGAGGCAGCCGTCTTCCTGTGACTTTGCACCTGCTTCTAGTTTCAAATTACTGACTTCTTTGACTAGTCTGGGGTACTCATGGTAAAAGTATTTTCAGCATCTTTAGAGTCTTTACTCTGTCTGCACTTTCCTCCAAGATGTACCTACAACTAAGAACTAAGGCAGCACCTGGTTCCCTTCTTCCTTCTTCTTGAGTTTTGCATGTCTGTTGCCCCTCTGTCTTGCGAAGCAGCACTACTGATCCCTTCAGGACAGGGTCGTGACAGGTACAGGTGGCCAAGAATGTCATATTCATCTGATGTTGTATTGTCAGGGTTATAGGAGTTGTCAGGCTTCCTTCCTTCCTTCCTTCCTTCCTTCCTTCCTTCCTTCCTTCCTTCCTCCTTCCTTCCTTTCTCTCTCTCTCTCTTTCTCTCTCTCTCTTTTTCTCTCCTTCTCCCTTCCTTTCTTCTTTTTTCTTTTCTTTCTTTCTTTGTCTTTCTAGAGAGAAGATCTCAATCTCAAGTCCAGGCTGGTCCTGAACTTACTCTTTAGCCCAAACTGGCCATGGACTTTCTCCCCTCAGCCTCCTGAGTGCTCGGTCTACAGATGTCCTTCTTCTGCCCACTTTATGCAATGCTAGGGAAGCAAACTCAAGGCCCTGGGTTTGCTAAGCAAGCACCTCAACAAACCATTGAGCTATGCCCCCAGCCCAGTGTTCAGGCTTTTTAAAGCTGAACCTTCCTGTGAACTCTGCTTCCACAGTCTTTTTTCATATCCTTTTCTTTGGGAAGGGTCTCTCATTGTGGGCTGGTCTTTTAACACTCTTTTATTACAATGAATTTCTGGTAATGTCTTTCTAGCTTTGTTCTTTTGTGTATGACTCTGAGAACTGGAAAACTAAACTAATTATAATCAAATGGAGAAACAGCCATATAACTGAGGAGAATGGAAAAAGAAATGTGTCATAGCAAGCTAACCAGCAATGCTAAGAAATGGAAAGGAGGAAGAGAAAAGTAAAGTCCATCACAAATAAAGTAAAATAATTGTTTTTATGACAATGAGAAAACTCATTCAATAAAATACACTGTTGAGCCAAACTCATGAGAAAAGCCTAGCTTTGCAGAACGTAACACCACAACTATATAACAGAGCAAGAAAGAAAAGTTCAATACCTATACATAAGTCAGAGGACACCAGATAATTAAAAATAAAGCTGGAGAAAAAGTGTCAGTGTCAGATAAGCTGCCACTTAATTTTTTAAAAAAAGGTCTAAATCAAAGAGCATATTGTAACGATGAAATGTGTAAAGTAGAACAAACATGTAATAGTGATACAACCTACATGCTCCAAATAACAAAGCAAGTGAGTATAAAATCTGACGAGGTTCTTCTGTATACAAGGAATATACAAGGGCTGCAGGAATGGCTCAATAGTTAATGCACTTGCCTAGCAACCACTACATCAAGCGCTAAGTACCTGAGTTCAATTCCCAGCACCCTATAAGCTGGGCATGGTGGTGTACGTCTGTAATCCCAGCAGTTGGGAGGTGGGGGAGGGAGGACTGCTGTGAGTCCCGGGCCAGCCTGGGCTCCATAATGAGTTCAGGACCAGCCTGGGCTCCAGAGTGAGACCCTGTCTTAATACACACACACACACACACACACACACACACACACACACACACACACGCATACACATGTTCAAGAAGAGTTGCCCTCTATGACTACAATATAATATTATCAATTAGCAGTTCAAATTGATCTGTCTACTCATAGCAAAGATATGGGGATTTCCTTATATGTTTCCTGTCATAGCGTATTAACAAAATCTGGTAATATCTATTAACATTGACCTAGCAATTGCACTCTGCAAATCTATCCACTGGAATAAAAACAGTATAGATGACCATAGGTAAAAGAATTTCACTATAGGGGCTGGAGGAATGGCTCAGCGGTTAAAGCGCTTGAGCAAGCGCTAAGCCAAGCACTAAGTACCCGAGTTCGATTCCCCAGCACCACATAAGCTGGTCGTGGTGGCGCACGCCTGTAATCCCAGCACTCGGGAGGCTGAGACAGGAGAATTGCCATGAGTCCAAGGCCAGCTTGGGCTCTGAAGGGAATTCAGGGCCAGCCTGGACCACAGAGCGAGACCCTGTCTCAAAAAAAAAAAAAAGAATTTCACTATAGCATTCTTTTTCATAGAAAAATAAAAAAGAAGAAGGAAAATGTCTAATCACTGGGAACAATTAAATATATTGTGTTCCAACCTTGTCATAGTATTATAGCATAACTATTTAAAATGATAAAGTTACAATTATTTACTTAAAGAAACTTCACCAAATAATATTGAGTGAGAGAGGATACCAGAAGATGTATGTACTATATTATCTCTTTCTAGTTCAGTGAAGAAGTACTTCCATAAATTTATATGCATCTGGTTGTTCCTATACATATGCATGTGTGTATCTGATTTTACAAACATGGAAATAACAAAAGGCTTACATGGGGTAAGTGGAGCTGAGAGATCTCAAGGAACAGTGATGGAACACATGCAGGGGATCAAGGCAAGCAGAAGGGCCACTGTACTTGTCAATACGACTAATACTTTCTGAATGAAAAATGAAAGTTGGCAAATCTTTACGACATAATTCATTTCAGTTAGAAGTCTTTATAGGAAGGTCAGCTTTTTGAGCAAAGAACATTTTATCATACTTGAGAACAAAGACGATGTTGGATTTTAGGAGTCCATCTTATTGCTAAGGACTTTGACACCTTATCATGAGCTACATCATTACATTTTAATGTGTGAGGCCAAAAATCACATTAAGCCAGGAACTGATCCTGATAGAGAGCATTTACAAGATGGTTTCCACAGATGCCCAAGTTCTAATCTTCACAACATTCTCGCATTAGAAAGAAGATTATCTGGTCGATCCTAACCGAATTAGATCAGTCTTTAAAAGAAGAATGCTTTCTTAGGGTGGGAGCAGAAGAGATTGGAGAGATTCAAAGCATGTGAGGAGTGCAAACTACTGCTTTTGACTTGAGAATAGAGGCAACCACGTAGAGAGTGAGAGAAGATGAAGCCAGCCATTATAAGCAAGCCCGAGGAAGACCTCAAGACCAAGATTACGGTTATATCCCTGGCTAATCCACTGGTTTTAGTGTTGAGAGAGTTTTAAGTAGAGAAACAAACTGAGCCGTGTTATGCTCAGATTTCCGAGTGACAAAACAGTAAGATAATATATGAATGTTGCTTTAAGCCACAAATTTGTACTAACAAGATTAAAAAGTACATGCACTGCCCAAGGTTTTAAAATACAGGTAAGTAGAACAGGGGTGAAGTTTCTCAAGAAAGTCACAATAGAAGGACTAAATGCACAGGTGTTGAGGTTAAATACATCAAGGACTAAATTTTGGATTAATCACTGATTGGCTGCTCATTTGTGGGAAAATCTCTGATCTGAGTCTCAGTTTCCAAATCTGTCATGTGATCTAATGATGAGTTCGATGATTTGGAGTGTGTGTGCATACCTGTGCACACTTATATGTGCATGTATGCCTGTGTGTGTTAGTAAACAAGTTATATATGAAATTCTTAAAAAACACATCCTGTTATTTTTTTCATATTTGTTATTCCAGCTAGCAAGTGTGCTTTGAGTTGCAGACTATAAGGACTTAAAAAGAATAGTCTACTTAAAGCCTAAACAAAACATTTTCTCCACTTTCTTCTTTTTTCTTTTCTTCTTATTTGAATTTTGATCCTATCAACTCTACTACCAACAAATTCTATTTCTGACTTAAAGTAAAGAAGCCCTTCCAAGGTTTACGTGTGACTTCATCTCATTAGACTGTAGCGTCGGGTGTATGAGATGGCCTGCTTCACCCTCCTGACATTTTTTGGTGTCTGTTTTTACCTCTCTTTGCACAATCTACTTGGTCAGCATCAAAGCACACAATGAAACTGTCTCTGCCCCGGTGAATGAGCTGCACAGGCCAAGGCTGGGGAGCAGGAGGCTGTAGGAGTCATTCTTAGGAAAGAAAAATTGCTGAGGTTATGACCGCAGGGCATGGAATTGCATCCTCCATATTTTGCAGTTAAAATCCCATGGAAAAATGCTTGATGAAGGCAATTCCAGGTAGCAGGAGATTGCATCATTTAAGCCACTGTACACAGGACAGGTCTTTGGCAGCTCACAAGTCTCTTCTTGAAAAAAAAAAGCTATCAAGTCAATCTTCCCATCAAAGCAATGGCTGTGCTGAGGCTTTCCAGACTCTAGCTACCTCTGGACCAGGATATCTGTCTCTAGACCCAGAGGGTGAGCCTGGTCATATGGGTACACAGAAAGAAGCAAGAGGTTCTGCCAGTGGCTTAGTAGATATAAAGCCATAGGTTCTGTTATCTCTCTTCCAACCTACAGACAGATGTCTGTCTGTCTATTGATTGGCTGATGTGTCATCTATTGATCTATCACCTGTCTCATTTGTCATTTAGTTTAAAAAAATAATGTTTTTTTTTTGGTAACAGTACCTTGTGCCAGGCCCTGCGCTAGACAATGTAAGGGGTACAGGGAGTCAGTGACCTAAAAGAAACTTGCATCCAGAAGACTTTGAACAATACCTGGGGACATTTTTGGTGGCCACAACTAGAGGCGTGGAGGAGTTGGTGCTACTGGCATTCAATGGGTAGGAAGCAGGGACTGCTCCTCCTCCAAGCATAGGACACATCCACAAGAAAGAATGATGCAGCCCAAAATGTCAACAGTGCTGAGCTTCAGGGACCCTGATAAAGAACAAGCCATGCTTGATACGAGGAAGCAACAACTGGTTGCAGATAGAAACAAAGCTCTGTCATCTGAAGATTTCATATTGGACCAGTGATAAGAGGTGTTTTCTTTGAAAGCTTAATTCCAGAAATGTAGCTGATGATAAGACAATCCTTTCCGGAACAGCATATGAAAGCAGATCAGACACAGCTGCTGCTTCTAAATTACATTTCCGTGGTGTGGCTGTTGACCAAGTCCTACTTGAAGATCATACGCTGACTGAATTAAAACTTGGGATATGGAATAGCTCGGGGGCCTCCTCCCTAGAATTTATTCTTTTACTTCCATTTCTCAGGCCTTACGTCAGCTCTTAGCTTTCAGAAGTGTAAGTTTATATATCCTCTGAAGTGAAGATCTGTAATGTATTTTTTCCCCACCTTTTTATTTTTAACCCTAGGGAGCATTTCTAATAAAATCGATCCCTGCCTTATGGACTGTGAACTCAGTCTCGTAAAAGAAGACCGCGAATTATACTCTAAGGTAAGAGGGCTATAGAGTTTGGCACCAGAAAGATTAGGGGGGAAAAAGCCCTGATTATTAACTATGATTTCTTAAAATATATTCTCAGGTAGAAAGTTATTTGGTGTTAGGACAGGTTTTGAAGTGTAGGACATACAAGAACAGCTGATGTCTGAGAAATCAGCAAGACCAATAAACTTTTATTACATCCGAATCAGACTTCCTTAAACTGCTGAAGACTTTAGTTAAGTTAATCAGTCTAGAAGATAATATGTTTAGAAAACATGTTGATTGTGCTGTGTTTTGTTAATTTCTTTTCTATGATCATTTAGATTCTATCTTGATAAACTGGCATGAATTAAGTAGCTTGAGTCAAAGTGTTTCTTCAATTTTATTTTATTGCTATTCCTGGATCCAGTTTTTACATATCTAACCATTTCTGAAGTCTGTACCTATCTAGATTGAGTTTTAAGTATTCAACAAACTTAGCTTTGCTGAGAAATTGAAGTAAAAGGATTTCCCCAAAACTTGGTCACTTGTCTTATGAGTAGTTTGAATCATTATTTCAGTTTTTTACTTTCCTGACTGCATAAATAATAGAGTTTTGAACTGCATAACAATGTTTCAGCCAACAAGTCATGTGTGACAGTGTCCTGTAAAAACAGACCATCAACTAGTAAGTAGCTATCTTAGTTTGTTAAGTTTACTCTATGACATTTACACATGGTAAAATTACCTGACCACGTGTTTCCTAGAACATGTCCTTGTCACATGGCCGAAGACTTCTCCAGAGACAACTTTTATGGCTTGCTTTCTAGATTGATTTTAAAATCAGTCATTAAAAAAATAATTATATGTAATCAGATGCTATATAATGAAATAACTATCTAGGTGATAGTTTTTAATATTCAGATGGCTACGTGCAACATTTATAATTGTGATTGTTTTGATATCACTGCCTGTATTAAAGAAAAAAATTTAGGAAACAAAAGTTTAGTGAACTCTATGACAATGACAGAGCAACATTTGTGGAGAGTAGGGAGATTGCTCAGTGCCCTTATCTGTCTGTGTGAAATGGCCTCTCTTACTCTCTGACAACAAACTGACAGGAGTACATATTGTACTCCTGTACCTTATGTTTGTGATACTGGTGACAGAAATGAGCTAGTTAGCCTCAATTGTGTTGCTAGTAAGTGTATACCTGGGCTTTGAAACCGGGTTATTTGATCCCAGAATATTCATTTGTATTGATCATTAAATAATCCTTAGGGAAAAAAATGGATGTTCCTTTCTTCTTTTAGTTAACTGTATATACTCTAATTCTTGGTTTTTATAATCTGAATTTGAGGGTCATTATGTGAAAACCAAAGAACTAAAATAAAAAAGTTAAATTAAAGCTTGCCTTTTTAAAAGGACATGATAGGAAATAAGCACTTTATGGCATATTAAAGTCTGTGAAAAACTAAAGAAAACTAAAGAAGAAGGGTTTATTCATAAAACTTATAGGATATTATGCATCAAATAGGAGTCTTGAATATTTGCAAATATTCATAGTAGTTTTGGACAAACTTTGAGGTTAGAGGAAAGACTAAAGAAGGTAGGTAGTTTCTGAACAAATGTAAAATCTTCCCCTACATTTTCTGAATACGTATGTTCAACTAAGGCATTTTATCGTCAAAAATGTATTCACAAATTGCAACTCAACTGCTGAGGAAAGCCAGTCCTTCCTCAAGGCGGCTTGCTGGGAGCCCTGAGTTAGCCAGGGTATGCTGGGCGTGTTTTCAGCAATGTCAGGCCTGTTGGAAGACAGCCAGAAGCACACTCATGCTATAACCAAGAGTTCTGTAGGTAAAGACAGATAAGCAACTTTCTAGGTGTCTCCAGACCAACCTCTTCAGAAAGGTCTCAATCTCCAAGTAAAACTTTTATTTTTTTCTATTCTCATTTAATTAGGAATTAATTCATTTCTTCAGTTCATAAAGACTCTACTATAGGTAACTCACTGAGTGGCTGTGAGAAAATTGACATGTAACTTTAAGGGTGAAACATCCTTTTTCAAGTGTAAATGATCAGAGAACTATCTGAATTTGTGATTGAAAGTGGCCAGGCATGCTAATTGTCCTTCAGGGGACAGACTCAGAAGCTCTAGGGGGTTAGTTACTTAAGGGAGTCATAAATCCTAAACTCTGCAGCCAAGGATACCTTGTTTCCTCTTGAGTGTAGGTAATTGAAAGCTTGCTCTCTAAAATTATCTGGTAAACACATTGGTCATGAATTTAAAAAGGGAGAAGTGGTATCACTGATGGTTGGTCTTAGGATTTAGGCTGGATTTAATTTGGAGCTGTGCATTCTTGTTTCCTGGATGATAATAGCAGCAGGGATGGAAAGAACATGATGTCATATGTATTTGCTTTGATTCTTCAGGTGCACCTGGCATTTGGTGCTGTTACTGCTGACTTGCAATTCTGTGATCTTATTAACATGGCCTCAAAGTGGGGTGTCTCCACCCCAAGTCCTTCCTTGTTTTCGGTTTTTTTTAGGGGGTGAGCATCACTTGGGCAAGAATTAAAGCTTCCAGGCCTCATTCTGAACTCCCAGGGCAGATCCAAAGCACTCGGAATCCTTGGGATTCAGCCCTTTGTCCCCTTCTTTCTCTTTCTAAGGCTCTCTCCCTTTGATGCAACCATCCGCTCACACTTCCCCAGGCCAGAGGGGCAGGTGAACAGCCCCTCCCAGGGACCTGCACGAAGACCCAGTCAGGAGTTTGAGGAGCCAGTGCTCCTGCTGAGGGGCATCTAATTGTGCCTCCACAAGGCTTCCACTTTCTCTCCACACAAGGACACCCCCACCCTCTCACTGACGCCCTCTTCCTCACCCTTCTCCTTGAGTTCATGGGACCATGGAAGGAATTCTGCACAAGAACAAAAACCTTTGGACAGCAGTATAAGAACTCTGAGCTTTGCATCTTACTGTGTGACACAAGTAGACTTATACACCATGAGTGCAGGCGACTTGGTTACCAGCTTTCTGTAACATTTCCACATGGAGACCTCATGAAAACCCTATAAAAATATGCAAAATTCTGTTAAATATTCAGTTGGTCACTTATGCTATATAATAATAGATTGTGCTGAATATCATTTATATTCTGAACACTCTAAAACAAATACTGGTATTCCTCCTAAGCACCAAAAATTCTGTATTACATAATTTTGTACAAATTTACACATAAATTTATATAAAATGGATACATATGTGCATACATTTATCTATATATATTGTGTACATTTATATATAAAATATATTTTATCAAAAAGTATTATATATTATATTGATTTATAGTGATAAATATATTAATTATTAATAAATTACAACATATATTAGGAAAGTATATTTATGCTATACAAATTATACTATTTGTATATGCATAATATATACATTATTTATATGCATTCTGCATAAATACACACAAAATAAATACTATGATTGGTATAAGACAAGTGTTACTTCTGTGTTTCAGATTAAAAACCCTTAATTCATGGACCTTATTCATCTAACTTCATTAAGTAGTGGGACGACTTGACTGCCTTCTCACTAATATGATTGCTATTTTCACAGTAACACTATGTGTTTTAGGTTTTCAGTATTCCTTAGAACACATTTTTTTCCTTAAGTTTGTTGTGTGTTTCAGACAGGAGTCGTTCATTGTTTTCTGGCCAATTTTGTGTTTGAGCAACGTTCTTCTCAAATCATATACTTAGTCATGAGCTTGAAAATCCAGTTGTGAACTTTAGCGGTGTAACAAACTTGTTCTTGATCTCTGTAGTGATCAGGAGTAGCTGATACACATTATATATGAAACGTGACATTCTTGAACAAATTTTTACTTCAGTTTCTCTCTTGAAGTATAGACTTTCTTCTTCCAAAAGACATTACTGCTAGAAAAATCTCATTTTGAAAAACCATGCTCTTAAATCTCAGGCAAGACTTACATTTGTAGTGGGTCAAAGGTTTTTTTTATCTTTTAAATGTTGATAATATTGTATGTAAAGCATTGTTTATCAGGCAGAGTCCAGATATAGCATGCCATGGGAGCAGATTCACATACTACACCCCTGGGAATTTCCCTGCACATATATATCTCCTTTTTTTGAAATCAAACTTCTCATTTTTGATGGATCTTTTCTCTATTTGGGGCTCATTCTTTAAGAAATGAGCTGGTTTTTATGTCTTTTATGTCTTCTGAAAAATCCACCTGAAGGACTTTTTAAAAAGTGTATTCCTTTAGGTATTTCTTAAAGGAAAATTAAAGAGCTAGAAAAATTTTGTGAGCTTTAGAACTCATAGGCATTTTTCTTTTGATTTAGCAGCTGGAGATAAAGTCTGCTGTGGTTAATTCTCAGTATTTAGTGAAGTCACATCTAATAGTTGTTTCTTGAGCATCTAGTGTTTGCTTATTATCTGTTAGGCATAACAGAGGCCGTAAACGACACAGAGAACTCTACTACATCCCTTATCCATACTTACCCTGCTTGAAGAAGCAGGATAGGTAGCCACACATTGGCTGGATAAGAAGAGCTGCATAACCCAGGCTTGTCGTGCAACATACATATTTTAAGAAATCAACCAAATCTATGAAATAATTCTAGGCATCCATGGCAACCTTCTATCACAGATTGAATAAAGCAAGCAACTCAGAAAGAAATGTCATCAAATTATAATTAAAAAATAAAGTACACAAAGCAATTCAAAGCTCTCACATTTTTGTTCAAGAATTTTGGCTCTTTTAATTTTACTTGGGAAAGGAGTACTTTGAAATACCAATTTGTAATAATCTGATCAAAACTGCTTTTATTTTTATAAGAGCAGTAGAAGCTAAAAAAGATAAAAAGGACCGCAAGGAAAGGTAGTCTAAATTGATGGTTGTCACAGCTGGATTTTGTTCTTAAGGTAATCAAATCAATCAATTTCATAATAAAAGGAATGAGCCTTACTGAGTTTATGGGGATTTGGTGACGCATCTACTCCACCTGGTTTTCTCTGGAAGGTTTTCCTGGTTACTGCTACCTGCCAACCCAAAGCAACATTTTGTGATTGCAGAATATTCCAAATAGAGAGTTGTGCTAAGACTTGTGTGGACTGATAGCAAGGCCTTTCAAGTAACAGCCTCACACAAACCCTAATTAAAGGCACAGAAAGAAGAGTTGTCAGTTGTCTCGTGAAGTCTTACGAATGCACGTCTTGCCTAGTTTTCTGCTTCTCTAGACTGTTAATTGATAGGTTTTACACTATTTTTCCTTACTAACATTTATTTAAAAAAAAACACCTTCCAGGAGATTCCTATATATCACACAGGTAAAAGTTTAGCTGATTTGGTGGGAGTGGGAGACAGAACCTCACTGGTTTAGCTCTTCCTTGTCTCACGTCCAACCACAGGAGACTTAGGGATCCTTTTGGAACCACTCTGCTCTATCTTTGGGACCCATCACCACAGCTCACACAGTTCTCTCGGGTACTAATTAAGTAGTTCCACAGACGCTACAGAATTCCTAAGTTTAAATTTATGTTGTTGAGAGTCATAAGCTGTGGGACTCTGGGAGCTCCTGGTGACAAGGCTGGACTGCAGTGACCTGCCAAAGCACAGAACAGATGCGCAGAACGTGGGGAAACTTTCAAGTGTTCAGTTCCAATGTGGTGAAAACCCAGCAGCCTCCCTTCCTGTTCCATTGACTGGTCATTCAAATCTTCCAGAATCTTGTTTTGCTAAGAGCTTCAACTGTATTTCTTTTACTTGCAACCCAAAACCTTGATTAAACACAAGTACCACGATGATGATTGTTTCTTACTGTTAACATTTGCAGAAACCATAACGTGTGACATAATTCAAAGTGAGCAGGCCGTTGTCTCTTTCATTATGGGTAAAAGAATTTCGTGAGGAAATCTGGTGTGTGAAGGAATAATTTTAATTAAGAACTATGGCTGATATGCATTTTTTGTTAACAGAAGTTTTATAAGTCATTTGAGGAAAAATATCCTAGATTCCAAGTGAACTTTCTATCTGCCATTGATATTTTTTTCATTTATTAATCTCTCTGACTAGGGAGCTAGCCTGACGGATCCTCCTGTGAAGGAAAAATCTACTATTCGGAGACCCAGAGGACTGGATGATTATTCGCAGGATGTGCCTTACTTGGAGGAACTGGAGAAACACCAATTTTCAGTTTGGTAAGTGACTATGTTCGGTCTTTATATTTCAAAAATCAAATGTATTGAATCCAATGAATCCCCGTGGATTTTCTTCTTTTTTATTTATTCAACAAAATCAATCGCTCTCCTCTTGCAGGCTACAGACTAAGTGCTCTAAGTCAGAGATATTTGCAGTACAAAGAGGGAGATGGATGTGCAGAAAGGATCGGTTTGTGTCTGCCTTAGTCGCTTTCTCTTCACTGGGACATCATACCTGAAAACTACGACTTGAAGGAGAGGAGGCTTACTTTAGCTCACGGTTTCACTCTTCCATCTATACTTGGTGGAAGGCCACGGCTGAGGGGCCTGCTTGGAGGAAGGCTGTTCACGTCACGGTGGTCAGGAAGCAGACAGAGAAGGAAGCTCGCAGGGAAAGAGATACACGGATCCAATTCCTCCATCTAGTTCTCATCCACTAGCATCAATGCGTTAGTGAATTCATCAATTAATATATGAATGACTATACCACCCTGTGATCCCTTACAAACACGTGAGACCTTTTAGATTTAAACAGTAGCAGTGTCCTAACAGTGCTGTTTAATTGTATGGAGTGCCACGTGGGTGTACAGAGAAAATGATGACCGAACTTACTAGAAGATGAAGCAAGGCTCCCTGGAAAAGTCTGAGTGAAATGTCTGGGAGAAGCCTGCAGGGGATAAGTGGTGACAGCACGTGAGGGCAGGGTTCAAAGGCGCAGCGAGGAGGGAGGGTGGAAGCCTGAGTTCCTTAAGGTCTGTGCTGACCATGATTGTTGTTCTTTTTACCTTGTGATCTCTATACGGGTGTGTCTATTCGGGCAAATGTGTATATGCACCCATGAGGAAAAGTGTGGGAGTGGGGGGAGCGGAGCCCTGCAGAAGTGGTGGCTGCCGGATTCGGCAGTGGTGTATTCCTAGGGAAACCACAGAGGCTGTGGGATAAAGTGAGGAAAAAAGAGAGCTAGTAATCAGGGTCTTCTCGTCCCACCTGCAGCTGCTTCCCTGCCCCACCAACGTCTGTGCTCTGAGTAGTTTCTGCACTGGACAATTTATTAGCCCTGTGATTTGGTTCTTAAAGTTGGAACTCACTCCTTCCTCCGTCCTGAGCCGCGGGGAAGGCCGTGCCATATGCCCAGGTATCATTTAGTTAGTTGTCTTCTTTACAGCTCCCACTGGCCTTCACCGAAACTGAGGGCCTAAGCGCTGTCGCTCACCCTTGCTCTCTGAGAACAGCTGGACTGTGGACTCCAGAATAAATAGTGAACGGTTTCTTTGAGGAAGAGGATCAGGTCTGTGCCTAAGGAGCAGAGATGCTGTTTTCAGGCATTAAGATCGCATGTCCCCCCCTCTTCAGAGACTCCCCATTTGTGATAGTCTCTCGGAGGAGCATGATGTGTACGTGTGCTAGATTTAGTTCAGTAACTGCGAGATGAGAAAGAGCCAGGTGTGTAGCATGGTGCACAGGAGAGAGAGCGGGGGCTTCTGTTGAGCCCCGTGTGAGCCTCCTGGGCCCTATCTTCATTCAGCAGAACTAAAGAACAAGCTTCATAAAGCCCCTGCTCCTACATTTTTCCTCATTATCTGAATTTTTTTTCCCCCTGGTGATTCAAATCTCTAATGCTCTCGAGAAACGACCTTTCGAGTCCAGAATATGGAATGTATGCTGTCATTCTTCTTTTTCACAGACTCACAAAACCCCTGAGGGATTCCTAGGGATCTGAGTGGTTTGGTTCCAAACTGTGCCTTTATTCTGAAACGCCATGCATTATTCCTTTAAAAGGCTTCCCATGATGCTCTAGCTCTAGACCAAGGAATGCTAGCCACAGTTTCTGTTATCAAAAATGACACCCCTTGGTTTTTAACATTCTGTCAAAACATTTTATTGGAACTCACACGTGCCTGTTTTGGTTACTAATTATCATTGACCATTTTTCCTGATAAGGCAGAATCTCATTTTTGTAAGAGCTACATGACTCTTACCGAAAAAGTTTACCTACCCCTGCTACAAACTCACTGAGAAAGAGTTTTGCTATTTTCTTATGACAACTCTGTCATTAGTCTTAATCCTTGAAAAAATTTTAAACTGACAAAATTATATACATTTAAACCATATGACATATTTTCAAATGTATACACATTGTAGAATAGCTAAATCATGCTATTAACATAGATATTGCTCACACATTTATTTTGTTTTGTTGTAGGAATACTTACAATTTACACTTGTAGTAATTTCCCAAGTATATAACACTGTTATTAACTATAGTCACTCTGAGAGAGGCTGAAAATACCATTCCTATCTAACTGAATTTTGTATCTTTCGATGCACATCTTCTCTACCCCCACTTCTGTCTCCTGCACCTCAGACTATTGTAACCATTATATTAGCTTCATGATTTTGGTTCTTTCAGATTCTAACTGATTGAGAACATGCAGTATTTTTATGAGAGGGGCTAAGTGCTTAATGTCCTACAGATTTATCGATGTTTTTGCAAGTGACATAACTTCTTTCTCTCTTTTTTATATTACAGAATATTATCCCATTGTGTAGATTGTACCCTGTTTTCTTTCTCATATGCACACTTGTGGATGGACATTTAGGCTGATTCTGTATCCCGGCTACCGTGGTTAGTGCTGCAATGCACGTGGAGAAACTGGAAGTCTTTATAATTCTATGCTTATCTCTTCCCACCAACTGCACCCTTTATACCTTTGCTTGTGGAAAGCTACTGTCTTTGTCCAAAATAAGACCCAAGGCAAGCCGGAGGAGGAAGACACACCTCTAGGTAGAGCGCTGAAAAGGCAGCTTTGCAAAACCGTGTTGGAATGGAAGATACCGTATGGCTCTCATCTAAAATACAATCTAACACATTTTGTTCCATTTTTGTGTGTGAAGTGCCTAGCATAGGGTCAACAAGAATATATTGGACAAAGCATCCAAGTTCAAACATATAAGACTCTGTAGGCTTCATGCATAGATCTGTTTGACTGTAAACTTCAATTCCGGCACTGCTATTCATAAAGCTATTGAATCTGAGCAATAAATTCTATACTATGAAATTTGATGATTATTATAAAAATTAGGAGAAAATACACTAAAGATAGCCTTCCTATAGAGACTGGGAAAGAATAGATTTTTAATAAAGGCAACTGGTATTATTAGTATTAATAATAATAATACAAATTTAAAGAATTGTGCTTTTCAAAGGTTAAACTAGGGAACATTTATGGTTTGGACTTTAGATGTCCCGCAACAGCCTGGGGATACTAGCCTGTGCCCTAATTGGGAGCTACGGGCTTTTTAAGAAGTGTGGCCTAGAGGAAGGAAGTTATGTCATGGGGGCGCGCCCTGAAGGGGAGGCTGAGACTCTTATTCTCCCCCCACCCCCATGCTTTCCAGCTATTATCACAGGTGACTCTCCACTTCTATCTCTTTCTGCATCATAATGTACTTTGTTGCCATAAGCCAAGCAACAGGGCCATTTGACCAAAAGAAACTTTTCGTCCTTCAAGTGTCTATCTGAGGTTTCTTGTCAGAGTGACAGGAGGGATTCTAGCACACGTCTTAGGTTGCTCTGAGGTGGTTTCTCACTTTGCACATCTGTCTTTCTTTGTGCTTTTTCTGATGTACAGCACTTGATAACATGAGGGCCTCTGCACTTCATGCCTCTTTTATCTGGAATGTTCTCTTGGCTCTTAGTGGTGTGGTTGGCTGTACACTCTGTCAGTCTCGGTGTCTCGCTATCTCTACAGCGGGCTTTTCTGAGTAGAACCATCTCTGTCTGGGTCACTTGTTTTCTCATCACCTTGTTTTCTCAAAAGTACTCACCCCAATTTAAAATACTATTTTCTGCTTATTTATTTTATCATTTTCATTCCCTCTCACCCACTCAGAAGCTGTGCTAGGAACTCCTCTGTTGGATCACATCTGGGTCTTTAGGCTCAAAGCTGGCATACCTGATGCATGATACAATCAGTAGGTACTACTGAACAAATGAATGGAAGCGTGAATGGTACTCTCTCTCTCTCTCTCTCTCTCTCTCTCTCTCTTCCCCTCCAGTCACATCCTCTTCGTTGTCATGCCTGTTTATTTACTTTCAATCTCTTCTTTCTTCTGAAATTGCTGTCATTTAAAAACAAAACAAATAATATGAGATAATTAATCATACGATGCACATTCTTTTAAAACCAGGGTTGACGATATGGGGGCTGCTGAGACCTCTATAAATTTCTGTTTTAAATGGTCCAAGATACAATCTGAACAATTTCCTTGATGTTTTATTAGAGCTAGTAAATCATTTATTGGGCAGCTTTTACCTAAATCCTCTCCAAATCCCCATAAAATGCATTTAACACAGAATACTGTACTACCCAGCTTCAAAGATACATGATGTTGGTTGGAATGTGTTTTCTCCAGTGCAGCGAACTTAAATGTGTGCATTTTCTTTCTTTCTGGTGTCATCTGCTTACATGCTAATTCATTCCTCCTCCAGTCCCCGTGCCTCAGGTGAACCTGATGATTTTGGTGAATTTAGGATTTTGTTACGACTTCAATAAATCATAGTTTTTGTTTTTAATTCGATGTGTGGGAAAGTTAGCTCATCACATGCAAGTCTGTTTCATTTGGAACTGCCAACAGTTTTAACCGAATGCTCCCAAATACATAATTTCCAGACTATTGCACTATTTTCTTTTCAATCAGAAAGATTTTCAGCAGAAGCTCCATGTGCGTGTGTGAAAGAGGGTGTAATCCCTGCCCATTTTCTCATCACCTCAGCCATCAAGGTCAAGGGCCACCAACTCATTCCTGGCAGTATCTCATCATGGCTGACCTTTCTGAGCTGCAAGACTCATTGTACTCAAATGCATTTGTATTTTTATTTCTTCTCAGATATAGGCATATGTGAGAGGTTGACTATCTTCTGATCATATTTCGGGTAGTATGAGATCTCCTAGGTACCCCTGGTACCTTTCAGGTTGCAAGCACTTAATAGATATGTGTTGAATTCTTGAATTCATGTATGAAAATGAGGGTAAACTGAGACTTGGAATTTCCAGAAGAAAAATTTGCCAAGCAAGCCAGCCAGCCAGCAAGCAAGTAAGCAAAAACAATGGTTCAGAGCTTGAAATGGACATCAGACACATTTTGGGCCACGTTGCCTATGGTGGCTTTCCCTGTTGGCCATCTTTCTCCAAATCTCCCCACGTGCCATATTTTTAACAACATTCTTCCTCTCCCAACATATACATATTCCAAGAGGGAGGCTGGGGTGCATGGTATGTTCAAGATCAGTTCAGAGCTAGTCTTGCGATATAAATCAGGTTATCCAAGGTCTTTCCCACACTCTTATCTTTTGTCACTTAGAAATTCTTTCTCCTTTCCAAGGTCTTCGGGTGGAATAATTTTGTTACGATATACTCTTTCCTTACCCCTTTTTGTTATTATTAATAGCCTGCTTGAAACCAGGAGATACAGGAGTCCCATGGATGATCTGTAGGCAGCATTTACGTGTTCAGTCCCATAAAAAAGAAAACTAATAAAAACACGAGTCATGGAGAGTGTCTGCTTGGCCTGAAACTACATGAATGAGCTCGATGTATACACAGGAATGTACATCGTGACCTCCCTGTCTACTGGTTCACTTTCTGTGGTTTCAGTGACATGCAGGCAACTGTGGTCCAAAACATATTAACTGGACAATTTCCAAAGATAATTGATAAGTTGTAAATTGCATGCTGGTCTGGAAAAACCTGATGAAATCTTGCACCGTCCAATTCTTTCCAACCCAGGAAGTGAATCATCCTTTTGTCTGGTGCTGGCATGCGGTAATAGCTGTCTCAGTTGTCGGATGGACTGATGTAGTACCGCAGCCTTCTGCTTGAGTAATCCTTACTCACAGGCTAACACTGTGTCACAACGTGTGTCACATTTCTTCTCATCGCCTCACATTGTGTAACATTACAAGAAGAGTCCGGGTCAAGAGCAGCAAGACATTTCTGAGATGGAGAAAACACATTCACCTAATTTGTATTATGTATCTATTTTGATTGTTCTACTTTATCTTTAGTTATTGTCATTAATCTATTTCCTTAATTTAAAAAGTAAACTTTGTTATATGTATACATGTACATACGTGAGAAACAATATGTATAGGGTTTGGTATAATTTATGGCTTCAGACATCCACTGGAGGTCTTATAGTGTATTCTCTGAAGACAAAAAGCAGCTGTTGTATACTTAAGGTTAAAAAAAATTGTTCTCAGGGAAGCTTTAATTTGCAATTTTTTTTCCTATAAGACCAAAGAGGAAATTTACAATGACCATTCAGTTAGTTACATAAAAAAAACCACTCATTTGCGTGTTTAAACAGAGTTGTAGAAGCTCATGGCCTGTGGAGTGAATTGGGTCCCCTGTTTCCTAATACCTCAGTCTTTGAAAAGTGCTTTCTCTAAAGAAGTAAGCCAGAGGATGTGTTAAGTACCTCTGGAAGTTGCACTAATGACGGTTAGAAACCAGCAAATATCACTCCAGTGATTTAAAGATGTTAACATAGTTTTCAGAGGCATCTAACTCCCAACTGGGGAGAAGGTTCACTAACAAGACAACCTTAAAATGTTTCCATTACTATTCAAATGCAATGAGGTGGGTAAGCAACCAGAGAGTCACACACTTTCAGAACAGGAAAAGATGTTGGGGATGATTTAGTTCAGCCCCGTCAGTTTATACAAGTTCTATAAAGCTGAGACCCATAGAAGTTCAGTGACTTGCCTTAGGTCATAGAGCTAATAAGTAGTGAAAATGGGGCTGGAACCCACTTCCTTTCTATGGCAATCTATCTCAATTGTAAAAAATGAACTCTCCTGAGAACAATGCTAGTCTCTTTAGAGTTTCCTGTTTCTATCAATTGCAAGCGACTTTGATATTTATCAACGCATTGATAAGAGAGGGCTGCTTCCTGGGAAAATCTGTTTAATGAATGAATGTACATTTCCTCCTGCCATGGAAGTGAGGAGCGGGCAGTTGCCCAGACATTTGCAAAATGCACATGTGGCTGGCCACACAGACTGAAATCTCACTGTGTTCTCAGCCAGGAATTTATGGGGCTGACCTGAATACGGTGCTTAGGGAAGGGATGGGTTAACTATATAGGAAAGTTATTCTTTAATAAAAGCGATACACTTTCCTTTTTATAACACACATGTGATTTGCCATTGAAATAAAATGCAGATGCTTCTTTGATTGACGTAGTCCCTATTGTGCTTTTCTAAAACACCTTCACATATGGTCTGCCTCATTCCTGAGAAATGACTTGTTGTTTGTGTCATACAAACTGAACAGATTGATTTTACAGTGAGTAAGGAGGTTGATGAATTGTACGTTGGAGAGAAATCCTTGTCTCGGCAATCTAAACAGTTGAAAATAAATGTTGCCTTTTGAAAAAGGCTCTCATGATACATCCATGATCCTTTCATTTCATGTTTTCTTCCTCGGGGTTAAATAGACACCCATATGCAATCTCCATGACCACAAAAGTAGTTATAATCACCTCAAAGTAATATATATATATATATATATATATATATATATATATATATATATATTTTTTTTGCTATCAAACATATCCTAGGACCAGTGAGGTAAAAAAAAAAATATGGCAGAGTTGTCTCAAAAAAACACAACTCCAAACGATAGCTTCAGCATTATGTCTGTCCTGTGACCAGCATAAAATTTCGGATCCTGAGTAGGAATGTGGTCTTGTTCTCTTATTCAATAGAAAGTGAATTTTAAACATAAAATTCTTATACTATGAAGCTATCTTAGGGATCTCCAACGTTTACTCCACCAAAATTTTCTGCATAATTCAGTGAAAGTAATGCCCTGTGCTCTCTCTTCTGTCAATAGGCTAATCACATCCACCGGTGTGAGATTTTACAGTTTATAAATTTCTTCCCCATTCACTGGTTTCCATCTGAGGCGCACAACCACTTTGGTAGGTGATGCTGTTCCTTCCACCTTGCAGAGTACGTGAGTGGCGCATAGATACTGGTCGTCTTACTCACTGACACCTAACTGGTGCTCATGTGCCACTGTCCAGCACATCCTCTTCATAATCAGCTGCTGATACACACGTGTCTTAGTTACTTTTTCGTTGCTGTGACTCAGTACCCGACACCCACAAACTTAGGAAAGGAAAGGCTTATTTTAGCTCACAGTCTCCATTCAGGGGCAGCTGGCAACAATCGAAGCACATGGCAGAGAGACAGGTGGAGGCAGCTTCCCCGACAAGCAGGAAGACGAGCTGAGGCTAGTTGAGACTAGTCCCCGCCCTCCAGGAAGGCAGGTGCAGCTTATGTATCCTTGCGGGTCTCCGTCCAGTAACCAGTCCCTCCTGCATCCAGGTGTGGCCACTACACACCGTTAATCCTAACTCAACTGCAATCCACCCCTCCAGACCAGACCCCAATCCACCAACATCACATGGTTCCATTAAAATACCTGAGACTTTTAGGGGACACTCCAGATCCTAACCACAGCAACACATATACCCAGTTCGTGCATTTCGTAGTTTTTAAAATATCATGTCTTACAGTTCATTGCATTAGCGTGTCCTGCAGAGTTGGGCAGAAGTAGAGAGAGGGTGAGGCACCGTGGGGGGAGGTCTAGAGTGGCTCAGGAGAGCACGATACCCACAGCGGTGTATTCCTGACTGCAATTCATCAATGAATGACATTTAGTTAGGTATCTTTTGACTGGTGTCTTCATCTTATTAGGTGTGACTAAAGCATGGCTGTGCACTTATCTTGAAAAGGAATCAGTTTTTATTGCTAAGAGCACAGGCTCTGAGGGCCAGATACCTCTGCTCAAGTTACCTTTATGCATTAAACTTAGGTTGAGTTTTTAAAACTTTTTGTGTTTTAATTTTTTATCTGTAAACTGAAGCCAGTAGTATATATTTTATTTAGTGAATTTAAATATGTATGTAAAGAGGGAATAATGGGACTTGAGTTGTAGCCTAGTGGTTAAATGTGTACTTCCTATGTGTGAGGCACAGAGTTCAATTCCCAGCACCAAAAAGTGTAAAAGTGTGCATGATTACTGAACATAGTATGTGCTAAATATGCCTTAGCTATTTTCACTGACAGAGCCTATTCCTCCCATTTTTTCAGGTAATAATTTATGTATTTAGATAATGACCTGTTTATTTTTAGAAACAAGAAGAGTATTTGTTAGTAACTAAAAAAAGAAAAAAGAAAAAAGGAAAACTTCCGTAGAAAAATAAGATGTTAATGGAAAGGAGATAACAGAAGGTTAAGTAAAGTATTTTCATTTTCTATTAGCCCTCATCAAATTATACAAACTCAGGAGCTGAATCTACACAGACTTTTCTTTTTAAATTTTACAGTTTGTATGAGTGAGAATTTTGGACCCAGCTTAGGTGAGTCTCCTGCTCACAGACTAAGAAGACTGTCATCAAAATTTTGGCTGTGTTACGTTCCCATCTTAACTAGGTTGCATTATGCCTTGTGTTTTCTTCTTAGCTAAGGAGAAATTCTTTTCACACAATCAGGTTACTGGCAGAATTTATATCCTTGCAGCTTTGTGGTGGAGAGCTCCAGCTTCCTGCTGGCAGAGCCAGGAGGCTGTCCACAGTTCCCACAGTCCCCTGCAGTCCCTCTCAATGTGGCCTCTTCCCCACAGCCACTCTCTTCACGCACAAGGGGAAATGTTCACCTCAGGGTGGGCTAGTGTCTCCTTCAAAGGATTGTTCTCTGGTTAAGTCAGGACAATCCCTTCGCTTTTCTCAGTTGATTTCTATGAAAATAGAACCCGGGTCACTTGTCTTCCGCAGAGGCGATAGTGAATGTGGAGACGAGAGAGACTAGAGAGGAGAACGGCTCATGGTCACGTGTCACGGCATAAAGGCAGGAAAGTGGTTGGGAATTGGATGATTTCTGCGAAACCTCTTCACCTTAGCCACTTTCTGGTTTCAGGTTCCACCGGCACTCCAGGAGAGGGAATCACACAAAATCTGAGAATCCAGGAGCAGGCATCACGGGGACCTGTTGGTGGGATCCTGGTCTATGTGTCTCTCATGAAAAAACTCACATAAAGCAGGCTGTCGCTGTTTCTATATGAGGCGGCGCTCTCTCTCCTTGCACCATAATAAACCACCCCATACAGCAGATCCAATCCAATTTCCTTTTTGTGGCCTGAGGCTGAAATGTCTGTGACCGTAGTTGATCTCCCATGACTGGTCTTCTATGCTCCGTGGGACCTTTTCTTCTCTCAGAAGACTCTTCACATTCACCCTGTCCCTTTGTGCTTTCATAAAGTAGCTACCGACCAGCATTTCCTTCTCTAGCGTCTCTTCTACCACAGCCCATGTCTCCTTTACAGGTTGATTTTGTTTCTGTTTTTGCGACTATGTCTTCCCCTTTGCCTTGGTGTTTACTCTTAGAACTGTACACACCTAATTCATTTTAGAAGCTATTCCCTGAAATGATTTTCTCTGGTTATTATTTTACTTTATATTTAAGAGCTTATTACTTTTGTGATAAAGGGTGTCATTTCCTGGACCATGTAGTTCACTAGATTCCTAGATTGATGGAACTGCTGTTTTCCTCATCTGTGTCCACATGAGTAGAATGACAGTGGAGAATTGACATCCACTGGGGTCATTCAAGGCTTTGACCTCTGGAACTTCCCTCTTATTTAAAAGCAGAATTATATGTTGTACTCGATACTTCACCTTACCCTGAATTCATCTTCTCCCTGTTTTCTTTCGTGGAAGATGCTGTCTCTAATAGTTAAAAATAGTAGAGACTTTCTCTGTGTTACATGGGCTGTTAGTGGCCAAGGATCTAGAACTCGTCACTCAGATGTGAGAAGACACAACTTGAGTTTCTTTCTTCTTCAGGAGGAGTAGGGCTTCTTCTACCAGCCTGTTATACCTTCCCACTAGATTCGTTGTGAGTAGAATATGGTGGCTTCTGCCAACACCTTGCCTCATGAGAAAAAGAAATCAGGAGAGGAGGCAACCTGGCAGCATGCTGTGTTAAACCAGTGCTTACCACCACCTTCTACCTATTTTACAGTTTATCTTACAAAGATAATTAAATACACCATTTTAAGAACTCTAGGATGAATGTTTTGTCACTAACAGTGGAAGACAGTGTTAGGGAGTCAACCACCCTGTGTAAATATTTTCCTGATGAGGAATTCTTCCACACACTTGGAGAGGCAGGTGTATGTTCTTTCATTCAAAATCTGTCAGGGTTCAGTGGCACACTGTCTTCTGGATACCTAATATAGTAATTCTTTTATAGTGGCTGGGATTCGCCTATGAGACATGTGTCATCAGTTGCTTTTCAGTTCAGTTTGATTTGGAAAACGAGCACAGTGCGGTGTAGAGGATTCTGTATAGAAATCACACAGATTCAGTTGGGGAGATGGAGAATGAGGTGAATAGAATTAATTTAGCCAACTGTCTGGAAACCTAACGTGACATCAGTGATAAGATGTAAATATCCGGGAGCTTCAGATTATGAGTCAGTCCAAATTCAAGCTGCTGATTTAAGTGATGAAAGGGCAAAGCTGGGCATGAAGCAATGTAGGGATTTATTTGATGCAAAAACTCAAATGACCGGTAAAATGGATAATGTTCTGTTGTAATAGTTCGCAAACAGCATCAAGAAAACAATTCAACGGGTATATTTTGAGCTTCAGGCATTGTAAATTCCTTCACTCTCATATACTTTATGCCTTCTTTAATAAACTGGGGAGTCTTGGGCCAGCTTCATCGGTGACGGTAGGTGGTCATTCATTTCACAATCCACTAATTTTCATGATTATTCAGTATTTTATGTTACCTAAACTGCTTTAGATTTTGTCTTACTCAAATTGTGATATGGCAATAGCTTATATGATTTCAGAATCATTAATTCAATTGGTGTTTTCAGCGTATGTGAGTTACTCTTTCTCCACTCCAAATACAAGCAAGAACTTAAGAGTGCTAAATGTGCTGATGGCACAGAAAAAATTCTAAAATATATGACGATGGTATGTTTATCCAGCACACCTTGTTGGGAAGAAGTAGAGTACACACAAACTTCCTAGAAGGAAAAATAATTGACATTAATTAGAGTTGAATTTCACCCTCATGTAAGTAAATCTATACTTCAAATCTATTTTTAATTGAATCCTTAATGTAACGTGGAATAAGCAATATGAGCTTATTTACAGTTTTGGGATCTGTTTTTAGTCGAATGAATTTTTCTGAAAATTTCCCAGAAATGGATTTTATGAGTTCCTACTGTTAAGTCTCATTTCTCCGTTGCTCATTCTGTCAAAGACCACTCTTCCTCAGAAATGAGATGTAGCAACAATTTTTACACAGCTGTCCTAGAATCCATGTGAATGCTTTCAGAGCTGGTCTACTTACTATTATCCAGGAATATTCAATTAATTTATTTGGAAATTTTCAGTAGTTAAAACATTGTACACACTAAAATTTATAATTCTTTTTTTTTCCCTTAGCACTTGGCATCAAGATCAGGACCTTCACAGTGAGCTACATCCACAATCCATTTTTTATTTTTGATTTCAAGACAAGCTCTTGCTAAGTCTCCAGTTTGCCTAAGCTAAGCTCCATCTTGTGATCCTCGAGGCCTTCCACAGAGCTGGGGTTATAGTCATTTGCCACTCTGTCATGCTTGCAATTCTGCTGTATTCAGATTTTCAGAATCAGTTCGAGTCATTACAATCTCAGCTCAAAACCACTTTCTTTATTTTTCTTATGTATGTATGACTAGATATCCTGCTCCCCCATATCCAGATATCCAATCTTCTCCTTCTTCCTGGGATGTAGACTTTGTTCCGGGTCCACTGACTTTTAGTTAAGTTCATCTGAATTTTTTTTGGCCAATGACTAGGAATGAAGGAATACAGGTCCCAATTGTACAAAGCATTTAATTGTTAGTGTTGGACTCTTCTGTCCCATACATGGTGATTGGGTTGAAATGGCAGAATGAACAGATCAAACAACGTGAACTACCGAGTCTTGTATGGCAGAGTCATCCTAAGCAACTCTCCTGCAGCAAATATTCTATGAATGACAATTACCTACTCTTTTAGGTAACTCATTGAGATGCAGGAATTACTATCCATAACCCAGGCTGCATTGAGTAATGTAATGATCAGTTCGGAAGGTCTGAAAATTCTAAAACTTTATAATTTTGTTTTGAGGAAGTATTTTGAAAGTTGCTTATGAGGGGTCTGAAGTATGGGAGAGGTCCTTTTAGCTCAAACACCTTATTGGCACCTAGTAGATGACCTTATTTCAACTTCAAAACATCTGGTTGAAGCTGTTAATATAACATCCAATTGTAACTTTAGCAGCAATGCAGTTTGCTGTGGAAATATTTTTAAATTAGAAAAATCTCGAAGCTATTAAGTTGTATTATTCACAAAGTTCAAGTGTATGCTGTACTAGGAAGGAGATGAAGAGTGTACATGACAGATATGACCTTTCGTTAAATGACCAGGCATCCTCTGTACCTTCTGCCCTAATCAATATATCAAAAGCCAACCTTCTAGTGTGATTTGACAGTGGTCATTTCACTTCTGCTCCTAAATTGTCATCTACGGGACTTTTCTCAAGACGACCAGGCTTCTGTTGGATCCTCGCACTCACTGGATCCCACTAGCTCTGCTCTACTGATCACCAGGAGACCTTTAGGATCACCAGTAGGATGAGTGATGAGGGTCAGACCGCATCCAGACTTTACTCACCTTTCATAAATTCCCCATAATATAATTAGAGCCTTATTGACCTGATAAATTGACTAAAAGATTGGGGTAATACGAAGAGAACATGATGTAGTAGAATGAGTTAGAAGATGAATGTTAAATACAACTGTTTTGAACGTTTAAGAAAAAGTTCAGACATCTGTAGGATGTTTCCACGTGGGCATTTCTTATTTCTCAGTCTTTGATTTCTTCTTTCTGAGAAAGCCACTGCCACCCACTTTAATAATGTTCATTTCTATTTTCTTTTATGAAAATTCTTATCGTCTACATACAGCCTTTTGGATGCTTACAGGCCTCTGGTACACTCTAACATAATGATAAAGTATAGCAGAGTACATACATAAAACAGTGATTTATTATCATTATCAATTATTATGCTATATGTAATTGTATATGCTTTACTTTTGTATGGTTGGCAGTGCTATAGGTATGTTTATATCCACCTGACCAAAAATGCATGAGTAGCATCGCATGTTACGATAACATAACAACATACAGTATTGCTAAGTGATAAATTTTTTTAGCTACATTATAATTTTATGGGGTCACTATTGAATATGTAGTCTGTCCTTGACGGGACCATTATTATGAGGCACATGAAGGTAGTCTGCAGTACAGAGGGTATCAAGTGTTTGCAGTACGAGGTATGACAACACTGGTTCCTGTAGGTGACTCCATCTCCCCCTTCTCAATTTAAGTCCCAAATCTTAAATACAGCTAATAAAGGGCAGCCACCTCTTGGTTACATTTTTTATTTACATCAAAGAATGAATGTGACATTAATGTAGTGTTAAGCTTTAAAATACCTGCAACTCCGGAACATTCTTATGTAGGACATCATTTTCACATCCCTATACAGGATATGAGCTAAAATTTAAGCTAGAGGAACCTGCGGCCCTGGGCTTCAGACCGGTCCTTTTCTGTGGCCTTGGTAAGAGGAGGCCGCCAGGACAGATGAGCAATGAGCAGGAGGTCAGTGGTGGACAAAGCCCCGCCTTCTACCAGCGCACTCTGTTAGGTTCTAACGAGGCTTCTGATTGACAGGAGACAGAGCTTTGCTGCCCACTCCGTCCTGCTGCTGCTGCTGCTGCTGCTGCTGCTGGCCTTTTCAAAGCTATCCTCCAACAACCCGCTGTTTAACAGGTATAACCCACAGATCGTCTTCAACTAAATCAGTCTTTAGTGTCAAAATGGTGGGGAGCCACTGTTTGAAGCCCATTATT
Organism: Ctenodactylus gundi; assembly: GCA_004027205.1. NCBI lineage: Eukaryota > Metazoa > Chordata > Mammalia > Rodentia > Ctenodactylidae > Ctenodactylus > Ctenodactylus gundi. The sequence goes on along the minus strand of PVKB01001838.1, from coordinate 214,640 downwards.
AGTATTAACTTCAAAACAATTATTGTCATGCTTTTCTCATACAGACAAAAACTAATTAATGTGTGACTTCATGGTTTCCCATTATTTGATGAGAGCCCATAAAATTCTACGAATGCATCGGTGCACTCAAACGTGAGGAGAGCCTTAACCTCTCTAAGTTTTTAAACTCTAAACAAGTAGTCATACACCCATTAACCCATTTCAGCAACGGAAGTTCCTGCTTCTTTCCTCTGAACATCATACAACTTTCATTGAATCATCACTCTTTTTTCACATGCTGTTCCAAATTTGATATATCAATGCGCTCCCAATCAAGCCAGGTCGTAAGCATTCTATATTCTTTCTTTGTAACACCTCTATTCCTTTTGTGGCTAGATTGCTGTGATGAACACTGTAATATTTCTCAATCTGCAAGATAGTGTGTTAGGAATATTTAGTAGACATGAATTGTAAACATTACAGAGGTGCATTTCATTGAGATGGCCAATGAGTCACGTGGCTCAAGCCTGCCGAGGAACAGAGCTATGAATTAGGGCTCAGGGTTCTCTTCAGGAACACAGGAGAAAGAGTTGCTTTACATATTTTTCTTTTGTCCCTTTGGGAAAAACATTTTCTGTACCCTGTGGAGCTAACATAAGCAGAAATATGCTCAGTAATAGTAAATCTTAAATTTATTCTTGTCTTGGGTTCCTTTTTGATTCTGGGTGATAGCAAATTGGAATCAAGGAAATAACTTGAGAATAGCGGTTCTCAAAACCTTTTAAATTAAAAATTTGGAGGGGGACCTATTGAAGGTTAAAAGAACCCAAGCGGATCTCAAAGTCACAGCAGTCCAGTGCCTCAGTCTCCCCATTTCTGGAATTATAGGCCTGCACTACCACTCCTGGTTGATGTGATGCTGGGGAATTGAACTCAGCGTCTTGTGCATATTAGGCAAGTGCTCTAGCCACTGTACTATTCCTTCAGCTCCCTCAGAAGTACCATTTAATAATTCCATTTGTAGATCAAAGGACTGAGTTTCTCTTCTTATTTTAAATTTGTTTTTGACTGTCTGCCCTCTCTGGCCTCCTCTTACAAAAGGGTCGATTTTAATTTTCTTTCTAAATAGTTAAAGCAATCAATAGGCTGTACAGTTTTAAACAACAGGATTGCCTTATCATGAATCTTTGACTTGAGACATGACTCTGTGTAGCCGGACACACCCCTCCACCTCCTTCCTCCATGCACGGATGCCATGAACCATTTACCTCTGTACTGGCCAGTTCTTATTCCTCCCAAACCATCGTCTCCCAGCTTGTAGCATTTTCATATGTTGCCATTATGCTATAATGGTCATATGTTGGTGCTGTAGTATCTTTTCCTATTGCTTTATTTCTTTCCCTACATTTCTAAAATATCATCTATGAACTGAGATCCAAATCTCAATATCTCCCGAGTTTCCGACTTAGCCCAATTGCTACACAGTAATAAGAACTTTCAAGTCAAAAGGTCGTGACCTGAAGTCAACAACGTTTCTCAGCAATCAGATCTTTTTCCCACTCTGAGAAGGAGATCATTTCTGCGAACAGTCTATGCTGTGGCACTTACCTAAAGTTTTGGAATTTCTTTGAATGTTTGTTTTTCCTCCCTACATTGAATCATTTATTTACTAAGACATTAGCCTGTGGAAATACAAAGATAAATAAAATGATTATTTCACTATCACAATGAATGGGGTATATGTTTTAAATTTTTGTATCACTGGAAATTGTAGCCTTTGTTTTATGTGACTTCTTATAAAAGGTGTTAGGCTATAGATACCATTCTTTTCTCACGTCTTCCCTATGACTTTATCTATGTTGGTGCATGTAGTTTTCTAATAGCTAATATTATATATGTGATAATCTAATAGGTTTTAATAGCTGTTCACTGTTTGGTCATGGATACTTGCTTGGGAGGTAGTAGAGTCCCGATCCTGCTGTTGGAATGACGTTGAATATATCCCTTCAGAGTGCTAGGTGAGAATTTCCTTTAGAAACACACACAGGGGATGGATTGCTAAGTGTATGTTTTGTCTTATTTGACAAGCTGTAGAATAGCTGTGTGTGTCCTCTACCCACCAGGAGGGAAGAGGGTCCTATTCTCTCATGGGCCTTCCTACGTGTGGTATTATTCAGTTTCTAATTTGATCTCCTTCAAGTAACATCTAGTTACTGTTACAATTTGCATTTGCTAATAAAAAATAAAAGAGTATTCTTTAATCTCCTTATTATTGTTTGAATTTCCCCTTCTGTGAATAACTTATCTATGTATTTTGGTCATTTCTATGTAATTTTCCATATTTTTCTTATTAATGTGTCAAAGTTTCTGTTAAATTCTAAATATTTGTGCTTTGTTTGTTTCAGATTTTAGAGTATCTTTTTTTCAATCTGGCACCTGTCTATTTAATACCTTTTCTCAATCACCTATTAATTTCTTTATGTTGGTCCTGATTAAAATAAACCTGTAATTGTCTTGTTACTTTATTCATCATTTTTTCCCTCATGGTTTATGCATTTTGGGGTTATGTTTTTAAAAGAATTCTTGCACCGGACATCATGCAGATACCCTGGTGCCTTTTCTGTTTCTAGGGTAGTAATTTACTGAGTACATTTCCTAAATGCCATCTGGAGTTCACCTAACACAGCTCTGTTATTAGCCTGCACAACAAACCAGGCTTCAACTTCCTATATATAAAAGAATTTGTTTTTTCCATGCTATGTATTGAGGAAGTTGAGACTTGGATTTTTAACTTATTTGCTTTGTAGCATAAGCAAGTATCGGATCTGTGATTCTCACCCAGGTTTCTCACCTCAGAATTCTTAATTAGTCTTCCCTCTATACCCTTTCCTATTCCTTCTGTAGCCCTTGGAAGTTGCAAAGCCCTTGAAGGCATAGTCTATGTACTTCAGAGCTTTATTCCCAGCATCACTGAGAATAACAAAACCCTTGCGCGATATTTTGCTCTGCCATTCTCTGTCCTTTTACCCTTTGTGGATTATCATAAAAAGTTGTAGAACTGCCTCTCGTCCAGTTGGCTGGCCGTTCCTTTTTCCAGAGTGCCGCCATCAAATTACATTTGCCTGAGCATCTGAAGGCTGGACACAGCCCAGGGCTCACTGGTAGAGATCTGAGGCCGCCGTTTAACTTGAAGAGTGGTACTTTCACAGCTCTCATGCGTCAGACCCAGCAACTGGAGGACTATCAACGGTGGGTTCAAATCCGGGACACATTACGGTAATTGTGTAGACACAACAAATTTGGAGACATGGATTTTCAGTGCTACTTGAAGCTTCATGATTACCCTGTCCTGAATGACAAGCTTCATGATGTTGTATTCACAAGCTTTATGAGACTTGTTCTCTCCTTATCCAACTGTTCATTGCTGGAGTGGGTAGTGTGGAGGAAATTCAGCTCTAGTCTTTGGTTTTCTGCCACGAATGACAGTATTTGGATGCCTCTGTGAGTTTTCCAGGTGTTGGCCATGTCTGACCTTCCTCTCTGCCAGCTCATAATGCAGTGTGGCTCCAGTAGGAAAACTAGCAACCATCTCCGAGCCTGTTTCCTTCTGCACTTCAGTGCAGCCACCAGCATTTGTTGGGAAGATTGCCTTAGAGATTTCAGTGCTGGTTGACTATCTAATGAGGAAAACAAAGCTGTCCATGAGTGCAGGATTTAATTTTTATGAAGATGCTTTGAGCTGTGTGTTATTAGTTGGGAGAAGTTCAGGGAAAAAATGAAAGACAGAAAGGATCAAATCAATCTATAGGATCTTGTGAGATGGAACCCAGCTCCAAAGCTTGTGATGAGGCTGACTTAGCTTCGGTTGTCAAGGTGCAAGGAAGAGTTGGAGGCCAACCAGAAATGTAGTCACTAACTTTGTTGTTGGGAGGACCAGAAAATCAATAGGAACATGATTTACTGATTTTTTCATGTATGAAATATTGTGTGTACTTACTTATAAATATTGACTGTAGACTGGCTGCTGGGGATAGGAACATGTAGCAGAGATGGCCTTTCCATTCATGAGGATATTAACAATTTAGCCACTAAGTTCATAACTATGAGTACCACGAAATTGCAGATGTAGTAACTAAAAGGAAGAAAATTTACTCAGCAAATCTATTCTCCAAATGTAGGAATTGGTTCCAGGCCTTCTAATTTTGCCATGTGATATTTGCCCAATGACATAGCTACCAGGTGATCTAATCATAAAAACTGGGAGAAAAAATAAAGAACTTCATTCCCCAGGGATGGAATTTTAAGAAACGATACTGATTCACTGGAGAAGCAAATGATACAAGTATTTTTAGTTAGAAACAGTTACTAGAGAAGCACATACAAACACAATGTGAAATCCATAGGAGGTGTCTTTATACCGAGCCAGGGAAACGCCCTTTGTGTCTTTTGATTATAATCCCCCTTTCTTGAAAAAAATTGGTTTTGGACTTGGGAGTGGCAATCTGGTGATGAGCCAGGTAATGTAATTTTAAAAATACTCTGCTCCCAATTTTATAAAGCATGGCACAAACAAGATCATTTTGTCATTTATTTATTTTGTTTTGAGGAAGTATATTTTTGAGTGACTTCCTCAAAATACTTGGGTATAGATTTAATAAAAAAAATACTGTTTTCATATCCGCACTCACCATTTCCTTTTGAGAACTAAAGCCATCATCAAACTTCAGAGTTGAAAATTATACTTTCACTAACTAACCATTTGTAACCACAACTTGCACAAAACATTCTATGCTTCATCTATACCCACTATAATTATGAAAAATATAAGGTTTAGCTTACAATTGCCATTGGTTTGAGGTGGTTTTATTCTTCTGTATTTTTCTGGGCTGTTTTTTTTTGGAGACATTTTAATTCAGAAATATGGCTTAGTTTAGTGATAAAGGACATAAGCTGTACAATTTATTATTTGGGGTCAAAACTTTGCCTTATTAATAGCGTCTGAGAAAATTTAACCTCCTTCTGCCTCAGTTTCCTGAGGTATAACACCAGTATCTATCTTTTGGAGATAGGTAATAATTGAGTAAATTCATACAAACAATGTACATAGAGTGTTGCTTGGCCAAAGAAAACCCTTACTCTCTGTTGCTTCTACCTAAATTAATTTAAATTTGGTACTTGGTGCAGATGGTGGCGTGCCGGTGACTCCCTGGATGCTCCCAGGACTCACTAGGGGTGGGATGGGGCACAAGACGTGGACAGTCCTGCAAACTCCTATGCCCCCACTTGTTTTGATTAATCCTCCACAATGACATACAGGGAAAATATGGCTTACAGGACAACAATGTGATCATAACATCCCAGGAAATCATGCTAGATTTAATTACAGGTGAGAAATTAACGAATCTGATTTTCATAAATGGTATACTCAACCAAGATTTCCAGCTAGAAGTCTTTAAGGATGATGGCAATGAGCCTCAGCCTCTAGAGTTCTGGGATTACAGGCATGCACCACCACACTCAGTTTTGTGCAGTGCTAGGGAGTTGAACTCAGGGCCTTCTGCTTGCTAGGCAAGTGCTTTAACTTCTGTGCCCTTCCTCCAGCCTGGTCTTTAAGGTTCTAGCAAATTCCCTGTAGGTGTCTCTCCTGTATTTATTTCTGAAATGGTTGGTCATGCTCATTAACACGTTTTGTCCACCAATGTTGACCCTCTCTTCTCAGTCTAAGTAAAGATTTTCATTTGAGCGCAAGAGACCATACACCTTCTCTGACTCATAGGTACTCCAGGAAGTAGAATACTACAGGTAGGTGGCACCATGGATAGCGCTGGATGTCATTTCTTAGATTTCTAGAAAGACCCATGTTTTCTTACCTTTTTAGTTATCACAATGCCACAGTATGCCTCTTTTCTCTTTGAATAAATATTCTCTAAGAGTCTGGGTATGACGATTCCTCAAGGCTACTTTAAGATTCTTCCAGACAATGTTTTTCGCTTTCTGACTTTGCAAAATTTCTACATACTGAAAATGTTACAGTTTTTTTTCCTCTGTTAAATGATCACTTAACAAATATGTACTGAAAACATACTATGAGTCAGGGGCTTTTGTTGGAACAGGGGATGCATCGTAAAATTTCTTTCAAATTTCAATTGCCCAAATCTGAACTCTGAGAATTCATTTTATAGTTCTCCAAACAAAGTTAGAATGGCAATAAACAAATATTTACTGACTTAACCTATGCAAGGAAAAAAAAAATCTATCTTCTTTCTTCGTATGATATTGTGTTCATCAAAATAAACTGATGAATGCTGGTTTTAATCTGAGAAGCAGAGAGGATGAAAAGAGCTGATCTGTCACATGTTAATTCTTGTTTTCCTGCTTTCTCTTCTACCTCCAACCCTAGTCATCACCAAACATTCACACACACCTGGCTATGTGTCTCTGTGTAACGAGTCAGGATCCCACAGGTCACAGGTTCTTACAAACCAAATTACTAGCTTCTATCCTTTCTTTTTGCTCCACTCAAATAGGAGAAAATATAAGAAGAGTCAGGTAGTTACACGGCACTATTGCTTAGATGCACAATGTGGTAGCCTCTAAATATACTTGGCATTGCTTGAACTACTATATAAATTTCTCAGTTTTTTCTCCACCAATCAAGCTTTGCTTTGTCCTTTCCAGTAAGATCTCATTATTTGAAAAAAGTCACTAAAGTCAGCATTTACCCAAACCATTTGATTTACTTTTCTCTATAAAAGACCAAGGATTCACACTCTGTGGATGATTCCTTTTTCCTGCCTTTAGGAAGATTAAACTGCTTAGGAAGGACCTCCTAAATCAGACGTGATGAATCTATTGTGGTCTGGAGGTGGTGACCTGCATTTGAACTCATGAAGAGTATCGGTCAAGTTTTTAACCTTTCAATCTAAACAAGAAGTTAATTTGGGGGTGGAGTTCAGAGAAAATGATTTGGTTCTTTTTTAAGAATGTCTTTCTGAATCAACATTTTCATGTTTCAGAGATTCTTAATTAATCCCATTACGTAAAGGTACAGGATAAGTTATTTTTATAGGGCTTTTAACTAGTTACTGATGTAATTTGTTATCCATTGTTTACCAGACAGACGATCCTTAAATTACTCTTATATTTGACATTTTCTTTAAATAAAGGAAGACACTTTGACCTTATACTTCAAACACACTATTGCTTATAAAAAAAGGAAGAACTGCCAAGTGTTATTTTTACACTGAGTTTGGTATTTTCGATTCATATTTACTACAGTTGTAAAAGAACCAAAGGCAAAATGTAGGGCATCCTGAATTAGACTTGTGTTCTTGGAATCCTCCGTATTCCTGGAAAGATATTTGCATGACTTTGTGAATGAGTTCACATTTTTTACTACAGTTTTTCAAAAATGTAAGCCAAAATCCTAAGACTGTATGAAATAAATCCTTCTTCTTGCTATCATTTTCATTTCTGGAAATTATTTTTGGTATTCTTTCAAATGGACTTGAGTTTATTAGCTAAAATTTTGGAAGGAATGAACTTGGGAAGTTAAGGGTGCTCAAGGAAGATGCTAAGAGTGAATGAGACTTGTGTTGTTATCTGTGCTCGACCCTCAAACAGCTATTCCACCTTTCACTTTGTATCCAGGGGTGCCACAATTCATTCGTTCATTTGTTGTTGTTGTTACTCCAATACTGGATGTAGGTTCATGTTAGTTATTTTTTAAAGAGAATTATTTAGCTCACATATTTGAGGATGAAAATGTAAGATCATCTGGCTCCACTTGTCCGACTTCTGATGAGGGCCTAATGGTGGATGACCTTTTTGTGGGAACAACATATTTGAAGCTACAGGGAGATTCACTTAGGTTCTTTCCTATAATAGCCTTTTCAAGGGGTGCACCCTCAAAGACATAATTTGTTCTCATAGGCTCCACCTCTTAAAGGTCCCAGGATTACTACCTGACATCACCCCAGTGGATACCAGGCCTTCTCCACAGGAGTCCTTGAGAACATACTCAAGTTAAATTCAAACCAGAGAACATAGTATGTAACAGTGGGGATAGACTGTTTTGGATTTTGACTTATATTCTTTGATGAACAAGTAGGTTTCTATTAAAGGTAAGAAGATGGATGTTTGAATATTAATATTTCTTAGAGGGACTTTTTCCTCTGAGCAAAAGTTTCATGGTATGAGACCTTGCAAAATTATCGTTCTGGCGTTCTTGTTACAACATTTGTTTTCTGTTTTGATGATGTACGTGCTTTTGTACTTCTCCCACACTGCAAAAGAATTTCCTTCATTTTTTGTTAAATTTTAGAGGCAAAGAAAATTTCAAATGAAAGAACATGTATAGGGGTGTGCCTCAGTGACAGATGGTGAAGGGTTTGCTGTAGCACCATTCAGAGTCAGCCTTCAAAACACGCTCACTAATTCCCCAAGGAAAAATGGCTGAGGTTGATTTTGTGTAGATAATGCATAGCAGTACCTGTAATAAAGGTGATGACAACAGTGGTGATCTGGTTGTTCTTATCAATGGGGTGTATGGTATTTGCACAATATTGTGGTCATGCTAACTACTTTTGAGTATAGTGGTCAGTCTAAACAACTCATGAGGGAATGCATTTTACTTTTTATATATAAGTAAAACATTGCAGCAGTCATGTGTCAGACACTTTTCACTTTCATAAGCTTTCATGTTCTATGAGGGTTTATTATTCACAGAAAGTTTAATAGAATTGTCTGTAGAAGACTACTCAAATTTGATCAGGTAAATGCTTCGTTAGCCTTTTTTCTCTTCTTTTTCTTGAAAGTTTTTAAGTTTGAATTCTGTGACACTAACTCCTCTTCATGAGCTGGTTCATAAGGTTAACCTAGCAAAACCTTCTCTCTTTTTGTTTGGGCCAGTGTCCTGAAATTAGGAACATTTTAGAAATTAGGAATGAGTGAGCTGACTCATTTGTAAGAGGCCCATAGATACCTGACATCTGTATTAGTATTCTTTAGAGGAACAGAACGTATATGAAGAGGGCTTGGTTCTTGCAATTGTGGAAGGTGAGAACTCTCACTACCTGCAAACTGAAGACTCAGGAAAATCAGTGTTATAACTGAGTGTGAAGGGAAAGCCTGGGGACCAAGAAAACTAACGCTGTGGCTCCTCATCTGAGACTAAAAGATGAAGCAGAATATCCTGGATTAAGCAATGGGGGAGGGAGCAAAGGTAAACTCCTATTTCCTTCATCTTTGCTCTTGTTCGATACTCAAAAGATTGGACTAAGCCCTACTACATTAAGTAGGGCAATATACTTTACTGAATCTGCTTATTCAAATGCTAATAACCCTCAAGTACTCTCAGACACATCAGAAATAGTGTTATGCCTGGCAATTGCACGGTCAGGTCAAGTTCATATATTAAGGGCTGAATTCTATCAGTGGACACAGGATATTGTTTGGAGATGTTATCTCACACATTCACATACATGCTTTCAAAACTGACCCTGAATGTCATTAAAATAATAAAAAGTATACGATAAAATATTTACATTTGTTATGGATAAATGCACTTGGTTCAATTTCTAGCTTTTACATGGCAAGGTTAAGTTTAACTTTTATGTTTCCAAAGACATATTTAGATAATTTTTATACATTCCAAAATGTGTGCAAACATTTGCTTTCTAATTATGATCACTTAAGCTGAATGTGCTACAAGATATACCTAACGTTTCTAGTAGATCTTGAATTTTGTTTGGTCAAGGTGGGCCTCCAGGTGTAGAATCTTAACCCTCTGTTATTGACTCTTTGTCAATAAAAACGTTTGCCTCCTGAGGGAAGCTGGTCACTGCAGACATGACCCAGGATGTTCTTTCTGACATTTGGTAAGAGTTCTCTTCCTGTTATTAACGAACAGAAAAGTAATCGCTGTGGCATATTTTCATTCAGTTTTACCTATAAGGACTTCCCATTGTCATTGTAAACACTTCACCTTGACCTACTCAAGGGCAAGCACGTGAGGTCAAATTCTATGTGTATGGCAAATTTGTTTGGGAAAAAAATCACAAATCAAAATTTAAAAATAAATCATATCGCTCTTTCTTATACAAAGAATTCAATTTTTATTTATATTTCCAAGTAACAATTACAGAGACAAGTTTTTCCCAGCTCATCAAACATCATTTAAATTTGTGGATATATATTCCTTTTACATATATTTTTAGGCCACTGTTTTTTTTTTCCATCTGGCTCCATCCTCAGAATTTTTTCTCCGGTTTGAAAAGAAATCACCCATATCTGCAGCTGCGTAACCTTCTCACCTGCTTCCAGGCCATAGAAAAATGGAGATCCAGAAGCCATTTTTATTTGGGAATGTCTCTCTTCTCTGCATGTCCTATGCTGGAAAAAGTTTCTTCACTAGCTCATGTGCCAGAATAAAGAGAACCGCAACGTTGGATTCATCAAAAAGTCCTACCTGCTGTTCTGTTGGAATGGTCCTGTTCTGCTGTGACTGATAGGCATGGAAGCTGTGGCGCAGCATCCTAAGATTCTCAGGAGCCCTTTGTCCTGCTAAAGCCAACCAACAGGTTTATTTTATGTTCTCCTTACCCAGACGAACAAGTTCTTTATGTGTATTTTCTACTTTCCAAGTTACCACAACTTGTGGATTTTCAAATTGTTCCACATTTATACACTATGGGCAACCAATACCTTCTATTAGTTTTCTTACTACTTTTTCTCTTTTACTAAAGTTTGCTTAATAATTTTACATATTTCATGCATTAATCCCTCTCTTACCACAGTGACTTTTCCTTCAAAAGGCAAGGAACAAAAGTCTCCTATCAGTTACTTTTCCACAGAAGTTCTAGCTGGATGGGTGCTGTTGTCAGGTTTTCTTTTTCAAGTGTGACAAAAGCTTTGGGATCTATCTATATATCATCTATCTATCAAATCTTAAACCAAGACAAATTTCATACCAATTACATTTCAGCCATGCTTATTATTGAATGAAAACATTGTTATATTTGATCATAGTTTTATGGAACAAGATATGTGGACTTTTATGAATCCTACTGAACATTGAGTGGTAGGTGTGGGACCACTGTTAGTCAACTGTATCTTCCCCAGCTTTGGTTGTGCATGTCTGCAATCTCAGCACTCTGGGAAGCTAAAGAAGCAGGGTTGCAAGTTCAAGCCCAGTCTTGCCAATTTGATGAGTATTATGGTTTGAATCTGGGGTGTCCCCCAAGAGCCTCATGTATTTGTCTGTTAAGGAATATCATGAAATCATGTACAGTTTTCAGATGGGACCTGGCTGGAATGGGCAGATGCTTGGGTCTTGACCTGGAGAGTTTATGTGAACTTGTTGAGATTAAGAAATGCCCAGGGCAGAGCTTCCAGGTGTGTGTGATTGACTTGTGGGTCAGGAAGTGAAGGGGGGCACCTGACCTGAGTGTGGGTGGCCCAATTGGCAGTTCGAACTAAGTGAATCCAGGAAGAAGAAACATTGTCACAGCTTTTCCTTGGAAAGCTCTGACCTTGGCCTTACTTTCCAGACATGAATTCGCACATCACTCACTTGGCTTTCTGTCTGCTGTGCCATGAAGAGCTTGTCTTGGACTAGACCGCCACTGGTGTTGGCCCTTTGGGAAATGACTTGGTGAGGCCCTCAAAAACTGTGAACTTAAATAAATTTTTCTCATTTTAAGTTGTAGGTGTTGATATTCTGTGCCAGCAATGAGGAAGTAACTAAGAAGTGACTTAGCAAGACCCTGTCTCAAAAATAATTTTTAATATAGGGCTGGGGATTTAATTCAGTGCAAGAGCTCTGGGTTTAGGAGCAATCCCTAGTATGACAAAAACAAGCAAACAATAACAACAGCAACAAAATAAGAAAAAACCAAGTTAATACCATCTTGAGTCTGGACGAAGAAATATACTGAGTAGAGAAGAGAGAAGAGACAGCAAGAGTCTTGTTGAACATGTCTGTGTCTCGCCATCTCACTCTAGAAGTTTGAAAATCCTTCAGAAGAATATGACTCTTGCTCTGGAGCTCTGGAGCTAACCTCTCTCCTCCCAAGCTGGATGACCACTGCTTTCTCCCACACCCAGCAGAAAGCTAGGCAAGGCTTACGCAACATCTCAGGGTAGATACAAACGTGGTTTGGATGTGGGTCGTGTGCTGGAAACTTGGTCCCCACTGTGACGATATGGGAGGTGATAGACCTTGACGAGGTGGAACCTAAGCAGAAGTCATTGAGAGAGGATTTCCTGGGAAGGATTAAGGACGCTCTTATGGGACGTGAGTGTTTTCTCCTGAGAATGAACTGTAGTAAAAGCCGAAACCTGACTCCTGAGTCTCTCTCTGGCTCTTGACTTGTGATGTGACCTTTTTTGCTTGTACACCTCCCACACACGTGCTGCCACCAAGACAGATGTCCTGAGGTATTCACCAGAGCTGAGTTGACACCAGTGCCATGCTTTTGAACATCTCTAATTAATATAATAAGTGAGCCTCCTTATAAAGTAGCCAGCCTTAAGAACTTTGTTACAGTAATAAAATTGAACTACAGTATATACTTCTCTGTTTTTAGCTAGTGCACAGTGCATTTGTACAGCAGCAGGCAAATGGAAGAACCTGGTGGCTAGTGGGCTGGATGGCTGTACCATGAGTCACAGGAGTGCATTCCCAGGGGCCTAGGTGGGTCCAGGTGGGGAATTTTCCTGTGTTCAAGGAAATGTAATGTTAAGTATCAAAAACAAACAAAAAAGTCACAGTGGATCAGAAGAGGCCAAGTATAGAAAAAAGGAAACATATTCATTTTACTACCTTTAGCAGCACTGTTTTTCCAGCTATTTGAACATGGCTCCCTGCGTTTACTTTTTGTACTGGTCCCTGAAAATATGTTTTTGGATGAAACTCTTTAGGGGATAAGTAGGCCCTACTTTTGTGGAGAGGCAGGTTCTAGGAAATGTAGTTCTCAGCTTTTCCAAGTTGATGCCCAGCCTTCACATGCTTTTCTAAAATATGGCAACAGTGTGTCTGGAATGCTGATGGTACTCTCAACAGTTCCACAGACACAGGGGCAAGTGCACGACTAGCCATGGAAAATTGTCCTGCTGAGATAAAGTCCCATTTACTTCTACCTGTTCCAGGTGTAGAATTTGGCAGATGACCCGAACACTTTAATGAGTGCCTTTCACTGAAATTCCAACTTGGCATTTCCAGTTTGAGTGTAACTAGAAAAAATGCAGAAGAACTTTTTGTTTTTGCTCGAAAATTGTGACCTTTCCTAAGTTACATAGGCTCTGATACACGTGCCACTTGTCACCAGGGGACATCAGTCAGCCACCACACCCCTGCCACAGATGTGTATTCATTTCTCCCTCTATTTTATTGTTGACCTTTGTGTTAGTGCACTCATAACGAGATTGAGTGTTCGATAGCTCTTTTATTAAGCAGATTTTTTTTTTTTTAATTTCAGTTGTTGCTGGAAGGACTGTTGGAAATTAGATACTTTTAGTACTTGGCTTATGGTTGATTTACTCATCCCTCCTGTATATCGCTCCAGTGTCACTTACAGTATCTTTTCCTCTTTCTGGGTGTCACTTGCAGCCTCAGAGAACACACTTCTTGTCAACTTACTGGCCTTAGGGTTGGCCACATTAGTATTGGAACCTGGTGGCCTTGGGCTTCCTGCTCTTCATTAAATAGGAGAAGACGAAAGAACACTGAGACTTCCCGACTAAAATACTTCATAATTTTTTTTAAAAAAGCTAATTCAAATAGAGCTGAGGCCTCTTCTTCCCATGGGAATGTCCTTGCTGTGGTATTAATTTGCACGATACTCTTGCGGCCTGTCAGGGAGTGCCTGACTTTGCCAAAGTTGTGCAACTGCTAGAAAAAAAAATAACTGTGTACTTTTTTGAAACGTTTCCTCAAAACATTTAAAAAAGCATCCTGAGTGTTTTTTGTTGTATTTTGTAATTTCTGTGTGTGAGCCAAGGTCTCACTCTGTAGTCCAGGCTGGTCATGAACTCATTATGTGGCCTAGGCTGGCCATGGACTTAGGGCAATCCTCTTGCCTCAGCCTCCCAAGTGCAGGGGTTATATGGGCATGTGCCCCAAGGTCAGCTTATGTGGTGCTTAGGTAACTGAATTTAGGACCTTGTGCTTGCCGGAAGAGTACTCTAGCCACTGTACTATTCTTCCAGCCCTCATCCTGGTTTCAAGCAGATAATTTTTATTGATCTTCACCTGCTGCATTGGACAATGGTGATCTGTTGCTTTTTTAATGAAATGTTTTAGATCCTAAGTGCTGAGCGTAAATTAAGTATTTTCCCAGAATATCCTGATTCCTCAAACAATTGGCCTTACTTTTTCATCCACAAAAGCACTTAAAAGAAAATGGATTCTGAGGTTTAAATAATTGCATTAAGAATTCTTTCTTCTTTTATTTATATTCACAGAAGTTATAAAAAAGAGCCGTCTTGGTTTAGGTTGAATTCTCCCTATTGTCTCTATTTAATAATTAAAACAGCATATGTATTATTGGATGGTTCTGGAAGAGAAGATGGAGGAATATTTTAGACTTAAAATAGTAATAGAGTGCTATTTCTACAACTGTTCACATATCCTTTTTCTTCTCATTGGTTAAGTAATTGCTGAAGTTTCTTCCTTATAAATTAGTTGGAAAATAGTGCAAAATGGTGGTGAAAAAATACACAGCTGAGTGTTTGCCATGTTCACCTCCCTTTCCCACATGTGACTTTAGGAGACCCAAGCGGCCTGACCCTTCCGGGTTCCATGCCCGCTCCCTCCACCCCTCCTGAACTCACCCACTTTCTCAGCGTCCTGCTGTGGTGTAGACACTCTATCAAGGTTTATGAACTAGATGGGTTGGTAGTAATTTGATTACTTTATGGCTATGACAACATAGTTTTAAGTCAGTATTGCTACTTCCCTGATTTTTGTCTTCCAAAAACCCCTCTCGGGTGTGTGCTGTTCCTGTGAAAAAGAGTGGATAAGGCTGCATTCAGAGTTACCAGCCATGTACCATGCAGCTGGCAAATGGTTAGCTGGGCTGAAATCTAGTCCTACATTGGAGGCAGAACGTGAAAAGCCTTTGGACTGACAACCCTGTGTGTCATTCCTGTGCTCTTACCTTTAGAAATCTTGTACAAACTGTGGTCACATCATGTGACACCTTTGCTGCTGAGGACATGTGGGCATTTTTACACTTTACCCCAATTTGGGAAGTGTTATTTAAGTTTGGCCAACTCTGTGTCGGTGGTGCCACACTGAACTATTTCTTCATTTGTGTGTAGCCTGGATGATAACTCTTTTATTCTCATAATTATTATTTTCCTTAGTGTATATTCATGATTCATGTTATATTGATCTGGGGAATTGGTACAGATACATATCATGTCTTAATTGGTGTGTGTGTGTGTGTGTGTGTATGGTACTGGGAATTGAACCCAGGTCACTGAGCTACATCCCCAACCTATTTTATTTTATTTTTTATTTTTGATTGTGAGACTGAGTCTCACTAAGTTGCTAAGTTGCCTAGACTGAACGAGAACTGGGCGATCCTCCTGCCTCTGCCTCTCAGAGTGCCGGGATTATGGGCCTATGTTTCCAGGCTCAGCCTAGTCATTTTTAAATGCACATAATGCTCTCTGGGCTCAGCATTTGGTGTGACTGCCAGGATTGTTTCTTTCCTTGTGTTTGTTTATTCAATAACAATTTTTACAAAAGGTCTATGTTGAAAGGAAGAACAATTTTCTTTCAAATCACAATGGTGGAACCTCTTAACAGTTAGCTTTCCTGAGTGCATACATTTTTAAGTGAGAGTTACCATAATGTTTTGGCCCAAATAAAACCTTATGATTCTTTAAGTAGAAGGTAGAGATTACCTTTATTTTCTTCTTAAGAGTATAATTCAGGATATTAACTGTGAAGACTTTCTGGGTCTCTTTCTACATTAATACAAAAGGCACTTTTAGTAGAAAATGATTTCTTCTCCCCATGAAGAAAAATGAAGGCAGCTAGGTTTCCTCGTCCATCCACTGTCTCTTCTCTTGGATTCTTCATCTTTATTTTAGTAATCCTTCAACTCTCACTCTCGCCAGCTCAGATCTTTCCAGTCCTTCATAGTCTAACTCAAAGCCTGTTTTCTCAGCAAATTACCCTTACACATTCCCAGCTACTGTGGTCTCTTGTTCACTGTGACCTTCTAGAACATTCTAAACACTATGTACACTACGATAGCGTTCTATGTCTTCTTTCCTCAGTGAAGAGGATAGGAAACACAGAGACTCTTAGTCACACTTTGGGATCTACCAGAAGACTATTTCCTGGAGCCCTGTTAATCCCACAAGTGCTAGATATATAAGTTCCCTATATAAATAGGCATCACATTTCTGTAGAACTTACACATAACCGCGTGGAAAATTATCATTACTAATATGATGTCTGTGCTATGTAAATAGTTGTTAAGCCTTGCAGGTTAAGGAATAAAGACAGCAGAATGTCTGTGTGCTCAATCCGGATGTTTTTGTAAGAAGCAGGTATTTTATTTCAGATATCTTCTGTGGGTGGCTGAATCCATATGCGTACAAGTCACAGAAAGATATGGGGACCGGATTGGGTATTTGTACTCCATCAATCTGAGGTTCAAAAGAGTGTAGCTGAAGTGAAGGTGACGAATGAAAGAATGCTGAACTTAAATTTGCAAAAAAAAAGAGAGAAGACCCACCCATTCCCACACTTTTGCAGTGCGATGTGACTTTGTGTGTTGGGGTCTTAGTTCCCTGCTGGCATAGCTTGTCGGTTGGACAAACTGCCCCAGTGGAGTCATGTAGGCTTTCATTTTTGCTTGGAGGAGTTGGTGATCCCAAAGGACACTCTGTACTGGAGAAAGAACAGGCGTTCCCAACGGTGGCACTGTAATCAGATGGCCCTTGGTGTTTGTTAATCCTGTAGAATTAACAGCGATGCAGGGAAAGTGTGGTTCACAGGACAACACTGTGATCATGACACGGCCCAGGAAATCATGTCGGATATAATCGCAGGTGTGAAATTAACAAATGCTATTTCCATAAATGCTATAATTAACCTAGATTTCCAGCAAGAGGTCCTTAAGTTTCCAGAGAATTCTCTGTAGTCATCCTTTCTTCAATATTTACTTCTGAAATGGTGGGCCTGCCCACAATCAATTTTTCCCCCTTTGTGTTGATTTGCTCCCCTTTTTAAGCAAAGTGGTAAATAACAGAACCTTGTTTATCTACAACTGTCTTTTGTTTCAAAAAATATATGTTGCAGGTTTTGTTGATGTTTAATTTTGCTTCCAGTAAGAACGTTCTCTGTATTTGGCTGTGTTGTATTTGCCACTTAAGAATGCAGAATTTATTATTATGTGCTTAAAGCAATCATTTAACACTGACATTTTAAGTCTGACAATAATCCAAGTAATTGTCACCCATTCAGTTAACTGAAAACATCTTTACTTCCTGAGATGACTAATTATAACGCAGTGTTACTATCTTTTAATTGTAGACATGTTTGTTTTTGTGTTTATTTTGGTTGAGGCTGTCTTCAAGGACATCCCTAGTCTCAAACTTGGCAATCTGCCCTTATTCTCTCTCTGATGCTTTCTGAAAGTAAATGAAAACACCGTGGCAACAGTTTTGAAGGACAACGATGAGAGGATTTTTGTTTTTCACAAGCTTTTCTCATGAATTGGGATGCTAGATTATGAGCTATTTAAACGAATTGATTCATTGTTATTATAAATAGGAATGAATTTCATATGTGCCCCAAAATTATAGATGATTTTTACATACCTCTAGAACTTTTTTTTTATATGGGTCTACACCAATGAAAGCAGGTAGTAATGTTGTTACGTTTCTTATGAGTTGGGTTCAAATTCCCACTATGGATTTCACCTGTGAGTGAGGTTTCATTATGATTATTATTTGGCCTGAAGTTCCATAGTCTCCTAATTTTGAAAAGCTCCTAAATTCAGTAAGTTTTGGCTTTCTGACTTCATGTTAGATGTTTTCATTCAGAGCTAATTTAAAGGGCAGTCAAGTATTTTATTCGCTTTTTCCTGCCACATTGTATCCTTCTTGCCATTTCATACACCGTGCTGCTGAATTACCTATGGTGTGGCTCGTGTGTGTGTTGTTTTTACCAAGTAAGACCTGATAATTAATGTCATAGTTATGATAGAAAGTCTGGAAAAGTAATATATCACATATTAACAGATTTTCACCATGTTTTGTAAAATTATTTTCATGAGCATTGTCTATGATTGCCTCCAGGCAGATGCAATTCAAGTACGGTGAATTGTTTCTGAAAACACACACACACACACACACACACACACACACACACTCACACACACGTGCACACACACACACATAGGCGCGTGCGCGCGCACTGCAGCTTTGTTGAGAAAATGATTTTTGCTAGGAAATCTGGCGACCTCTCTAAATCACTCTTGCTACTCATGACATATATGCTGTGCATTTAATAATCAACCTTTTACCTACAAAACACACAAACACACGGCACCAACCCCAACATTTAAATCAATAAATAATTCAATTTATTCTCTCACCTGTGCCATTCCACGGAAGCATTGTCGTGAATATTTAAAACAAACCTGGTATTATAAAAAGGCAAGTTGTTTTGTTTTCTGGCTTCTGATGACTTGAGTGACATCCTCAAAGCTCACCTGATGATGTTTGTGCTCCTATTTCTTCTATCGTCAATGACTCATTTTAAATTTGTTATCCAGTACCGTTTTGTTTACTGTCAGTTCCTCCTCTAAGCGCTTCAGATTTTGTAAATTAAATGTGCTGCCCCATCAGGGTCTTACCTCATTGCCAGGACACAGTACCTACCCATGCAACTTGGAGGAGGAGAGGATTATCTTAGCTCACAGTTTCCAGGTCTCAGTCCAGCCATGGTAGGTGGGCAGTAGCAGAATGCTCTGCTGTGGAGTGGCTCACGGGATGGCAGAGAGGAAGTAGAGGGAGAAGGAGAAGTCGGGCAGGAAAAGGAATAGACCCTTCCAGGTCATACCCATCGCTCCGAGCAGGCCACACCTCCTAACAGCACTTGAGATCATTAAAGCACAAGTCTGCTGGTAAATATAGCATCCCCGTGATCCAAACAAGCAAAGCTCACAAGTGGTTGTTACAAGCAAATTGCTGCTGTGTTACGGCTTTCTTGTGAGTGCTTCTGCAAGGCATCAGGCTCTCCACAGGGTAAGGGTATATTTAGTCATTTTTATATTGGAAGCAAAGTTGCCCAAGGTAAATGTCCACAGGGCTTAGAGTAGAGGCAAATGATGTAGCTGTCTGGGCAGAGTCCCCAAGTGGGAAAAGTGAGGAAATATAGGATAAGGAAGTTGACAGAAAACACATGTGAATTTACCTCAGGGTGGATACAAAGAGTGAAGATCTTTACAGAACAGTCGCCCTTTTCCGCGGGAGATGTCTTTCACAAGCCCTGGGGATCCTGAAAGTACTAAGTCCTACCTAAGCTATGTTTTTTCTCTATGTACACACAGATTTATGATAATGTCCAGTTTAAAAATTAAGTGCAGTAAAAAACTAATAGCAAAAAATAAAATAAATGACAACCATTATAAAAATATAGAGTAATAAAATTGTCAGGATTCCTGTTCTTGTGCTTTGGGACTGTGATTAAGTAAAACAAGGGTTACTTGAACACAATCACACTGGTACTGCAGCTATCAATCTAATAACTGAGAGAATTTCTAAATGATTAACAGACAGGTAATATATACACCATTGATACTCCACGCAGAAGGATTATTTATGTCCCTTGGGAGAAGACTATACAGTATATCATCAGATTACTAAGAACAATGCACAATTCAAACTCATACATTGTGTATTTCTGAATTCTCCACTTAATATTTTTGGATCATAAGTGACTGTGAATTACTGAAACTATAGAAAGTGTTTCTGTGGACGGGAGGTGACGTCTATCTTAAGTTTTAATGCTCACAAGCAGCATCCACCCTAGACGAGCACTGAATAAGCAGCCAACAAAATAACTCAACTGCCTAACATTAGCCAGTGTCTATTACCAGCCACCTCAAGTAATGATACAATGGACCAGATAGGAGCACGCGGCAGAGATGGAACTATGCACAGGCCTGACGATGTGGCTACCAATCCGTACAACTCATATTAGCCATGACTACAAGTGCCTAGCCCATCCCCACTAGAAATAAATGCCATCTTCAATAAATGAGCATACCTCAAGGAGACCAGCCAGACATTTGGCTGATTACATTGGACCTTTTTCCCCTTGGAAGAGGCAGCAATTCAGCTCCGCTGGGAGAAACGCATATTCCAGATACAGTTTTGTATCTATTGCCAACTGGGCCGAGGCCAGGATCGTTATCTAAAAAATTTACAGAGTGTTTGATCTGTTAATGCAGAATGTTGTGCAACACTGCCTCAGAACAGTACAAAGGACTAGTTGTACTTCAAAGGGGAGAGATGCAGCTGTATACACACGAACCACTAATCCTCGCACATCTCCCACCACCTCGGTATGTCCAACCTGGTAGACTGATGAGATAGCCTCCTGCAAGGGAAGCTGAGGAGCTGGCTTGAAGCTGAAGCTCTAGAAAGAAGGAAAGCCATCCCGTAGGAAAGTGGGAGGTTAACCAAATCAGCAACCGTAATGTAGGGGGAGGGTCCCCAGTACATAAAATAATTGGGAGCCGAGAACTGCAGGGGAAGTGTTCTTCCTGTGACTCACTTTGGGAATTTGTGTTTCTTGACCTAGTGACTTTAGCCTACATAACTCTAAAGATTTTAATTTTCTTGCCTTCTTTTTCTTTCTGTCTTTCTTATCCTTCCTTCCTTCCTTCCTTCCTTCCTTCCTTCCTTCCTTCCTTCCTTCCGTTCTTCCTTCCTTCCTTCTTTCTTTTCCTTTGGAGACAAAGTCTTACTCTGCAGCCCAGGCTGGTCCTGAGCTCACTAAGGACACCAGGCTGGCCATAGACTCACAGCAATCTTCACATCTTAGTCTCTCAAGTGCTGGCATTACTGGCTTCCACCACCACGCCTGGCTTATGTGGTGCTGGGGAATCAAACTCGGGTACTTAGCTCTTGATGTAGTTCTTGCTAGGCAAGTGCTTTAACAACTGAGCATTCCTCCAGCCCCGAGATTTCAATTTTCTAAATGGAATCCTTTCCACCACTGGGCACAGGACTTAGGCCATAGTCACCAGATCTCATCAGGCTCCTCACACCAACAGACTACCAGTCAAAGAGAGGACTGGCTACGATTGGCAAGGTGAATTTTCCCTTCCCATCAGTCAGTAGTAGAGCTGCTGCCATATGATGGGGTAGGAGGGAGTAGGTTCGGCCTCAGGTGATGTGTTTGGGTCATCTCCTGGTGCTTCTGCGCTCAGCTGTAACTATCAGTAGATATGTGGAGCAGACAAAGTCAGAAAGAACATACTATCTGTGACACCCCATCAGGCAAGGCCTCTACGTTAAAGAGAAAGGGAACCTGGGGTGTATGGTGGAGGAAGAGGATGAAGAGTCACATTTACAGCCTTGAAACCACTTGTAGCCTCTGCATCACAGCAGCGCACCACCTCTGTAGTTGCCTCCACCTAGTCTTTTTGTGAAGCCTCCCTGGAAATTAGACTGATTAGATCCTAGAAGAACAATTTCTAGCATGTGGGAGTTTGCTGTGTGAAACAAGTGGATCTGAGCAGCACGAGGAGAGGACTGCAAAAGTCCCCGTGACGTTCCACCCAGAGACCCCCTCAGCCAGGTCATCTTCCAGCTGCTGAGAAGGATTGGCTGCTGATGACTTAGAGCTGAGTGCCCCTCCAGGAATTCTCACGGCCCTGAGAAACTTCTTCCCACAGGCTAACTCATAACTGCTAACTGATGTAAAAGCTAAAGCCTCGGTCTTCCCATTCCATGTTAGGACAACGTGATGGAGCAGTCTAACTCCAGAGAATCGGCAAATGTCTAAATTCCAGCTGTTCGAGCCCACCTAGCCTTCTTCTCTTCTAAGCTTAGGTTTCTCTCGAATTCTCTCCTGTCTCAACTTCACTGTCAAGAGTGGAAGGCATTACCAGTGGCACTTTGGTACTCACGATTTATTGTTTCATGGTGAGAGCCAAATCCTAGTATCAAGAAAGTTGTTTTGTCTGGAAAGGACAGCAAATTAAGAGGTGATCTCCACAAGCAGGTTCTAGCATGTAAATTGAGTACTGAACAAGAGAGTACTCAGACAAAATCGTTTGTGTCAGAATGCATCGAAGGCAATAATTCCTAAGTTGAGCACCAAGCTATGACTACATAAGAGTTGAATATTTGTGCGATGTACGTTGACCTTACTGATCAGCTGCAAACCACTATGATTGTCATTTCCTTTGAAAAAAGAAAGCAAAGATACTTTTCAGCAAGCAGGAAGTGAATGTTAGGTTGTTATTATTTGGATGTTTTCCGAAGGGGACATGTAAACTGCACA
This sequence comes from Ctenodactylus gundi, assembly GCA_004027205.1. NCBI lineage: Eukaryota > Metazoa > Chordata > Mammalia > Rodentia > Ctenodactylidae > Ctenodactylus > Ctenodactylus gundi. The sequence continues at coordinate 192,118 of PVKB01001838.1, read as the reverse complement.
TAAAATTTACCTAATATAACTTTTTAAATTTAACATTTAGTAAGTTTTATAGGCAGTAAGTTTTTGTTTCAAAAATTTAAATTTAGATTTTAAATAAATTTTGCTGAACCATGCTGCAATAAATATATTCATTAAAAACTATAAAAGATTAAGAAAATAATTGTTTATATTTAAAATAAGAAGTTACTTGCTGTCATTTTTTACATGCCAGTGCTGTAGTTGATGAGTAGCACATTTCTTGAAACACGGAGATATGTGTAGCATTAAACTAACTAAGTATTTTGCAAATTACAAAACTTTCTTTGTTTTGTGGTGATATCCTAGGATTATTAAACTCTTCTAGTATCTTTAGGATATATTTGGATAACTTGAAAATATATACAAGATGCAATCCCAACACTTTGGGAGGCTGAGGCAGAAGATTGCAAGTTTGAGTCTTACCTGGCAATTTAGTGAGATATTATCTTAAAATTCAAACAAAACAAAACAAAACAAAACAAAAAAAAACAAAATAAAAAGGATTGAGGATGTGGCTTAGTGCAAATATCCTGTGTTCAATGCCTAGTATCTTTTGTCTACCTATTTATCATCCCTCTATAAAAATTATCCATAAAATAATATTTAAATACAACTTTAAAAATGCCAAACTACTTAGATAAATGGGACCATTATTTGATTATCTTATAGAATATTTGGTTTTTGACTTATGAAAGTAAAAATTTTCTTAAACTCCTATCTCAATAGAATGGTCTCACCAAAATAGGTCAGACCTAAGGGCTTCTCTTTCTCATCTGGGATTGCAATGTCTGACCTTGTATTTCATTCCACCGAGTGCATGATCTAGAGCTCCTTTGGAAATGGGACTTAAAGGTTAGCTTTGTTTGCTTAGGGCAAAGGGTTAGTCAAAGTAGACATCATGGAAGGCCAATCCGAGCTATTTGTAGACGTTTGAAAGTATGTACACAGATATTGAACAGAGATTCAAGAATTACTCAGAATAAATTTAACTAGCTGTTTAATTTCTAGATTTCCTCAGAGCTATCAACATAAATTACTTTTTATAACAGGTGACTAGCTAAAACACTTCAGGATTAAATTGGAAAGAAAAAGAAGTAATGTGTCATATTATATATTTTGTTGCATTACATTATAAGGACATATATCCTACTATTTGCGGTCTTTATTTAGAATTTTTAATAGAAGATATAAATTAATCATCATTAAATTGTTCTTGACACAACTGGAAGGGTATAATTTTATTTCTATAGTAAAGATACTTATCAGTAAGCAGAGGAGAGAGAGAATTTCAGATTATTCTTGTTTAGCAAATACTAGCATTATTAGTATTAATAAAGATAATGATAAAATAATTTACTGGATAATATCAATTGAGCATTTATTATGAGACAAATACTCTGCTATACCTTTACATGATCTCTCCCTTTTAAATTCCTTATTAACGTTTGAAATAGGTATTATGTAACAGGTATTACTTCAGAGAGGTGAGTACTTAAATATACTTTAAATGAGATGAAACAAACTGGTTTCATCTCCTTTTTAAAATACATGTTTTTAATGCTGTTATATATGTATTTTAATATTATATTTATACATAAGCATATGTGTACATTACATATGCAATTATATAACAAATACGTATCTGAGGAAGCTAATTTCCGTGTTATGCACAATTTCAATTCAAACCATTTCCATTCAACACAATTGAACTAAGCCTCCCTGAGCAATCCTGTTGCGTCATTCAATGTTTCATGCGCTGAAAAAAGGGCAGAGGTGATACCTTAATCTGCTCATTAGCATTTGGTTCTGATGGCTTTCTAATTTGACTTCATCTCCAGTGTAACCTGAGTTGTATGTGAATTATCATGGTACGTTGGAGGGGGGTGAATTGAGACCCTGAATGTTTTTGATATGTGCTCACGTTTTACTGGGAAGGACAAAATTAACCTCAATCTCATTCTTGCAACAAAATCTGCATGTGACGATGCACTCTGTGCTCAATAACAGTGAGTCAGCCCTTTCTTAAAACTCATAGACACTGTGAGAATATGTTTTTCTCTCCTGTTTCAACACACCTAGTGCTGCCAATAAATTGGATTGTGATTGCGTATCTGGCTGGACCTGTTAGTGGAAAACATCTGTGTACCTTGTGCACAAAATCCAAACAACATTTTGGGACAGAGGCAGACAGCACCAAGCTGTGTCTTTTCCCTTTTGATTACTTCCACATCTGAGGCTGTTCTCAAAACCATGAACAGACTCCCAACGTGGTCCTTTTTGCTGAGATGTACTTCCTGTTGCCGGGGTGGTAGATGTAAACTGAAAGCCCATTCTGAGGTGCAGACTGTTTTCCTTTGTTTATTGAGAAGCTTCTCAGCTTTATATCATATTTAATTACTCTTTAAAAGTGATGGGCACTTTCCTGCGAGTCAAACTTGCTATTCTCTTGTTTGACCCTCATACTAACTTAATAAAGGAATGTGTAACACAATTTCCTGTTTTGGGAAGTGTTGAAGGCCCCAAAACTGGAGAACTTGCAAAACATCTCAAAAATTACAAAGAGAAAGGCAAAAATTCCAACTGTGGTCTTGACATTCACACGAGGTGGGGCTGTGTCTTTCCTCACCCTTCAGTGCAGGTGGCCGTACAGGTGAGTCCTTGCCAGCCCTGGGTGGCAGTGTTAACGCTCAGCTGTGGAGTTTTGGTTTGTTATTTCGCTTCGATTTCTCTCCTTCTGCAGGTCCACACAGTGCATCGATGCAATAGTGTCTGAGTTAATTCCTTTAGCCTTATTGTTCCAAATATTAATAAAACTTCCACGGTGCATAAAGTAGCGAGTTGCACTTAGGAAGTGCTTTGTAAACACTGGAAGTAGGCCAGGCAAATATCAGCCAGCTACATATTCTCCTTTGCACCGACAGATTGGCTGCAAAGCTTGGCAACTTCTTAAAGCCAGAAGAAGATAAGTTCTAATAACTGTTACAAACTTCATACATTTCTGCCCCCTGCTTTGGTGCTATTGTTCAGTTAGGGACAACTATTGTCCTTAGTTCTTGTATATCTTAATTATCATAAAGCTTTGACTCTGTATTTACTGATCCCTGTCCCTAAGAAAATCCTAAGAAAGGTAAGTGCATTCTCATATTGTACCCCGTAATAAATATCACAATGCGTTAAAGGAAATGATATTCACAAATGGCAAAATTAATGTTCTAAGACAGAATCGTACAAAATATTGAATGAAGGATAGATATATTGTTTGCAAAATGGCAAACAGACTCTGATCCCCTTCACTTCGAGTGGTGACTTTGTTTTTGAAGTTTGCTTTCAATTTCCTTTTAGTACATCTGTCCTTGTCACCTCCCCCCCCCCCCCCCCCCCCCCAAGCTTTCCACTCCCATTCAGAGACTGCCATTGGAAATAAGAGCCCGAAGAGTTTGGAAGTCTCTTTAGACTCCCGCAATATACTTCAGCCGCTGTTTTCTCATTAGAACATTCATACTTTTGTGCCTCAGTGGGAAAGATCAATTATTTCAATGTCAGCAGTGGTAATATTACCCCTAAGATTTAGCAAATTTCAGAGATCTTTTAACTTAATTAGAGGCATTTGTTGTAAATTGAATTAAACCTGTTAAAAGTGCAGTGTGTTATATTAAATGTATAACACCCAAATTGGTCAGAAAGACGTAACTTTACAGGGAGAATTCAGTCTAAAAATTTTAGCATGGTGATACATTTCTGAATTTTGCCAAGTTTTTAAAATATTGTGAGAATGGATAACAATTTCATCCAGAATATTTGGTAAATGTATATGTTTAGATACCATTGTGAAAAGGTACATATAGAAACTTAAAGCAACGAAGATAAGCAATAGTAGACCTGAGCGTTTTAACAACCTTGTTAAATAACAAAATTGATGCCATTCATCATTAATATACTAGTATTATCCATTAATCAGGACACAATAATGATTTTTTTGAAGCAAGGTCTTGCTTTGTAGCCCAGGCCAGCCTTGAACTTGAAACCCACCTTCCTCTGACTCTAGAGTGTGAGATTAAAAGCATATTATCGCTACACCTTGCTCTAATAATTCTTTTATGAGCAAAGCCTTTTCTTTCCCAGTGAATATCTCCTTAACTTAACATGTCTTCACTCATTTTCTTTTAAACATTGTATCATGGTAAACTTGCCCAGAGAGTCTCTACTGGTCCAATCTTTTAATGATACACTGCTGTGGGTTTACTGGGCTGTTTTCCGATGACACTTAGTAAATGCATAATGGTAGTTTTTGAATATCTTGGGACTACACAATGAAGATGATACAGGCTGTATAACTGTTATAAAGGATAAATTAAAAACAGACCAATTTAACTTATAGGCCAATTGAATGAAGCAGATCACAGTTTCAACTGAAACCATTTAGAAACCTATTAGTTTAAAGTGTACTAATTTCACACATGTTCATTTTTAAGTATCTACCATGAGCAAGGCTGCTGTTTGCACCTGGAATATCACCAAGAACATAATTCTCGTCATCACAGAGCAAAGTCACTCACTGGCTCATTGACATCAATTTTCATTTTAACTTGGTTCCAGTAAAGCTTTCAAATGTGTGTGTGTGTGTGTGTGTGTGTGTGTGTGTGTGTGTTAGCTTCCTTTGATTGATTGTAACCAATACCTGTGATAATCAATACTAAATTGATGAAGGTTTCTTTTGGATCACAATACTGAAGGTTTCAGCTCATGATCAGCTGGCCTTTTCACTCTGAGTGTGTGGTAAAATAACACATGCCAGTGGGTGGACATGGCCACATGACAGAAAAAAAAACTGGTCATCTATTGGCAAGCCAGAGCTAATGAGAGGAGGAAGGGACTGGGGTGTGTGGTTTCCTGCGAATGTAGGCACCCAATGTTCTGAAGACTTTTCAGTAAGACTCTACCTCTTGAAATTCCTACCACCTTTCAATCATCTCACATCTTAACTCATAAGCCTTTGAGGGAAATTACATTTTTTTTATGTTAAGCATTAACTCATTTCTACAGAATTTGGATGGCTTCTTATTACCACATGTAATGTTAAACTTGTGTTTCATCTCTGCTGTCTTGAACTCTGCTTCTGTAAATACAACTGACTGACTACTGGGGACATTCTCCTGGATGTAGCGTAGCATTTTTGCATAACTAGGTCAATATGAAGCTATCCTTTCTCTCACTTTTTCCTTCATCCCCACCAAATGCTTCTACGCCTTTTGTGTGTGTGTGTGGTCTGTAGTTTCCACAGTCACCTTTGGAAGAGATACCTGAGCCAAACACTTTGGAACTGATTTGAATCTTTTCTTTCAGCTTTCATATTAAAACAGTTTCACTCATTCGTATTGATTTTAATGACACATCTCTCAGTCCACATGGTTATCTCTTGTTCCACCACTGCTCTAATTCTCTTTCCCTCAAAAAGTGGCTATTGGTACTCAGAGATGCTGTGGATGGAGTTGCATAATGCCCATAGATGTATTGAAGTCCTCACTTCCATTATTTCAGAATGTGACCTTATTTGGAAATAAGAATAATGCAGTTGGAAGCTCGGCTGAGGCCACAGTGGAATGGAGTGGGCCCTTAATCCAATATGGCAGATATCCTACATAGAAGGGCGAAAGTCTATGGAGGGAAGATGGCCACATGAAAACAGAGGGAGACTAAGTCATAATGCCATAAGTCAAAGAACAACCAGAACTATGAGAAATTGGGAAAGGCAAAAAAAGGATCTTCCTCTAGGAGCTTTGAAAGATGAGAGAGGCCTTTTCAACATCTTGATTCCACACTCCTACAACAGTGGAAATGGGTCATCCTTCGGTATCCATGAAAGATTGAATTTAGGACCTCCTGAAGATACAAAAATCCTTGGGTACTCATGTTCCAAATGTAAAATGATGCCTTACTGTGTATAACTGCACATGCCTTTCCACACGCATCAAATTATCCCTAAGTGATGATTTATGACACCTAATACAAATACTACATTAGTAGCTGTTGTACTGTATTACATAGGAAATAACGACAAAAACACACTATAGAGTTCAGTACAGATGTAATTTTTTTTTAACAAAATTCTTTTCTTGATTGAATCTGAAGCAGAACCCAGGGGTACAGAGGATCACATATAAGCTTTTACTGTTTGAAGACATTCAGTTTGTGGTTAGAGCAGCCAAAAGAAAGTTCTGGGTTTTGGACTGTCATGTATGTTTCAGGAAACTCAGCGCCTTTTGTCACCTCTCACAGTACGTGACAGAAAAGAACACCTCGTTCATATTTTTAAAAGCTCCAGAGTGCACTTTTGGCCGAGCAGCACCGAGAAGCTGTTAACTGGGTCATCATCCCGTCTTCCCTTGGTCTGAGTCTTCTCAGACCTATTTTCATCTGGTATCCAGAGCAGTGTTTCCAAAACACAAACATAGTGTCTTCCCTGACCCACCCCATATATTTCACAGGCTATTCATGGTGTTTGGATGGACTTTGAATTCCTTAACATGGCATCTGCTGGTTGGGCCCTTCCCTATCCTCCCTGTTTGCCTCTGCACCACTGCACGCTGTCACTCCACATTGTCCTTGTCCCCACATGGGCCTTTTCTATTCTTTTCAACTGATTCTCATTTTGAGAAGCTAGACCTTATTCTTCAGAGCAGCACAGACATGCTGGTCCCCACCCACCCCACCAGCTTTCCTGCCCAGAGTCTACTTCCTCTTCACCTCAGAGAGCTCAGAAAAGAAGTCTTCTCTGACCCAGCTTGAGATAGAAATCTGTCTTGTGATTCTCCTATCGCTTTGTGCACCATCCAAATGCTTATCGTAGTCTTATCCCTGTGTCATATTTATCTTTTCACTTGTCTGACTCCACCAATTAGACTAAAAATTTTGTGGGTGGGTGACAGTGATGGTCACTGAAGGGAAGCAAGAAATTCTGTTGGTATTCTCACGCTGCCGAAATGTAGTAGCTTGTGACTGAAAGCTCCAGGATTAATTAATTATTTTCCAGTTCTGGAAGTCAGAAGTCTGAAGTGTGCCTCGCTGGGCTGAACCTGAGGCATCAGCAGGACTCTGTTCTTTCTAAAGGTGGGCACATTCTTCTTTGCCTTGTTCACTTTCTAGAGGTGGTCCTCAATTCTCAGCTCAGCTGCATCTTCAAAGACTACACACTCGGGCCAAATCTTTCTCAAACTGCTCACTCGGGGTGTCCATTCGGTTTTCTGTGTCTTCTGCTTCCCTCTCCTACTTTAAAGGACCCTTGTGATTATCCTGGGCTCACCCAGACAAGGGTAGATAATCTGAGAGCACCTGCTGAGCAACCTTAACCTCACCTGTTACTTATCTCTTGTTTCCATGGAGTTTTGCATAATCACAAGTCCTGGAAACTAAGGCAGAAAGCGTTGGCAGGAGATACTACTCTGCCAACTGTACTGTCCCTGTAACATGATCTATGGAGTGGGACCAACCAGCTTCTACACAGGAAGACACGCCTTCTCCTTTCAGGCCTCAGGTAAAGGTGTGCACAATAGTTTAGAGTTTCTTGAGCCTGGGTTTGTTGCTAGAGTGACTCAATAGGTGACCGATAAGAAGTCGGATTGACAAAGAGATGATTGAAAGAAGGGAGAGTGTGATAGTTAGAAAAGTCTGTTAGCAGTTGCGTTCACTCGATCAAATCACTGAAGTGAATGGGGCTTTAGTTTCAGCCAAAGTTTGAGGAAGTATAACGTAGTCTTATGCAATAAAATCATGACATGACTTATGCACGTTTGCTTTGTTGCTTCATTTTAATGGCTTCCTTAAATGCTTATTCTTCGAAAATCCTCAAAATTCACTAAATACCTCCATGCTTGAAGACCTACTGATGAATGGAATATGGTGAAAAAGGAAAAATACCCAAATAAAATAATTACTTACAAGTAATTATGATTTTTAAAACCTTACTTTCTTATATAAGTTCCATCTGGGATACGTTTGGTTATTCCAGAAGAAGAGAATATGGACATTTTAGTGCCATCTATTGGCAATGATTTTTAAATAAGGATTAGCCCGTACAACCAATGGATAATGAGTCCTCATTGTACACAGGGCCTAAGGATTTCTATTTAATATAGAAGAGAGATTCAGAGTGCATTCCTGGCTTTTTATTTTTATCCTTCAAAGCAATTTTTGTCTTTTTCATATTATTATTATTACACTGATGGATCACACAAATCTAGTTTGATTTCAGGTCTCTGTAAGGACTGGGCCGGCAAGGGGGATATATGTGTGTCATATGAAATGTGGCGAAGTTCAGAGAAATAGGTTTCATTTAATGGCCGAATACTGGATGACCTCCCCATTCTTCTCCCCCTCTGGCAGCTCGCCCCGTGAGCAATAGAGGAGCCGTCTGCATGAACTGAGGACTAGCTGCTGGCCTCAATGTGATTTCACAGTGATCTGTGTGCTCTATGGCTTCCTTCATAACCAACAAATCAATTCCCACTATACGTATTACACACCCCAGTGGCAGAGGCCATTTATTATCCTCCTGATGGTCAGACTCTTTGTACATAAGCAAGAAAGATTGCGGAGGAAGAAAGAATGGTTGAAAGCCAGGTGAAGACTCTCCACAGCGCCACTAGCTTTTCTGACATGCCTTGCATGTTTTCAAGAATTAAAAAAGATGCTCTGTCCCCGGATGATTTTGAAACATGTAGCCAGAGTTCTTTCAAATGAAATATATCTCAAAAATGATATGGAGTGATAGCTATGCATATAGTTCCACGTCATTCCACATTAACATTTTAGTCACAAATTCAAAAAGGTTAAAACAGAGAAGTGTCCCATTTTGGTGTCCTCTGGGCTTTGTTTATAAGACTACACCTGTTTAGCAGAGTTCAATTAATGAATCTTGGGTACCTCTTTTCATCTAGCATTGTCTAGCACCAACTAATTCTTTCGATAATTTCTATCACCTTAACATGGAACATATGAGACTCCAAATGATTGATGCAAGGGTTTCCTTAGTCGTTTGAGTCCACCTGCTAATGTTTAAAATGTCAAACAAATAAAAATACACTAAAATGTGTTGAGCAGCTGCAAGATAACTGAATATTTTTAATTGCATATAAATGACGATAATGAAATTTTAGTATTATTTGTGCTAAATCAAAAGTTCAATAAAGAAATACGGGTATCTGTGCTTGTCTGTGTGCGTGCGTTCTTGCGCGCGCGCGCGCGTGCGCGCGCGCGTGTGTGTGTGTGTGTGTGTGTGTGTGTGAAGCACTTCATCAGTGAAACCAGTGGTAAAGCTGTGGCTGTGGAGGGGGCTCTGAGCCCAAGCACAACTGCTTAGTCACTTATGTCAGTGGATATGAAAAGCACAGTGGAATTTTCCAAAGGTCAAAGCAGCTACTGTCTTTTCTGTTTTGCATCATTTGAGATTTTCCAGGATTTTTTTGCAAGCAAAACAATGGCAAATCTGCATTTGATTTCTCGTTCCCTTTGAAGAAGCAAAACAGTGACAGAATAATTAACTGAAAAAGAGATTGTGTACAGGATATTTTACTTTAGCAGAGGCGACAGCTCTGGGTTCCATTTCATATGATGGTAAACACAGTCAGGCCTTCTGGGATCCTTCTAGAAGACACTTCCTTCTCTGGCTGTTTCACTGTATGTAAACCCACGTCTCTTGGGTGGTTGCTTCCTGTTTAACTGTTCCTGCATTTGCGGAGTAGCAGAGCTCGGTGCAAAGATGGGCTTGCAGTTAGGCGGTGATGCTCTGCAGCTTCATGGTGAAACGTTCACAAGAGGAACGAAAAGTAATTGCAGAACTCCCATTTGGCACCTCACTGGTCTTGTGCAGACCGAAGGACTCCGCCAAGGTTGTGGGTTGCCTTCTACTTGCCGACGTCACTGACGTTGATTTTCCTTTCGTTGTTCATCTTTGCTTCCTGTGGCACGAACGCTGTCATATTTGATAGTCTTCAGAGAAAGAGATGAATTTTCGTCTATAAAATTTGTGAAATTTGTCTATGAATTGCTTTTGGGGTTCTGCTCCTGGGGGGCAGTCACTAAATCACTGAGCTACTTATTCTGGCAATGACTTCTCCTTTAGTAAATACGTTCATCATTGCGACTATTTTTGATCGAAGAACATTATTGAATCTCTAGAAAATCCTTCTGAAATAGAATTAGGAAGCTAACCCAGAGACTTGGAGCCTAGTTCTTATAAAGTTCCATTCCTGGTTTAATTAAGCACTTGGCATATGCTAATGATCTTAACTGCTTTAATTAAATAAGACATATTTGCATATTATTAAAAATAAGTTATAATTATTTAACACAGTTTTCTATATTTCTTGAGATTGATAAAAAAAACCCTAGCCCCTTTCAAAGTAGATAAATACCTGAAGCAGAGAGGAAAAAAAAGAGAGATGGCATAGTTAGTATTCACTGTCTGCGTGTGCATCACTGTGATAGCACCGTTGAATGTGTGTTACGTATGTTGGCCTACAGTTATGTTGATCTTGGAATGTTTACACTGCTACTGTTTTTCTTTTGAGTATGGGTAACTGAGGTACAGAGAACAATTGGACCCGGACCGTCAGATCCCAGATTCTTCCTCTTTTTGCTGCAGTTACCACACTGTGTTACCTCTGTGTATTCTTACGAAACTATTTCTGACTGTATAGTTCCTTTCAAACAGACTGTCCCCCTTCTCTCTCACAAAACCTATAATTTCAGGAGCTATGAAGGCATCTCTTGCTCCCAATGCTAACTAGAGAGTGGAAACCAGAGACAACTCGGAATACTTTGCATGGGACTCTTTTATATCTGGCCTTAACAGAAACTGTGCATATTGCATTAAAGAATAACACAGTGCTTCAGATTTGAATCCTTCTGTGTATATTTTAGTGGTATATTAACGTTCACTTTAATTTTGATGTTTAACAAGTCACAGGCAAGGAAATCTAACCTTAATGGTGAAAAATCATGGTAGGTATGTGAAATAAGCAAGAATATAGTCTAGATTTCAAAGATCCTTTTAAAATATAAGCACATTGTAATGATTCTTTCAAATGTATCTTTTAAAACTTCTTAATTGCAGTAAGATACACATAACAGAAAACTATGTTAACAAGTTTTGAATGTATTTCCCAGAGATGAGGAGTATTTCTCATCCTTGTCTCATGAATATCAACCACTTTATTATATTGCAAACCTGAAACTGCACCCATTAAGCAGCAACTCCCCACCAACTCCCTCTTATTCAGCCCCGGGCAACTGCTCTCCAACTTTCTGTTTCTATGATTCCAACCACTACGGAGAGTTTGTATAAACAGAATCACACAGTGTTTGTCCTCTTGTGACTGGGTTATTTCATGTAGCACAATATCTCCAAGGCTTATTCATGTTATAACATGCGTCGAGATTTCCTTCTTTTTAAAAACTGAATCATACTTTCTTGTGTATTACATTTTGTTTTATCATTTATCCATTAGTGAGCATGCATGTTGTTTCATATGTTGGCTATTGTGAATCATGCTAAGATGGATATTTTTACAGCCTGATGTCAATTCTGTGCAATACGCCCAGCAGCAGAACTGCTGGGTCACATGGTAACCCTATCTTCAATTTCAGGGATACTTCCATAGTGGCTGTGTCATTTTATAGTTCCATTGATAATGGAGAAGAACTCCACCTTATCCACAGCCTTGCCAATATTTATTGCTTTTTTTCTCCCTGTCGGTAGCGATCTAGGTGTGTGTGAGGTCATAGCTCACTGTGGTTTCAATTTGCATTTCCTTAATCCATTTTTTAAAAATGTTATCTTTTAGTCATCTACTGCAGCATAAAGGAACATCAATGTTTTTGAGTATCTTGTATTTAAAAATAATTTCATGTCTTCATGAGCATTATCAGAATATTTCTTTGGGGGTAGTGCTATGAGCTCAGAGTGTGTGCCGGCTTCCTGTTGCTGATAGAACACCTGGGCGAATCTGTGAGGACGGCTGGGTTTGCCGATGAGCTTCAGGGGTGCTAGTCTCTGCACACTTGGCTTTGTCAGTTCTGTCTCGTAGCGAGGCAGAGAGTCGTTCTGTGGAGTGTGTGGTGGGACACTGGCTCATCTAAGGTGGAGAGGAGGCTGCAAGGAGAGAGAGAGAGAGAGAGAGAGAGAGAGAGAGAGAGAGAGAGAGAGAGAGAGAGAGAGAGAGCGCTGGGGAGATCCTGGAGTTCTCCTGCTCCAGCTGTCTCTCATCCGCCCCGGTGACCTGCTTTCCCCTCTTCATTCCCGTCTCTCAGAATATCCACCACCTCCCAATAGGATCATCAGCTGGGGACCAAGCCTTCAACACACGAAGATTTTGGGGAATTTAAGATCCATCCCATATGAAACGTGACTGTTGTTTCTTTGTTTGTAGCTGTTCTTCAGTGGCTGGTAGCAGTGGACCTGGAGAATTCTCCAAGCATCTCCACTTCGGGTTGGTGTCTCTGTGTTCAGCGCTCGAACTAGCTCAATGGCAAAGCCAGGGCTTTTGGTACCTCGTCCTGCTCGCAGCTTCCCTCTGTTTTCTCAGGCTATACCTGCATTACCTTGGCCAGTGGCTTTTCCTCCAAGCCACTTCAGCTCCAGTTACAAAGTGAGTGTTTTCCCCCAAAAGTCAAAAGAATGTATTTTCATCTCGATAGGACAAATGAAAGTGTGAAATAGCTCCCTTGCCCATTTGCCAGGGGACTTAAAATGTAGGTTTGATTTGGAAAGAAAATAAAAGTCTTTATCCTAGAGTAAGAACTGTAACAGTTGTAGTCTCACCTTATGGTTGGTTCTGTATATACAAATACGTCACTGGCATGTCAATATTTATTTAAAACTTAGCAGATTCAGATATGTTCTTTTATCTGAACAGAATCCAAAAGGAACTTAGCTCGAATGTTTTATTCTGCTTTCATTTTATCAGAGTTAGGCCGAAGGTATTTTAGAAGTAACCTCAGTCTGATTTATTACCTATACTCTCATAGCAAAGGCTGCTGCTTGAACCAAATGATTGAATTCAAACAATTACCAAACTCAATCCCAGGTAGCTCTCTGGGCCATTATCCTGTGGAAAAAGATGCCACTTTAAAGGTTATCTCTCTATAAACATAATTTTATAGACACCACAGATAGATAACAATACAAGTAAAATTCATTTTCTCAAATGTAGATGTGTGAATATAAAGCTGTGTTTATATTTTCAATTAAGAAGATTATAAAAACATTTTTACAAAAAGGAATATATACTATATATTTAATATTTTTGATAGTTTATTGAATTACAAATATCTGAATGTTGTAGAATACCAAATATGTAGTGCATATAGTGTACTTACATACATATACTGTATATATTAAATAACTACATTTTATAGGGAAATTTTTTTCATGGATAACTTGTTATTCTTTCCTTTTTATTTTGTTTCTTTTTACTTTTTTTGAGGTTTCCCAGGGGAAAAAAAGATAAATATGATGTGCTTGAGCCTTTTGCTTTTTACCATTTGTTCTTTTCTTCTTCAGTAAAGAAGGGGGCCTTATCATCATCAGCTGTTGGTAAAACGAGTCTAACAACTAACTATCTTGGCATCCCGATATAACAAATATCTTCAACAATGGGATCTAATGGTTTATACGTCTCTCGACTGTTCTCTTGATCCTCAGCCTTGCATCACACAATAACTCCATGTCACATCTTGCCGTGGCTTATAGCATTAGCATCGTCAGCCCTGAGCAGTTCTTTCTCCCTCATGGTGTCACATCCTGGGCAAGACATGTACAGACATCGTTTGCTATTCCTAATGGCATCAGAACAAAACACAAAACTTGGAGCCATGGTCAGCGGTGTACCCATGTAACCTCAGCACTCCGGGAATTGGAGGCAGGAAGATCACACATTTGAATGAATATATCAATGTAGTAAAACCTTGTCTTGAAATATAATAAAAAATCAAGAGAGGCCTGCAGCTCAGTATGAAGATCCTGGGTTCAGTTACAGGTAGAGGGGGACAAACAAGCTAACTTCCTTAGAAGCCAACTCAAGGAAGGGGTAAAATGAAAAACTCCTTGGGAGAATATTGATAAATATGAGACACAGACAGGATTAATTATGAAATAGTTTTGCACTGGCTGAAATCTATGGGAGAGAAAATGTAGAATGAAATGAAATCACACTTTGCACTGAGAGATGGTACAGACATCTAAGTTACAGGGGTCGGGTTCAGTTTAATTTACGGATCCCCAACTTGGGCCAAATATATCTTTTAGATGAAGAAATATAAAATTGTGGTCACTAGTGATGGTGGTATTATTGTATATGAAAGTGGAGTAGAGTTAGGGAAATTACAGACAAAACGAATCAGCTACACTAAAACTCGAAAGAACTTAGATTCAGATTTAATATTTTTACTAGATTTTGACTCTTAGAGAGTCCGCTGGTATTTTTAGCACTTAAAATAACCTGCTAATAAGGATAGTGAATTGTGGAGAAGCCGTCTGTGTATAGACTGCTCTGCTTCTCGGCTCAATGTGATTCACATTCTGAGCTAAAATGAACATGGTCAATTTTGTGTTTTCCTTGATTACAAAACATTCAGGTACTACTGAAGGATCAGAAAAGGTGAAGATATTTAACATTTCATTTAAATTTTTTAAGTTCAACTTTCTATTTTTTTTAAAAAAGAAACAAAACATAATTTTGTAACTACTTTTGTGTACTCGGCATTCTAATTCTTCTTACTTTCCTTGATGTGATTGCTTTATTTTTCTAGATTCCATTTTTATTCCTACACCGTTGAGCTCTGCTATCCAACTTCTTCACTTCACATTGGAGAAGAAATGGCTGTGATGGTCGTGGGGCCTTTAATGCTCAACACAATCATATTCCTTTTGGTTCTGATCAGATGGGGCTGTCAGCTGCTGTTCTCCTCCTGCCCTGATGTCTTGTCAAAGTTAATCATTACTATGGGACTATGGACAGTTCTAGACCCATTGGCAGTATTTATAGTGGATGCTTTCCTGGGGGTAAGTCAAACAAAATAATCAGGATATGAGTCCTTGACATAGAATTGAGCTTTAGTTCATGAATCAGTTGACATGGGAAGTTTCAATAATGATGAACATTCAATATTCATCTCAAATCGAAGTTATTAAGTCTTTCCTCATAAAATATCATGGATGTCTAGTATAATCAATGTAAGTGCAATTTCAACTTTCATAAATAAATATTGAAAAATAAGTAAAAAACCAAAGGGGAGATTAAATCCAAATTTGCTGTCATTTAAAACATTACTGAGAAGTAGCATTGTTTTTTCTATTTTTAAAGGAGCTTTATAATGTTTTGTTATCATTTTAATAGTAAAAATTTTCATAGATAAATTTTCCAAGAAGATAATTGTACCCTAGTTCCTTTAGTTGGTTAGCGTTTTTTTCTGCGCTGTGGCTTAATTCGTAAACTCAAGAAGAGAGAGGTGTTTCATGAAAAATATTTTTAAATAATACATTTAAAAAATCATTTCATACACATTTATTTTTGACATTCGTGACAATCATAAAATGACAAAGCATAGTACATTTTTACCCTACAATAATGATGATTTCATAATTATGATATACTGAAGTGCATGAGGATGTGGACTTCTGAAACACTAATAGTGAAAATTCTAGTATTGAAAATTGCTTTGTAAGTGTAGAAGTATTTCACCCATGTGTGTATGTGTGCGCACACATGCACACGTATGTATGAATACTGTAAGTTGGTGAAGGAAGGTTGCTTTTTACTTCATAACTGAAGGGAACCATCCACACAGAATTCCATTACTTGTTGAAGGATCTATCAACAGCTTTGTGACTAGGACTATGACCCATCTGAATTCTGAGGTCAATTGGTCTTCTGTTATGGCAAAATCGCTCCCTCATACTTTAAGTTAATATATTGCTTTGTGATATTAAGTATGTGCTATCATTGATGATCATTATTCAATTTTGTTGAAACGTTTAATTTACTTTGTGATTTGGGGGCTATAATTTCACGCAAAATTGATGTAGATAGTCGTGTGATGTATTGCCACATTCAAATCTCCAGTGGCTTCAGATGTGCGGGGCCTTAAATTTTCAGCTGAGTGCTTACTGGAAGGAGTAATTCTCAAGGTTCCTTCTGCATCAAACTTTATCGTAGATCTTGGCAAAACAAAAATTACTGGTCCCTACATCTGGCTTTCCCTTTTCATAGTTTGTCTTAAGGCTCTAGTTTTACTTCCAACAAGTTTCCAAGTGATGTTGAGCTGGAAATCGTCGTTTGAGAGACATTGACATTGAGTTGCTCTGAGGTACAGACTAGGCGGACCCAGGAATGCCAACGTAGTGTGAAAGATAGAAATCCAGAAGAAACACAGCTTAATGGGGGAAGCGGGCATCCTTTATTCCCCCGCCTGTTAACCATGACCCCCAAACTATAATTTAGAAACTTCCTCTCAGTTTAATTGATGTTGTTCAAAGCTTTGTATTAGATTGCCAGAGCAAAATTAAATATGTTGGCAAAAAGTGGAATAATTCAAGCCAAAACATGCTTTAATTTGGAGTTAACATTTTTTTTTTTTTGAGGCAGGGTCTCACTTTGTAATTCAAGCTGGTCCTGAACTCACTATAGCCCGGGGTGGCCTTGAACTCACAATGATCCTCCTACCTCAGTCTCGCAAATACTGGGATTATAGGCAAGCACCACCACACCCAACTCAGGTGGTGTTGGAGAATAGAAGTAAGGGCCTTGTGCTTGCTGGGCTAGTGTTTTGACCGCTGTGCTGTTCCTCAAGCCCCCTGAGTCAATAAATTTTAAGTAATTTTAATTAGAAAAAGGAAAATCTGAATTCTAACTAAATTTTTTGCTATAGACCTTGTCATAAAATATAGTTCCAAGTAAGGAAAAAACGGATACTATAAATAAATTAATGTGATTAAATATTCAATGGTAAAGTTATGTAAACTTATGTGGGTAAATATTTCATATACCAGACGTATATGGAAAAGAAAAAGTTTCACAACTAGTGCATATGTTCAGTTTATACTCACCATGCCAAAATGAACCAAAAGTGGGTTCTGATCGACTCTGTGTCTCATTGTGTCTGAAACTGATTTTATTGTCAATCATGTACTCTTAGAATTGGGCCATCCATGGAGATCTTCTGTATTCTGGGTGCTGCGGTACGCAGCTCAGGTCAACAGGAACTGTTCGCATTCTCTCTCCCTCCCCCCCTCTCTCTCATCATAGTTTGTTACAGCAGTTCTTCACAGACTTTAATGTGCTTGCAAGTCCCCTCAGGATCTTATTAAAATGCGCATCTTGACTCAGCAGCAGGGGCCTAGGACTCCACATCTCCCACAGTTCCTGCATGCTGCCAATGATGCTGCTCCTTGGGCCACACTGTGGCCAACCAAGTGCCAGAGACTGTACAGGAAGTCCCGCCTTCGTCCTTTGACCCTGCTAAGCTGCACTTTCATTTACTATGCATTCCTGGTCTGCTCACAGCCAAACTGTGGTGACAGCAGCTCTGAGTATACTAGTGCTTTTTAGATTTTCATATGAAAACTCTGACTCATTTTTTTCAGAGTGGAAATGATTTCTGCTAGACAGCTTAGAGTTATTGTTTCTGAGCGTGTTGATCATTTAGCATTACTAAAATTACCTTAAATACATGGACACATCATGGAGCTTACTGTCATCAAGTTCCTAGTCTTGATGCTGGGGACTGGAGGCAGAGCCACAGGCTACAGTGAAGCTCAGCAGAACTTGACAGGTAGGCTTTTTTCATATGCCACCGTGTGACCACTTTCTGGAACCTCAGACTCATCAATCACCTTGATGATGGGACAGAAGAGGAAATCTTTCGAATCGGAAGTCATTGTGTGTGCGTGCGCGTGTGTGTGTGTTTTACCCCATCTCTGAGATTTATGCTCCCTGCTGATTAGCTTCCTTCTGGTTCTGAATGGATCAAGCCAGAGGCAGCTGGGTGCTGTCCACATTATTGCCTCTCTCAGATTCCAGTTCAGCAACGAGATGGAGCTGTGAAGGTTTGTTGAGCAGGAGACATAGAGAGCCTGCCATGTGCATCTGGGAGGACTACGTCCCATGGCATCTCTCAGTATCTCCCGGAGGCCTGATGTGCATATTGAGCCATTGGGTCTGAGCCTACTGCAATGCCACAGGGGAAGCCTCTCGGGGGAGATGAGCAGCTGTCCTTTACGATCTTCAGAGCTCTCCATGGAAGGAACATCTGCAGCGCTCATGGAATCGTTTTCTTTATTCTAATCCAGTCCTTAGGCAGATTCGTCACCAACTAACCTCCTAGATCTGAAGCAGATGACACAACGAACAGACTTAATTTACTCTGGGGCCTCTGATGTAATCAGAAGGAAAGTGGCCTCCAGCATGGCCACCTCAGGACCAGTTCAGAAGACTGCCACCTGATGCAACTGCTTTGCATTCTAACAGACGCTTATAGCACCTGCATCACTATCCTCTTGGAAAGAAGCAAATTTCTTATTCTAAAGCTCCACACATCATTGATTTTTAGAGTTAGAATCCATTGCATTTCATTGCAGGTGGTATTTAACTTCTGCTCTCTAGACTGTGCATGATCCACCTGTCAGAAGCATCGTACTCTCCCTGGAGCCTGTGGGGATGCGCTTGGACTTGCCTGCAGATTGAGTTGGAATATGTATTTTGGCATGCCCTCCAGGTGGCTTGACAGCAGCTGAAGCTTGGGAAGAGCTGATGCAACCCAGGGGTCCCTCCCTGACAGTAGTAATAGCTCTCGGGGACCAAGAAATGCAAAATTGTGATTCCTGTACCCCGGACTCAGTGTGTGTGTTTTAATAGGGGTTGCTGATGCTCGTCAAGTTTGAGAACTTTGTTCCATGCAGAACCACACTTACCATAGTGTGAAGATTACTCAAGGGACTCAGGCTGCCTGAGCTCGCGCCTCTCGGACCTTCAGCGCTTCCTCTTAGCAGGTGGGCCTGAGGACTCTCTGGTCGCGCACCAGGCAAGCCAAGCGGAGACACCCCGCCTGCTTTGGATTTATTTGTTCGTAACAATCTGAATGTGAAATCGTTGGAACCTGAAGACTGACAGGTGCTGTTCATTGTCACAACACTGTAGCAGGTTCTCATTTTGCTAACTCGGATGTGAACTCATTTCCAATGGCATTATTACGTATAACAATTCCTTTGAGTATAACAATTCTTTCTCTGGAGCTGAGTGTGGTGGTACATGCCTGTAATTCCAGCTAATAGGAGGCTGAGGCATGAAAATCATTTGAGCCCAGGAGTTTGAGAACAGAAAGTGAGATACCGTTTTGCCAAAACAAAGCCAAAACAAACAAGGCAAAACTTCCCCTGCCTCATCGTTAATCTTGATTTAAAAAGTAAAAATGGAGGGCTGGGGCTGTAGCCTGGAGGTTAGAGTGCTTGTGCAGCAAGTACAAGGCCCTGGTTTCTATTCCCCAGCACCACATTAGCCAGACACGTTGGTGCATTCCTGTAATTCCAGCAGTTGGAAGACTGCGGCGGGAGAGTTGCTGTGAGTTTGTGAATTTGAGGTCAACCTAGGCTTCAAAGTAAATTCAAGAACAGCCTGATTACAAAGAAAGACCCAGTTTCAAATAAATAAGCAAATCGATCAATAAATAGACACAAAGATTTGCTACTGAATCTCTTAATTGATTAACCTGTATGTATTGACCACATACTTTCTGCAAGAAAATTTTAATCACACGGAATGAGCAGGCAGTATTCTTTCCACAATGGAATACTATGTAGCCATAAAGAAAGACAGATATGAAGAATCTGAATGAAAATGGGGCCACCTAGAATCAATAATGCTCAGTGAAATGGACCAAACACTAAAGACTGACTAAAGATAGACATCCATCTTATGAAATGCACAAAAACAACAACATAAAAAGTCCCAAACATAAATGGCAGATAGAAAAAGAGGCAAAAGTCAAATAGGAAAGGCGTGAACCTCTGAAAAAGGGGTGGACAGAGATGCTCACTAATTCCCCAAACCTCATGGTTCTAATGTGTTACAGAATTTAGAATTCTTTTATTTACAAAAAAATGTTACATTTTATGTCATGTGAATTTTTTTTACCAAAATAAAAAAATAAAAAAATGAGAAGAATAACACAAGAATAAAGATAAAACAAAGTAGAGTCAAACCTTGTCACTCAGCAAATAATTCCTGTGTCTGTCCGCCGTTTTATGCTGCCTTAACAAGCTACCAGACACTGGAGAATTTATAAGGAACAGAAATTTATGGTCTCGTGTTTGTGGAATCTGGGAAGTCCGAGATCAGGGCAGCAATACCCAGTGAGGGACTTCTCGCTTTGCTATCCAGTGTGGAAGGACAAAGAGGGAGAATGTGGTCAAACTCACAGTTTCAAGTCCATCCTTGGCCACCAATCCATTCTTCACTTCCTGAATATCTCCCAGCACGCCCCATCTGCCAACATAGTTGCACTGGGAAGTACATTCCCAGCACTAGCCTGAAGCAGATACCGAAACCCAGCATTCAATTATAACTGACTATGGAGCAGGAGGAGGACCACAGGACTGGAGTCAGAGGGAGCTGGGTTCTGATTGGAGCTCTGCTGGTTATCAGGGGATAAGACCATGAACTTTGGGACTGGGGTGTAGTTCATTGATTAGGGCAGCTTGTCCAGCAAGCATGAGACCCTAAACACCACATCGTAGCTGGGTGTGGTAGTTTGAGTCTGTAATCCCAGTACTCCGGAGGCCATGGCCAGAGGGTTGCTGTGAGTTCTACGCTAGTGTAGACTGGAGAGCTGGGCTACATAGTGAGTTCAGGCAGGACGAGCTTGTCTCAAAAAATAGGAAAGAAAAAAAAAAGAAAAAGAAAGAGACAATAAAACTCTAGCTTTCATCTTCTACATAACCATAAAAATGCAGTAATACCTACAAGTAATAATGCTGATTTTATCATTTCTCAGTATTATCGGGAGAGTCAAATGAGAGACTATCTGGGAATAAGCCTTGAAAAGTCTACATATAGCACAAACAGAGTAAAGATAAGAGAGCTGTAATGCTGATGGCATAAGCTATAAAAGCCATTGCCCTGATGATTCAGGAGAGGATTTACAGTCTAGTGAGGGAATCAACACTGTACACACACTGACACAGAGTGAGCCGTGGGAGGTGGGTCCCTTGGCAGGTGTATGACTCATCTCTTTATGTCCTTCAAGCCTTTGCTCAAATGCCATTGTTTTTAGTGACACCTTTTCCCGACAGCAATATTTAATAACACCCATCCTTTGGATCTTAAACATCTTTCAAAAGCTTCCGTGTTAAATGTGCTAAGGCACTGGGGCATATCTTCAAGGGGCTGCTGTCCCGTGACCCTTATTTCCTCTGTTTTTGCCTGCCAGACCCTGTGAGGTAGGCGCCTGTTTCCACTTTGCATCGCTATCATGGTGGGCCTACCTTACCCCAGGCCCAGAGACAAGAGTGCTAATGAACCACAGCTGGAAAGTTCTGACACTGCCAGTCAGAATAAACTTTCCTTTTGTATAATTTGTTTATCTCAGGTATTTTGTCACAGTAACAGAAAGCTGGCTAATATACCTCCAAGGCCCTTTCCTCTTTCCATCTTCATACTGTCTTTGGTATTCAATCTCAGTCTTACTTACATGCTTGCGGACATTGACACTCTCTCTTCAAAGCTGAGAAGTGGTTTTCTCTAATTTTATTCAATCCTTTGTCTTTTGAGAAGGGGTTCAGTGAGCGTTCTGTATCTTTTTATTAGATCATGCTATTGGCATCACACAAAAATCACGTTTTGTTGTTGACTGCTCGTGAATCCTGCATCTATGTCTTTTTCTTTAAGAAACAACAGGAAATTAAGGTTTGGAAAAGTTGAAACACGACAGCTCTCTCTGTCTACCGCTCTGTGTCCCAGCAGGAGTCCTGTGCTGTGCTAGGTGGGCTGATTAACCAAGGTGGAGTATAAAGATAAGTTCAGCGTGGTAGAGTCAGAGAAGCATCAGTTGAGAGTACAAGCATCTGATTTCCAGTCATTGTCCAATTACTGAAGTATATTTTGGTGTAAAGAAAAATGCAAATTAACCTGTCTAGGCTTGTGTTTTCTTCCACACAGATGTGATTTGGATTAGCTACTCTTGAAAGTATCTTTTTAAGTTAAAGTTATATGGTCAGTTTAAAAACTAAAGAAAAAAATCCTTCTCTTTCTCTTGTCTTGGAGAAACAATACCCTATTTTATGCTTTCATTGCATAGAAATATTTCTACTTGATATTGTAAGGATCATAATTAAAGAATGGGTTTCAAAAGCTGAAAGGCCAATGATGTCATATGATGACAATGAGCGGTCCTTAGCAACTTATATTTGCCTTTAAGGAGCTTATTGTCACATATTTATTCACGATCCAGTAGAGAGTTTGTTTTTCCTCAGTTGGAACAAGGGCTTATTTTTAAATTAGCCTAATGTAAACTTTGGTTTTCAAGCTCACATTAAGTAGCCTGATAACTGTTTTATAAGTTTCTAAAATAAGCCATCTCATTTATGCATAACACAAATTAAATTCCTATCAAATCTCCCTCAGAAATTAAGGAATTGTTCCACCATCATATTTAATTTCTTCATATCTCATACTCATTAAATTCAGAAGTTAATAGCCCATAAATAAAACATGGCTTTTGCTCCAATGGATTGTGTGTCGAGTACACACATTTAAAGGCTTAAAGGGGAAAGTGAGAAAAATTTAGTCAACCAAGCACATGAAACTTGGCCTTTTTCTTTTCTTTTGTGCAGCTAAAGGCCCAGCAATGTTTGGTTCTTGGAAGATTTAATTGAAAAACAAATTGTCCCGTCACATACTCTTAGTGTGTTTAAGTTGATGCAACTCGAGGAGTGGCATTTCCATACTTGGCCGTTTAATCCGTGTTTTCTTTTCTCAGCGGCTTGTACATCATGGGGAAGGTCCTATAGCTGACGCAGCCAAACTCTACTGGATGTTTGTGAAGAACAAGCAGCCGGGGATTCTTGGTGTCATGGTCACTCTGCTCCTTTACACCCTCCTCTTCCTCATCTCTTGCTTGATTTTGTATCTGTATTGTCTCAGGTAAGGAGTGTCTGTTATTTTGTTCTTTGTTATATTTAGTTTTCAGTTTTGTTATGCAATAAAGTTGTGAGAATGTGGGTGGACGAGAGAAGTGACAATCCCCTGTGGGTCACCAAGGTGACCATCTCTGAGATTGTAACACTAGTAGTGAAAACCAATCATGAAGTTATTTGGCTTTGGGAGAAATATTCTCCCCATAGTAGATGGTGATTTTTTATTTTATGCAAATCATGATACTTATTTGTCCAAACAAAGGGACCAACAGGAGCAAAGGAGCAAACTTGTGATGCCCAATGACATTCTGGGAGCTTTTCTGGAAAGCTTATTTGCGTTTCTCTTTTTCTCCTCCTTCCGATTTGATTTTTTCCACTTGAAAATCTTGCCCCTTGCCAAATTTCCAGTAGAAGAATAATTCTATTGTTTTGATCATGGATATCATAGGCTTTGATTTTTGAGGTCATCAGTTTAAGAAGCAGTGTGTGTGTGTGTGTGTGTGTGTGTGTGTGCACACGAGGTGTGTAAAGAAAGACAAGAAAAGCAAGAAATAAAGAGGAAAAACTTGTAGGAAAATACTTTTCTCCATTTTATCTATATGTATAAATGCAAAATTTAAGGTTTACAATGAAGTTGAGCATTTTGTGCACATACATAGCTTGTCAAGGTGACAAGGACTTTCCCACCCTCTTTTTGTCCCTCCCCCTACCCTCCTCTCCCTCGCTCCCCCACCCTACTCCTCTGCTTCACTTTGTTTTTTGTTTTAAGTTCTGTGAGAGTTGTGATCTGGGTCAAGGATAATTGATAATTGTACTGTGCCAAAGCGTTTCCATTTGCTGTGATCCCACTTGCCTACTTTTGATTGGATTGTTTATGCTTTTAATGTCATATCCATGAGATCATTGCAAAAACTATTGTCATGATATTTTTTCCTCAATATTTTCTTCTAAAATTTCATAGTTTTAGGTCATATGTTTAAGAATTCAATACATTTCGAGCCATTTGTTTTAGTATATGGTAAGATAAGGGCCCAATTTCACTCTTTGGTATGTGGATATCACATTTTCTTTATATTATTTGTTAAAGTCCTGTCTCTCTTGTGTATTCTTGGGACTATTTTGAAGATAACCTTATTCTATGCATGTGGATTCATTTCTGAGCATTAGTTCCATTAGTCAAGGTCTGTTTTTGTGTTGATACCATAGTGTTTTAACTAGTGCAACATTGTAATATAACTCAACAATCCCACTTCTAGGCATTACCCAAAAGAATTGAAATCAAGATCCCAAGGAGATATTAGCCTGGCCATGCATATCAAAGCACTGTTCACAGTAACTATGATAGGGAAAAACATAAATTCATTACTGAGTAAATAAATAATGAATTAGATACATACAATGGAACATTATTCAGGTATAAAAAGAAAGAAATCCTAAAGGCAGTATGCAACTATATGTATGAACTGTGAGGGCATTGTACTAGGTGAAAGGAACTAGACACGAAAGGACAGCTTCCACCGGTTCCACTCAGATGAAATATCTAAAATACTCAAACTCACAGGCACGGAATGATGATTTCCAGCGGCTGAAAGGAGAGGAAAATAGCAAATTTCTATTCAACAGGTATAACGTTTCAGTTATGCAACATGACCGAGTTGTACAGATCTGCTAGCCAATGATGCTACTCATCATTAACAATATGTACCATACATTCACCAAGTAATTGTAGGTTTACAAAGTAAGAGGGTGCATCTCACAGTAAGTGTTCTTACTATGTTTTTTATTTTTTAAAGTTCTAGGAATTGACCGACATAGGGTCTTCTGAGATCATAGAGAGAAAAAAACCAATGCAAGTCTCAGGGAAACTGGAGGCAGTCCTCAAAGACTTCAGAGAAAATGTAACTCTTGAGTCATCTTTGAAGCTTAATGTAATTTAGTGAGAGGAAAACCAGGCAAGCATGTTTACAGGCAAAGGGAGATGAATAAAGTGATCTTGAGAAAGTGTGATATACAGAATTAGACAAATCAAAAGCATTCTAGTGTGGCTGGTATTTAAAATATGGTGGATGATGGATGGTGGAAATGAGACTCGGAGTGTGGAGGTCCAGATGACAGAAGATGTTACTACTACACTACAAAGCCTAGATTTGTTCTTGTGGTAAAGTTAAGACACTGGAGAATTCTAATAACTTTAAATTTAAAAAAGATCATACTGTACAGATAAAGGAAGGTGAATTTAAGAGGATGGAGTAGGAAAAAAGAAAATTAATTAGAAAGTCATTTTGGTAGCCTAACCACGGCAAATCGTGAACCGTAGCTAAAGTGCATGACACTGGAAGTGGACAGCTGGGGTACGTTTAAGAAACAATTAAGAAAAAGTGTAGAATTTGTGTGGAGTTAGAAGTTCAAGGTGAAGGAGGCATCGGGTATAACCTGGGGTTTTGGAGTTGGGGGGGACTTGGGGCAGGCTGTCTCTCTGAAACAGTGATCGCATAGGAAGTACAGGAGATAGATGACAAGTTGAGTTTCCATTCAGATCGACTTTGATGCTGCCAAGGGAAAATATGTCATAAAAAGTTGCATAGATGAGTTGAGAGCTCAGGGAAACCAACGGGCACTAGGGATTTGTGTGGCTGCTGTCTCGTGTTTCACTGCCTTGCAGGATGGAGGCTGAATTGCAATGGGTTGACTAAGCTCAGGATGAGAAAAGAGGGTCAGTACTTACGGGCCTCTGTTTTTATTTTTTTGAATCACAGAGCTATTTGTAAGTGGAATGTAGTCAGAAAAAGACATCTGAAAAAGAATGACTTAATTATGTGTGGGGCTTGAATCTCTTTTTATGCAGAGGTAAAAACTGTGCATGGAAGAAAACTGTTAATAAGATCTAAGCAGAGGAGAGTAATTGACCTGATGAGGTCTCTGAAGACATAAGGTGGAACACAGCTGTGGAGGCAACCCAGCACTTTGGGAAAAGAACTTCTCTGTCTCTGTGTCGGGGTTAAGGGAGGTTTGTGGTAGGGTGCAGAAGCAGTGAGCATAGGAGAGTCGCTATTTTTGGAAGAGATGAATTCACTCCTGAAGTTTCTTTTTGGCAGACTGATCGTTCTTGGACGCACCTCTTAGGTCACTAACACAGCGACTGTAAAATCGTCTAATTCTCCAGGGTACATATATTGTTTGGGCTCAGGCTTGGCTTATATGTTGAGTGTCACAAGTGCTCTATGTCATTTTCCAGGGCACTTAACTTTTCCAGGGAAGGGAAGAAATCTTCCTTGATCATTCAGATTTCATTTGGCCGCTTGCTTGCCGTGAACCTGACCTTAGGCAAAGTTGTTCATTTGCTTGATGGTAGTAGCTATTTTTCTTATATAATATGGTAAAAATAATGTATGTGTGTAGATTTTGAAAGAGGCTCTATGAAAAAAATCACTGTATTATTTAAAATTCCCACAGTTTCTCAGAAAAATAATCTTTTGTAAGCCAAGCATCAGTTAATGTTACATAACGATATCATTTTTAAATATTAGTACATCTCCTTTCACTTGAAATAAAATGAATTTTCTAACCATACGATTCATTATCTGAGATCTGTATTTTCATTTCTATGTGGCTTGTGAAGTACACACAAAATTTAAGCTCCAAATACTCAAGATTTAATCTTTTGCTATCTGAAGTAAATGAATGATGGTCTTCAAATAAAACAAACAAACTACCCCACAGATAAGCAGAAAGAGAAGCTCAGGAATGGATGATAAATGACTAAGGTAAGATGAATGGGGCACATGGACACTATAGAGAATTAAGGTAGAGACATGCAGGAGAAGTGACGGTTTTGTGCACTTTGTCAACCTGGATCCTGATAATTGTTCATGCTTAACCTTCTAAATTGATCTTGGTACGATGAACTTTCCTCCCAAAACTCTGTTTGTATTTTAGAGGCAGATACTTTTAAGATTTTTTTTTATAATGATAGAGGGACAATGAACTTACACAGGAAACATATCTGTGTTTTCCATATAATGAAGACTCTTTTGTTTGTCAGTTGAACAATCTTTTGTAATGTTGATAAAATATCTTTCTTTGAAAGAGCATAATGTAGGTAGACTGGTTCTCTGAAGGAAGCCCTCTCCATAGCAAAGTGACTGTCCAGTCAAGGAAGTGGGGATTTGGGACAAAAGTACTAAAGAACACAGAGACCAAGGGGACTTATCTTAGTGCAGAGTACCCATGTAGATGGACTGGTGGCTCATTTAGGTTAGTATCCTCAATCTAAATGTTACAGCGACAATTCGAAAGCTTCCTGGGCTTCTGGATTAGTGCTGTTGACAATAGTAGTGACGTGGTTGACGTTATAAAAGTGCAAAGGAGATTAAGTCTTTTAATAGAGAATTTTACTTAGCTCTAGGCAATAGGATTTCCATGTCGTGAGACAGTTTACAAGTCAACTGGATGCTGTTGAGGTGGCTGACTGATCCTCATTTCTCCAAAAGCTGCAATGATTTCTTGACAAAAGGTTTCTGCCAGAACACTTTTCACTCCACCCTGAGATACTATTTCCGTGTCTCTGTGCAAGACAGCACATGAGCTGGGGCGAGTATTTACATTTGAATTTGTAATTTTCTTTTTTTAAAACATTCATACTTTTAATGCTTATTTTCATTACTCTAGAAAGAGTATATTATCAAAGCAAAAAGCGAAACTACAAGAAAGAGTCAAAAATCAATTTCAAAATATCAATAACGTCCACATTTAACAAAGTATTGTCAATCTCTTGATAAATTTATTTCAGTCTTTTTCCCATGTGAATTTATTTTTACAAAGTTGAACTTTTATATTGTGAGTGCCACTTAATGTTTTTCAACATAATATATGAAAAATATTTGTACATGTGTTGCTAATTGCATAAACACTTATGCATATACAATATTTTGTAAGTAGTATAAACTATTTAAATATTTATTTATGGCTGAATAATAGTTTGCTTCACATTTTGTATGTTCTTTAAATTACTATGGTGAACATCTTGAACATATTAAGGTATGAATTATCATCTTTCTAAGGTACTTGATGACCTTTGCACAATTATCTTCTAAGAAGTTTTATCGATTTATACTCTTATAGCAGTAGGTGGAACTTATCAGGCCACATCATATAATTTGTCCACATTTTTTAAACTAATAGAAGCAATAGAGTTGCGTCTATTTTCTAAATGTCTATTCTTTTGTTTTCTAACATTCCTAACATGCTTATTACTTATTTTTGTCAGTTGCCTTTCAAGTAGTTTGTTTACCCCCTTTCTATAAACCAATCTGTGTTTTTATATATATATATATATATATATATATATATATATATATATATATATATGTAATATAACCCTTTGTCATAGCTTTAACAGATATTTTCTCTACCTCCTAATTACTTTCTAATTTATTTCTTATTTTAAAAAATGAAGATTTAAAAAATTCACACTCAACAGACTTTTACAGTTCATTTATTTGTACTGATAAATGTATTATTCATATCGTGGTACTGAGGACTGAGGCCAGAGCCTTCATACTGAGCTACTTTTCCAACTTCCCTCCCCCCACCTTTTTTGACACAGGATCTCACTCTGTAGTCCAGGCTGGTTCTGAGCTCACTATGTGGCCCAGACTGACCTCAAACTCACAGCAACCCTCCTGCCTCAGCCTTTCAAGTGCTAGGATTATAGGCGTACACCAGCGCTCCCAGTTTAGTGGGGGAACTGAACAAGGTTACTCAGCACTTGCTAGACATTTTTATATTTGACTTTGAGACTGAGTTTTACTAAGCTGCTAAATTGCCCATACTGGGCTAAAATTTTGTCTTCTTCCCTCAGCCTTTCAGAGTGTTGAAATTATAGGCCTGAACCACCGTGCTGTGCTATTTATTTAAATCAAAGATAAAAAATAAAAACCTATCATTTCAAAATTTTAAAACTATTTTTTCTATTTTTATATCATTTTTTCTTTTTCTCTTGAACTCTTTCATCATGATCCCTGTAGCAGTTATTTGGTGTGGAAAATGTCAAGATTGTAAAAGGCACAGCCTTTAGTTTTTATATGACTGGGCTGTGGTTTAAATTGAATTATCCTTGGGTATTATTGTTTGGCCACTTTATTTTATTGAGTTTTATCTTAAGAGATTTTAACTCATTATTTTATATTTCCAGCATGACGGACTGAGTGAGCCTCACTCTCCTAAACTTCGACAAAATTCCTCTCTTCATCAAAGTTTTATAGATGACAATTTAGTGACATTGATGCAGGAGTGAAGCTGTGAGAACCATCTGTGGTTCAAGGTGTCGGCCTTGTTGCGTTCTAGATATCATACAGGGAATTTAATCCCAATAATTTCAATGATCTGAAGGCTACTTGTAGACTTTTTATAATATACAGAGGAGAAATGACAACTTAAATGCCAGATATGTTTAAGCTTTCTATTTCTGGAAACCGTACACAAATCTAAAAGATTGGTAGTCAAGTTAATTAGTTTTGGGGGTACTTAATATCATCTTATACTTGACTTAGTTTTCTTGACTTAATTCCAAATAGCCTTATAAGTTTTAGCTGCTGTCATTTATTACTTAGGCAAATTAATTTAGATTAAAATAATTTAAAGACAGGTTTTGATGAGAATGCCATGATCGTATCCACTGTCAAGGGAATTTTACACTTTCGGAACCAATCTTCTTTACAATATCCGTGAGTAAAAGAAAACTATTGTTTACCACGTTGGGGCAATGATTGTGAAAATTTATGCAATAGAGAGCTGCACAATATTCACTTTCTGACATTGTCACCTGATCCTGATTTGTCATTATTCTATGCTGGGTCGCAGAAATGGACTGGATATAGCACACCATGTTCACCTAGCAGTGGACTTTCCCCAAAGACTTAGATGCTCTGTTGTCAGCTCCAGACATCGACTGGTTATAATCAGAATGGCTCCTGTTGTGGGAATCCCTGTACATTCAGTATCTTCCCCCAACCCCCACTTGTACTTCTTACACTTTGAGCTGTGACATGAGCAGTGTGCTGGGTCCCTTTCTGTCTTTACCCCAACTCCCCCATCTGTATCTACAGGAATCTGGAAGGCATAACCCAAAAATTCCTTGGCACGATGTTTTTTCTTTTATAAAGAGTAAATAAAAGCTGGTCAGTTAAGATAAAATAGTTAATCGTTTTGATGAATTGACTTTTGGTTATTTAGCCTGCTTCTAACATCGCTAGGAAAAAAGACACGAAGATAATCTATGGAAACTTAGATTTTCCTCCCAGCATGTAGGACACAGGAGGTATGAGCTTTGCTAAACAGGTGTCTGGGAGGTACATGTCCATGGATGGAGGGACAAGGTGCCGATTGTCTGGTGGGCGCAATTCAAGTCCTTAGCCTGAGCTGGTTTTAGGCTGTGGCGACAAGAAGTGTTTGTTTCCACTTGCATGTGATAATGTTAACTTCACAGGCAGTACCTCACCCTATTCCTGCCCACATTTTGTATAGTTTTGAAAGCTCCCTGGCAATTTTTATCACCTTATTCACTAAAACAGTTGAACAACCAACCGACCAAACTAATAAAACAATCTCTTTGGTTTTGCTGACACAAACCAAGGAGACTAACACGCCTAACCACGGTAGGTTGAACAGTCTATGCTATGTATTTTAATGTTACAAGTAGTCAAGCTAGAGTGAATTAGAAACACTACAGTGTGATGACAGGGCATATTGTGAGGCTTGTGACTCTAATTTATATGTCTCTCTATTAAAGTGCCTGGCATACAGTGGTCCCAGCCACTGACAAGAAGCCCTGGCCTCTTGTGCAATGCCGATGGTCAAGAGAGTTTCTGCGTTAGCACAGAACCCCCCAAAATATCTGTGGAATTAAAAACACGAGTAAATTATTTTTAAAACCCCACATTTTCTCACATGGTAAAGAAATAACTTCCCTTTCAAATAAATATAAATGACAGAGTACATGTTTAAATGATGTTTATCCCCCCAATTTTTTTTGTTGTTGTTTGAAGTCAAAGGCAGAAAATAAATATGAAAAGAAATACACATGGCTCTCCTGTGTACTAATTTGAGAAGGATAGATCTTGATTTAGGCAGTAGTCAGCTTTTAAAAAAAATGGAGTGAAATGGAGATTGAGAAGTGAACAGATCCAGAAACAGTGCTCACAACAGGGGAAATGCAAAAACGCTTTGTGAGAATACCCCCTAAACATCCAAATGACCCAAGGAAGTGATACCCGTGAAACAGATGCAGAAGTTTCTCTGAGATTTCGACAGCTCTCTGCTCTAACTTAGTAATTCCAAATCCTGATGTGACCATTCTCAGCCCTGTGCCCACGTAGTCTCTTCTCTCTAACGATCTGTTAAGTAGGTTAATATGAAGCATGCTTAGATGCTCAAAATTGCAGATGTGCTCCTAGAGACCCTGGTCACACTTGCAGCTGCATAATGACAGAGGACCTGTCCTCAGTTTGGGTTCAGTGCTGAAGTAGCAACTCTGTTGGCCATCGACTTTGCTCAAGAGGCAGGACTTCTTGTCAGTGGCTAGTGAGTTCAACTTGAGAAAGTGATGCCAAGGTTCTGGTTTACTTCCTTTTTAAGGTTGGGGGTTCCCTGAAATAGGTCCTAAAACAGACCCACCTGCATAATCTAATGAGATTGTATCCTCAAAGGAGTATTAGTCAGGTTGAGCTGTGTAGCCAGTCCTTTGAGCTGGTTCTTAGTAAAATAGAATCCATCCTCTCCAACTAGCATATGATTAACTCCCATAGTAATCCCTGGACCTCCAAGTGTTAATTCAAAATTTCCTGTGACATATCCAGTGAAGTAGCATATGGTGATTACACAGAAGTCATCTAGGCTTAATGATTTTGTTATTAACAATAACTTCTTGGATATGAATCCAAAAGCACAAGTAACAAAATCCAAACATACAATCTATATCACATCAAATTTACGGATTTTTACTCAAGTAAGGAAACAATAGGGCGAAATGAAAATTTACAGAATGGGAGAAAATAATTGAAGAATTTTTCAAACTCAACAATATCAAAACAAATAGCCCAATAAAAATCAGCAAAGATCTTGAAGACACATTTTCCAGAGATGATATAAAATGATCAATAAGCCCATGAAATGATATTCAGCTGCATTAATTATTAGGGAAATAGAAGCCAAGACTACAATGAAATACTACCAAATAGGATTATCACTATTAAGAGAAAAAAAATGACAAGTATTGGAAACGGTGCGGAGAAGTTGGAATCCTTGGAAACTATTGATGAGGATGGAAACTATTATGTAAACAGCTGGGCTGGTCCTCAACAAAGTAGAATTATGATTATCATATGATCCGGAGATCTCATTTCTGGATGTATGTCATAGCAAATTAGAAGCACGACACCTAAGAAATATTTGCACACCCATATTCATTACAGCATTCTATGCAATACCCCAGAGGTGGGAACAACCTAAATTTTCATTAACAAAAGAAATGTAGCAAATATACACAATGGCATATTATGTAGACTTAAAAAGGAAGCAAATCTTGCCATAGGCTACAATATCAAGAAACAACAAGGGCATTATGCTAAATGAAATAAGTCAGAAATTTTATATTATTTCTCTCACATCTCAGGTAGTCAGAGTTATAAAAGAAGAATCCAGAAACGTGGTCACCAAGGGTGGCAGATGTGGAAGGTGAGAGCTGGTGTTTAGTCTACTCGGAGTGTTGGTGTCATGAGATCACAGAACCCTAGAGGCCTCCTACATAGCGATGTGGATGTACTTAACACAACTGAGGAAAACTTAAAGTGACAAGATTCTAAACAAATGAAAAATTATATCACTTTCTCCTAACGAATGTGTGGGGCATGGTGATTGAAGTTCTAGCTTGAAGCTAAGGTAGGTCTGGATGGAACCCAGGCCATGTCACTTACCAGTTGTGCATCCTTACATGGGGGTTGTAGCTCTTTAACTCTGTTTACCTTTAGAATGTGAATAGTAAAATGAAGGTTATGCACAATATATTAATTATTATAAATGTAAACTATTTCTCAATGAGCATAAATATAAAATGTTATTATGAAGTTCACTTGCCATATGAGAGTTGCTAATAAGATGTGGTCTTTAGACATAAATTAGTGCATTTAGCACATTTTTAACAGGACTGTAAATTAGGCAATTATATTTAGTTCTGAAATACGGTTATATCATGGTAAAGCCAAATTTAGTTGAATTTAGAAGTTTTAATTAATTTTGAGTTCTCCATATATATATATATATATATATATATATATATATATATATATATATAAAGGGTCTTAAAGTGACATTTGGAAAAACAAACCTAGAAACTCACGGAGACTTCTTTCTATGTGTCATTATTCAGGTTTTCCTTTTCCAATATGATCACCCGTCCAGTGAGAGAGAGGGCGAGGTGGGGGTGGATGGAGAGAGGAGGACAGGTGGAGTGGAGGTGAGGAGAGAAGTGTGAAGAGAGAGAGAGAGAGAGAGAGAGAGAGAGAGAGAGAGAGAGAGAAAGGAAGAAAGAAAAGAGAGAAGGAAAGGATAGAAGAAAGGAACCTGAGAGCTGTTCTAAAAATGTCTCTCTCCCTTACTCTCCATATCTGCCATCTCCTGATTCTAGAAAGTTCCTTATTTGTCATACTTGTACACCAGGTTCTCTCTGTAAGAAACTTCTTTGCGACATCACCCACGTCTCCCCTAACTCCCTATAACACCAGCCATCCATCAAGCCATCTTCTGTTTGTTCTTGTTCATTCCAGTCTAGCGGTCCTCACGCAAGCCAAGAGGGAGTATATACCACATCTTGCAGTGATCCCGTGGAAAGTTGCTCTGACAGTCCTGCTGTCTTCACCTGAGCCCTGCCGTGCCCCACCGTGCTGATTACTGAGATGTTTTATGCGGGTGCATCACTGTAGCACCTTCCCTTCAGCGCCCTGTCCCCACTTCCCCACCCCTGGAGTCTTTACCTATATTGGTTGGACATCCACCTATCATGTCTCCAGGGCTTGGGATGTGTGAATGAATATTTGTTTACTGGATGAATAAATTATTGCAAGTGGACAGAGGGTGAGTGACCCTTTACAAACTGAAGCCCAAGAACCCCTAGGATAGTGACCTCAGAACTAGTCACCTGTGTGTCTCTCTGGATGCAAGAGGGGGATGGCTTGATTACTGCTTACCGTGTGCTTATTGTTACTTTCTGAATTTCTTTTTTCTAATATGCTGTTTGCTTTCTTTGTTCTTTTTTCTACTTTGTTACCTTGCATTTTCCTGTGTGAAATGTGATTTCAGACAAAAGCCGTGTGAATTTTAATCGCCATTAAAGAGAACGGTGAGTCTTCAGGGCTTTCTAGAGAAACAGCAGAAATAACGTTGAATGTCATATGCCTCACTTAACGTACTGGACAAGGCTGAGGGAATCACACAATGGTTAAAGCACTTCTTTAGTGAATGCAAGGCCCTGAGTTTGATTTCGCAGGACCACATAAAGATGGGCCTGGTGGCAATATCTGTAATCCCAGCAATAGGGAGGCAGAGGCAGGACGATTGCCATGACTCCAGTGTTAGCTTCGGCTACATAGTGATTTCAGGCTAACCTGGGCTACAGAGTGAGACCCTACCTTAATAAATAAATAAATAAATAAATAAATAAATAAATGACTGAACAGGGGCTGGAGGAATAACACAATCGTTAGAGCACTTACCTAGCAAGTACAAGGCCCTGAGTTCAATTCCCCAGCACCACATAAACTGGGCATGGTGATACAAGCCTATAATCCAGTACTCAGGAGCCTGAGGCAAGAGGATTGTTAGCTTGGACTATGTGGTGGGTTCGGGACTAGCCTGTACTACAGGGCAAGACCCTGTTTCACAAATCAAAAACAAATAAACAAAAAACCCGATAAAGTATCAAACAGTTCTGCTAAATGATATGTGATTCTTGGCATTTAAAAAAGATGAGTTTGAGATGCAGGTTGTATCACAGGAAAATGGACGTTTATGTGCTGCCTGCTCAAAACTGTCCATGAAGCATTCTGATGTAGTCTCCTGTTTCACAGGGTGTGCCTGCTTGTGTCTGAAACACACTGACTGCTATCTGTGCAGTGACACCAACCAACTCACTTGCAGTTTTGGGAGTAAGGAATGAACAATTGTGTTTGATTCTTCTCTGTGTACATATTTGCATTCAGAGCTACTGAAAGTTGCAGATACCATCCTTACCATGACCCTTAAAATAGTGCGGTAGCTAAATGTTCACACTTGTCCTTTTTTTAGCTTTAAAAGAAATGTCACTTACTAGGTTTCTGTAAATGACCCACATTCAGATGCGAGCCAAACATAATAGCTTCTGCCACTCACCGAGCAATGAATTGCAGCAAATGTAGGACACGGGGCAGAGGACTTGGTAAATTACTTTGTTTCATTGGCCATCTTCAGAACCTGTGGCATAATATGCGACCTGTTTTATAAACCATAATGCCTAAGGCCTTGCGGACAGGTGGAATGCAGGCTCTCTTTTAATTACATTTTGAAGAAATAATGTAAAAATACAAAATTTTTAGACAGATGGAACAGTTATATTGTTGAAGAAAATCTATGTTGTTAACCATCACCATATTACAATGTATATTTTAATAAAATCATAAAATTTTAACTTCTATTAAAAATTTTAAACCTGCAAATATGATAATAATACCAAAATGGCAGAAAATGAGTTAAAATATATCTGAATATGTGTAACTCATTTGAAGTTTAAACTTACACTTTATTGAGTGACTTTAATGCTGTCAATAGAAAGAAAATAGTTTTTGCTTCTTCATCAAGATTGCATTTATGTAATTTGCTCATGACATTGGAACTGTTTTTACACTGTGTACATTTTCAGAAATTAACATATATTGGGCTCTCTAATTTCTTCAGGGAACCAGAAAAATGAAGGCTCAAAATTATATAATATGCATATGGAAAAATATTCTCATATCTGAAAGAATAAATTCACTTTGGCTTATGATTAATTATATCAAAATTAGACAGTTATCAATATTCTATATATACATTTATTTTTATTTTGCATATGTTGTACGGTTGTATGCACAAAGTGAGAGAAATTTTTCCTTGCTTGTGTGAATGTTTTTATAGAGCTATAAGCTATGCTAAAAACTAGTAAAGGGTGGTAAATTAACTTGTTAACAGTGCATTGTGGGGCTGTTCACTGGAAAATACCACCCCAAATGGCAAAAGAAAAGATTAAAAATAAAATATAATTAGTGTTTGTACAACTTCTTATATTGCAATGAGCGATTTCGTTCTCTGTCAAAACATTTGTTTACCATCCTGTAGTTCCAAGCTTGACTGTTTACAGAACTTTTTTTTTCTTTACACAAATGAAAGAGAAATAAGAAAGACAGACATTTCCTGGGCAAAAGAAACAGAAGCCAGCAGAAACAAGACTGTGATTCCTAATTAATTCAAAGTTAAATGCACTGCCGATAATCCTGCACTTAAAAATCTTCTTATAGAAAATGTTTATGGCAGCAAAATGACAGTAATTTAACTACATTATATCTTACTACCATTAAAAGAAAAAGATGAATGTTACATTAAATGAGCTTAAAAGAATGGTAAAGACTATCTCTTACTTAACAAGCCAGCTAATAAATCATTCAAATGGTTAACCTAGACTCTCAGAGCACAAGAGAAGCTGGAGTTACTCTGCAAGATGGCGCCCAGCTATGTGGTGATGTAGACCAGTGGTGGAGTGATTTCTGGCACTCACAAGGTCCTGGACTCAATCCCCAGCACCACAGGGGGAGAAAGAAAAACAGAAAATCTTGGAAGAGAACACCAGGCTGCCGAGGTCTTTCTTTGGCTATCAGTTAGGCAGAGTGACAGTTCTAGATTTACGCCGCGTTGAATGCAAAATAGGTAAAAATTGAAAAATTGTATTGCTCACATTTGTAAATAAGGGATGAACATTCCATTTTAATGTTTTAAGAAGAATAAAAATAGAGTTAAATGAAATTGCTGGTTGCAGCAGTTGCTTTGACACGAGTTAACTTGATAGAATTGATTTCGGAGTTAGTTAGTTAGCACTGAGTTTAAATTCTGACTCTGTTGCTTATGAACTGTAAGATCAACTTTTTCTTTGCAATTTTAGTGCATTAATCTGTATAAGGCGGGATTAAGGTAAGTCTATAACAAAACAATGAATTTAAGGTGGGCTGACATTATAGTGAATAATTAACCAAATTCTAGTATTTGTCATTTGAACTGGAATAAAGTCCAATAATACTTTCAATTCTTTGAATGTGTGGATAGGCTTTTCTTTCTGGATGACTCAACTTCTTGTTTATTGCTCTGTCATTTAAATAAAAACTTCCATCATGATACATAGGAATCTTCAGGCAAACCGTGCACTGTTTTTTATACAACTCTTTACTTTTAAGCCAGATATCAATAGTGAGTCCAAAATATACTAAGTCACAGGTAAAAATAATATTTCCCCAAAGCTTGTATTTCATTCAGGATTTTAAAAATTAAATGTATTCTGTTAATATGAATATCAGTGAACTAAGGATGATACACATATGTTTTTCTTCTCTGTCTTCAGAAAAGTTTTGTAAACATTGACCTAATTAATGTCCATAGTGTTTGTGTTAAATTAACTTAGCTATATCACAGAATTAATGGAGTTTGTACTATGCGGGCTATAAAACTTAGCTTTCAGAGGAAGAATCAGTTCAACTTTAAATGTTTTAGATAGATTCCTCACATTTGAACTAATTTAAATGCTCATATTCCTAGTTAAAGGTCAAATATTTACCAATTTTCTACAGTCTTACTTGGATATCAAAAGCCAGAACTAGTAGATTTATTGAAAATAGCCACAAAAATATACAGATTACTGTTGTCGCATTATGGTATTTAGTAGAGAGTATTATTGAACAGTTTCTGGAAGATTAACTATCAAATAATTAACAAAAAAGCAGAAGTGGAAAGTGAACTAAGTAACAGAAATTGTGAAAAGACATGTAAATTAGGAAGGAAAATAACGTTTTGAAAAGGGAAAAATAGATTAACAATTTTGTTCTTAGGCTGCACAATGACTCCTGGATATTAGACGCATTTCAATGCACCCACAGTGAAGAGACCCAGCTCTTCATACCGTATGATTTGGAAATGTCCAATCAGGAGCTCAGTTACATAGTGAAAAGAGCTGGGCAATGGAGAGGAATTAACGGTGAAAGAAGGAAGGTGAGCTAATTTTAAAGCTGATTTTTTTGAGTGTGCCAAAGTAACTCACTCTGCTAGTGAACTTACCTCCCTTATGCTTTTCTGGAAATTAGTAAGTACTGCATGTGCCACCAGTTTACAAATCTATCCACTTAATTTTAGATTATGATTTTATTTTTTTTATTAGTTGAAACCCGGCCAGGTTCTTATCGTTTAGCACTGTTGTTTCTGAGAGAAATGTTTATTAGTTCCTATACTATGCTACCAATTTATCTATCTATCAATCATCTGTCTATTATCTGTCACCATCGTCATGACCGATCTATCTGGCACAACACAAAGGGTCGTTAACACACAGAAGACACTAGAAACAGGGTTTCTGCATGAGAAGAGATTGTGGGCCACAGTACCACCCTGAGTGAAGAGGAGAACGAACGGGACTGCTCTTTCTGCCTTTGTCCTTCGCCCATGCCCTTGTGCGTCAGTTCTCGGGCGATTCTTGCACCTCTCTTGTGAATTCCCGTGGGAAACCCCTTTCTAGGAGCCATTTCCTCCCTCAGCCTCCTGGACTTGAGCACCTTCAAGGGCTCTGTGCCTTGCCGATTGCTGCCCCTACCGTACCATCTCTCGTCAACCTCTTCCGAAACTGTCTTGCACACTGTTGAGGATTGTCAAATACGCATCTGGAGGCTGAACCTTCCGCTTGAGTCCAACGCTGCAGCCACAGCAGCTTACTTGGTTACTCCAGATGGATGTCCCGAAGGTATCTGGAATCTATTATGGTCCAGATGAGGTCTATTTCAAACACGCTGCTTAATTGACACCTACATTATACAGGTAGGAAGTAATCACAACACTTACCCTTGGATAATCTCTGGACATAATATATCTCAAAAGCTCACAACCCAGAGTGTGTCTGGGTTTGTCTTTTGTCTTCTAGATCTTTATTTGATCATCAGGGCCTATTGAATTTACTCGATAGTTTATCTTCTGTGATCTACTTACCACATGTACCCATTACCTAACAGCAGTTGGCTTCTCTCTCTGACCTCAGTTCCACCTGAACTTGTCCCACCTTCACAGCTTATGAATTCTTTCTCCCCTCCCCTCCATCACAGGGACATTTCCAGCATGCAACGGTGTCACTGCCTTCCTTCATTAACTGTCTATCACTTGAAAGCAAAGCCCACATTGTCTTATCATCTAATCCATTTCTGAATGGATTCCTCATTTTCAGTCACATTCCCTGTGTCCTCCCTGTCCCAGCTCTTCCTGCTCAGCGCACTTCTCATCAAAAGTGTGACTAAGCCACAGAAGGTTGGAGGGTCACACCACGTTGGGGTCACTCTCGAACTCCTCAGCTATTAGT
Organism: Ctenodactylus gundi; assembly: GCA_004027205.1. Taxonomy (NCBI): domain Eukaryota; kingdom Metazoa; phylum Chordata; class Mammalia; order Rodentia; family Ctenodactylidae; genus Ctenodactylus; species Ctenodactylus gundi. The sequence goes on along the minus strand of PVKB01001838.1, from coordinate 152,255 downwards.
CACTCCCCAGGGAAAAGCATTTTCTTTTTCTTTTATTTTTTTGGTCAATACTTGTTGTTTTACTTGAGTTTTCTAACATTTTCCCATGATTTGAAAGTTACCTGTTCATGTGTCTCTCTCTCTCTCAGGCTAGGATCTTCTTTTGGAATTAGGAAGACTTCTTCATCTTTATGTTTTTGGTAACTGGCAGTGCTTCTAGAATACAGTACCTGTTCAATATATAAAAAAATAACTAAGCATGAATGGTTGAACGATTGAAAGCAATTGATTTGCTCATAGAACAAACATATAGTGTACCTCATCTCATATCCCACTTCACAGAAACTTTAAATATTATCTTGAAAAAAGTTGTGTGTGAGTTTGCTGTTCATATACTGAGTATGTCTTAAATTCTTTTTACTTGTTAGTATTGCACACATTTCCAAGACGCTGAACAAAATTCACCTTATTGCATATTCACTCTTTTTTTCAAAAGTCCTTGACTAACAGCCAGATCAATAAAGCTCTCAAATTATTGAAATTAATTAAGCAAAGAGTAGTTCATCTCTAAGATAATTTCACAGTGCCTGAGGTAGGCAGAGTAAGTTTTATTTCATTATTAAGTTTCACAACATGAAAGTTAAAGAATTTGGAAGCAATCCAAAGTTGACTACCAAACTTGAGTTGATCAGTAGTACTCAAAAAGAAAAAACAGAATTATTTGAATAGTTGAGTATTTGTTAGTTCTATTTGAGCTTTTACTGACAGAGAAATGGAGAGAGAGAGAGAGAGAGAGAGAGAGAGAGAGAGAGAGAGAGAGAGAGAAGCTTAATTGTTAGAAAATTGAAGAAGGTTGTTTACCTTCAAATGGATCAAAAATGGCAATTTGATTAAGTGTAATTAAAATAAATAATTTAGTCACAGTCATTGGGTATCTATTATTTTTGTCTTTGATTCAGTTGCACTTAGGCTATTAACAGAAACTCATATATCTGGCCAAGTGGCTGCTGGTTCCCTTATAACATGTATAAACTTGGCCTCTGTCGGTGATGGACTCATAGAGATGTTTATGCAAAATTCACAGAACACCTCTAATTCCTCTTCCTTAGTGTTATGTTTGTTAAGCATACAAGCAACCTCAAATTTAAATAGATAACCATATTTTTGCATCTTTTATGTCTCTTCGTGTTGTACATATTGGCACCATGAAGCCTTCCTCTGATACTTAAGTTTTGTATATTACTCTTTTTACACTCTTTCATGTTTGCTTGTTTAGTTTATTTCAATAGGGAAGCAGGGTTACTGTACTGCAAAACTGATGTACTAGTCTCAAGATCTTGTGCCACCCTAATTAGGAACAATCATGTATAATCCAAAAATGTCAAATTGCTTGCAATGGATATTTTACATAAAATATTTTAAATAAGTAATCTAGAATTCTTATGCTCTAAAAAGTTATCTAGATGTTTGTCATAGTACTACTGATTGAGTATGAGCTTCTCATTTTAATGATCCGGAATAAAAATTGCTCCATAAATGGACACTTTATAATGTGCTTAATTTCATTTTATTAAATTGATAAATGCAAAGGCACAGAATACATTTACAGTATGATGAGAATTTAGAACTATTGCATTTTATAATTTTTATATTGTTCATACATATAATTTGTCATTTGTGCAAGGACAGCCAGATGATAACTTCCAAGTATTTTAGCCATTTTTTGATAAGTAAAAGGTCACTTTCAGCAGTCAGAAAAGACATCATTCTATTAAACTAATTTGCGTACATGCAAATTTTGTCATTTTTACCTCATTAACTATTTATCATGGAATAAAAAAAAATATATATTCATGAAGGGGAGCTCATAGCCTGATGGAGCTGGAACTAATATTTTGCAACTCTAATGATTTTTTGCATCCTTAATTAGATAGCATAAGGTTGATATGATTAGGTCAGGATGTAGTGTTTTTCATTAAAATACATTTTAGAAGCTGTATTCATAATCTGCCCTTGCAATTAAATAATGAGCCTATGAATTTAATATTATCGACCCAATTATTATCCCATGCAAACGTATACCTTTAATAAATTTATGCCGTAGGACCTTCATTAGCAACAGAAAGAATGATACTTCTAGATATGTAGATTGAATGGCTATGTTTAAACTTATATAATAGTTTTAAATATAATCAGCAGGCAAAGCTTCAATACCTAGGCATTTAATTCTAAAATGTGCCTTACTATTTATTGAGGACTAATTTACATTGTAATTATTTTCTTGCAGAAACTACCACTTTAAAATGGGCTGTTGAAGCTCATAAAACAGCAGCATTCTAGGTAGAGATGGAGGGTTGAGCCAGGTGTGCGTCCTGGGACAATGATATAAATTTAGAAAATCATTCAAGAACAAAATCAAAGTGTATAAAATCTGAAATGTCTGTTTCTCGAGTGTCTGCATAACCCACAACCAACCCTATGCAATTAATGGAGATTTTTATTTGTGCTGTTGTCAGAGTAGATTTGTTAACAGATGCTGTCCACAAACATGCGCAATGTACACTGAGAAGAAACTGCCTAGTTCTAATTGTGAGTGTGCACAAGGCAGTGCACACACAGCAACACTGCTCACACATTTTTCGGAGTTGTTCCTGACGGGCTACTCCTTTGGCACACTATGACAATGAGTACAGGTGCTTGGCATCTTTAGTTCACGCTTGGTGAAATTCTATTGAGTTTATTGTATATAATTCATTGTACTTTAATAAAAGTAGATAATCAGGGAAAACTGAGCCCATATTTAGAAATGAATTATATAGAGAGATTAAAGTAAGCAATCTAGGCAACACAGAAAACTGCAGACAGGGTATCAGCAGGATTCTGGGGCTTTCCTAGAGATAATGGTCATTTCTATTGGGGCAATGAGGATAGGGTAGGGGACTAGTTTTGATTTGGATCATGAAAGAGGAGGTAGTAGCCAAGCAGATAATGCACAAATGTGTTTGCAGTTGGCATGAGAATGCTAAGATTTATCCACGTAAAAGAAGTTGACAGGTAGGAGTAGAGAGACAGGAAATACTAAAGACAATTTGGAAACTGAAAATAACTTGTTTTGGCTACCACAAGGGTCAGCAGTGTGGTGATCAGCTGCAAGAGATCGACCTAAATCTGGCAATCACCTAGTAGCCGTGACTTTGCAGACTGCAGGAAGCCACTAAAAGTTTTAATAAAAGGAAGTAACTCATTCAACTAAGAATCTGGTTTCTCTTTGAACTGAATTTTGGAATTTGTTTCTTTTACAGCTCTAAGAAGTAAATAGATTAATGTACTCTGTTTAACGCAGTTACCTTTTCCACCACTAAGGGTTGTTTATTCTTTGAAATGTCTAAATTATCCATATAGTTTTCTGACGAGTGCAATTTAGTCCCTCAAGGATGAGTTGTTTTACATCCCATTGAGGATTCCTCATGCAGATCTGCAGTGCGGGACGGGCCGAAGGCTGAGCACTTCACAGGCTTGATGGGGACGTGAAAGTAGGTGAACACGAATAAAAAGCCAATTTGGACTTAGCCAAATTTGAGAGAGCAGGAGTGGAATGTGGGGCATTGCGGAAGTGGAAGCCAGGAGCGAGACTGAATCCAAAGTAGAGGGTAAGGCGTTGTTTCAAGCATGAGGAGTTCATGGTAAGCATGTGGAACCGGGCTGAATTCAGCATCCAAGAGCTTCTTCTGATGGCGTCAGAAGACATCATCCTGCTGAGTGTAACACTTGGGGGCCCCGGTGGTGGTTCCAGTGTAATTCTGTACTCCTGGGCTCTATGCAAATTTTCATTGCAAAGTGATTGAAAAGCTTTTGAAGCCAAGTGTCAGGCACTGGATTACCTTAATTGTTTTTATTTTATTTTATTTATTTTTTGAGGTAATGTCTCATTCTGTAATCTGGCGTGGTCCTGAACTCTCAATGTAGCTCAGGCTGGCCTACAACTCCTGGCAATCCTCCTATCTCCGCCTCCAGAGTACTGGGATTCCAGGCATGCGCCACCACGCCCAGTTAGTCTGTGCTTCTGGGCTTTGGAGAAACCAGGCCCCTCACACTTCCCAGGGAAGGGCCATAGTTACTGAGCCACACCCTCGGCCCATTTAGTTGTTTTAGTAAAGGACACTTCATATCCAAGTGAACTCACACTAACATTCTGCTTAGAGGAACTTAAGTGAAGCTCGGTTTATTTAGTAAATAAATATATATTCTGAATTCTATATCCAGTGTAATTTCCTTTTTGTGTTAACAGAATTTCCCAATTCCACACCATCATCAGGACAGTTATCTTTTAAAGATTTTTCTATATGAATGTAGACTACCAACATTAAATAAATTCCATTGTATGATTAGAGAAGAGACTCAGAGTGTCTCAACTGATTTGACAGTATGAATCTTAGCTGTGACTCAAAAACATGTAGAATGTTTTTAAGGAAGTGTGTAGAAATTGGCATTTCTCTTTTGCTTTGTTTTTTAATTCATCTTAAGGAAGAAAGGAAATGCTCTCCTTCAGTAGGGTGGTTTTGGGTAATTGATACACATTTAGTTTTTTTTATCTCTAAACTTCTAGGGTGTTTGTTTATATTCTTAAGCTTTTGAAAGGTCATTTGACTTCATTTGGCTGTAGAGAGATTGACTTCTTCTATAAAAGGAAAATGATAGGTGGAAACCAAATGTAGCAGTAACTAGGATCTTTCAGAGCATACCTCAGATGTTTGGATTTCAAGAGTGACAAAGATCTATTTTATTTTGCCAGGTACTTTTTCCCTTAATTCTAAAATTATTTCTATTTGAAGTGAAGTGTAATCCATATGTTTTTAATTTGTTAACACTTATGTGCTTGCATCCCTTCACAGGAGTGCTCTATAGTAGCCTTTTCATCTTTTTTTTTTTTCAAAAAATAAACGTTTATTCTTCAGACACAGGAAATTGAAGCTTTTCTAGAGTGAAAAACAAAACAAAAAAAAAACTCAAAGGGACATGGAGGGGGGTTGTTCGCAATAAACCTATTAGTTTTGAGCTACTTCTGGACTCAATATGCAAATTTTTTCTTTAGAGTTCCCTAAAGTGAGATATATTTATAATTAACTGAGACACAATATGCACTTTTTTATTTATTATGTACCAGATTGTCCTAGTGTCTTACATTGATTTTTCTTCATGATAAAAAGCCAAATTCTAACATTTTAATGAATAAGGTCATTAATGATTATTTAATTGGCATCTGATTATTTATTCTCATTAATAATGAAGGAGCTACTTATCTTTTAATAATTATATGGTAGGAAATAAAATTTAATGTAGCACATTAGACAATGTCCTTTTCCTTTTTCTTTGGAAGTCCCTTGAAGAATGAAAGTCACTTTTTAATGTTTTATTGATAATTTGTGAGATGCAAACTCTCCAACATCACTTGCATGTTTATAGATTTTAATGAGGCTAAGATACAACTTCATTGAAACGTCATATCTCTTATTGACCCAAGTTCATTCCAGCTTATATAAATGCTACTGTAGGTTATTCTTTGGGCTTTTAGCAGCCACAAAGCTTGGATAAAATTAGCATTGCATGAATGTCCCAACAGTATCACAGATTGCTAAGACAACTCATTTGATTGACGTCACACCCATTTTTTTTAGTAGACAGGTAAAAGAGAATCAGAAGAGCATTGTGTGCAAGGTTTATTTTCTTAGAATTGAGCAAAGGGGAAGTGGCCATTCTTATAGGCCAGGTACTGAAAAGGCAATTGATATGTGATACATTTAATTATCAAAACAAATAAACCTGGTTTCATTCTACAGGTGAGAAAACTGGGGCTCAGAGAGGTTACTCGCTTCGCTCATGTTCCGTTTTTACCGGTAATTTTTAATAAACCAAGCACATTTCTTCAGTACAAATGAAAATGAGATGAAATAATATGGTCTTTCCTTCATATTCTAATAGAGGAAATAATAGTGACACACTAAGACTGTGGACTAACAGGAACCCGAGCCGGATAGTGTAGGGGAGAGCATGAACCCTAATGATGCTGATCTATTTTAAGGGTTCAGAGCACGATGGTTAACATGGGTATTTAAGATAAAGAGTAAGTGGTTGAAAGAGAAATTAGATGTCAAAAGAAAGGCACTTCAGGAAGAGAACTAAATAGCATGGTATTTTGGAGAACAGAAAGCTACCATGGCTGAGATGTAACTAATGCGACTTTATGGAAAAATAAGTCTAGATAGGTAGGCAAGGAATGAGAATGTGTGAAACACTGGAATCAGCTTTACTGCATGATTCTGTGTTAGGTTGGTAGAAATAGGTGATATTAAGCTACCTTTGATCAATCTTAGCTCTTGTTGGTCAAATAAGACCAGCCCCTTACCCCCACCCCCACCGCTGGTGAGCCCTCTCCTGTTACCCTGCCCTACCTTCAGTGACCAGGGGCTGCCATTTACCTGGAAAATTAAGTTAGACTCTTTCCTCCATTGATACATTTTGCTAATGTTTTGTAGTACTTTGAGCCTGTGAAACTTGCAGAATTCCTCTCTCATCCGTTACAACAGCAAGCACAAGGATTCCTATTGATATATGATTGAGATATTGTGATTAGTACATTCTTACCATCAGTTCGATAATATAAACAGTAAAATACCATGAGATGTGCAAAAGGGACTTACACAAAATTTATTAGGGTCAGACAAGGCAACACCATAAACTAGAATATCAGTTAATACTTTCCCAGGCTTCACATAATCTTCACTGAATAAAGACATATAAGTCAGTAACCAAACTATTTTTTGAGTGCAGAGACGGTTAAATTGGGCAATTTCTGGATGTTTAGAGTTTCTTTCTTTCTTTCCTACCTCAAATGAAATATCTCTCATGTGCATGCACAACTGCAATGTATATGTGGACAGTTGTATGTTCACATGAAATTCAGACTCCCAGATTTTGACTGAACAGAATCTAGTTTCTGTACAGGATTATTTTAACACTCCACATTTTCACTTCTTTTCTGTTAGTATCTCACTTTCTGTGTCTATGTCGTGTCCACAGGCCCTGGTAATGCAGTATAAAAATAGTGCTAAATTGATCCGTGGAAATAATGAAGTCAATAATTTGAAAGGAAGAACAAAGGAAGATAAAGATTGAAAGTCCAACTCAAAACTGGAAAGAAAAAAAAATGGAAAGAAAATAAAATTGACATGAAATTTTCTTGAAATTAATAAGCAAACTGAGTTTATAGGTCAAAGTGAGTCATTAAGTGTCATAAAATTAATGAGAAATGCCAAAATGTGACTATAGCTGGTGTTACATGCTAGGGTTCTTAATTACCTAGACTACTTAATTCTGTTACCTGATGTAACATGTTAGTACGTTTTGTACTGATTTTATGTCCCCTTTAATCAAGAACATTTTTCCACTTTTAAAAAATATTAAAAAATATAGAATTTGTAATTTTGCCACAATATTTATATACACAAAATAACTCAGGATAAATATAAACATTATCTATTGCATCTATATATGTAAATAAAACGGGAAAAATTTAAGAAAATATAGTTTTCAGAGGCTATGATATTCTGGTTAAGAAAAAAGTTATAGTGTAGCAATATTATTTTAAAATTTACAACTGATTTGTCAAAATGTCAAATGGTCAATTATTAAAGACTTTTAAAAATCATAAAAATATTCAGCAGCCAGAGTTGAAGGAATGGCATAGTGGTTAAAGCACTTGCATAACCCAGTGTAAGTCCCTAAGTTTGATTCCCCAGCACCACATAAACCAGGTATGGTGGTGCACAACTGTAATCTCAGCACTTGAGAGGCTGAGGCAGAAGGATCACTGTGAGCCGAAGGCCAGCCTGGGCTACATAGCGAGTTCAGGACCACAGAGGGCTACAGAGTGAGACCCTGTCTCAGAAAAAAAAAAAAAAAAAAGAATTCAGCATTGCTAATTCAAATTAGCAGCAAAGGCATAAAATGTGAATTGATCTCAGATTTTCTTTCCGAAGCTTCACTGTTCGTTGGTGATGCCCACGGAAAAAGAACTAGAATCAGACAAATATTTATATCAAAACAAAACAAGCTACTCCTGACATAGTGAAAGTTTATGGAAGGATACCACTCACAAATGTCAACTCCCACCAAGAGGAAAAGTATTATCAGATTCGTAACCAATTTAAGGATTCAGAGTTGCAGTTGTCTAATTATTTGTACCATTTCTAAAATATATAAGAATGCATTTGTGAAATTTTTCACTCAAAATTCATTTTAGATTTTAAAAATAATTGAGGAGGGAACATATGATACAAATAACAATGATACTTTGATAATAAACTCATCGCAAAAACTCCAAGCTTACTAAAACTAAACCATACTAGTAAAATCATAGATGCTGGTAGAATATGAAAGAAAATAGAATTACCTCTTGCATAATAAGGAGCTCTGTATTAGCAAATCCAACCTAAACTAATAAAATCTTTTTGCAAAGTAATTTGACAATCGTTGTAAGAATGATTCTATTACATATATATATATATATATATATATATATATATATATATATATATGAGAGAGAGAGAGAGAGAGAGAGAGAGAGAGAGAGAGAGAGAGAGGTCTCACTCTGTAGTAGCCCAGGCTGGATCTGACCTCACTGGTATAGCCCAGGCTGGCCTTGGACACAGGGCAATCCACCTGCTTCAGCCTCTGAAGTGCTGGGATTATAGGTGTGTGCCACCACTCCCAGCTTTATGTGGTGCTGGGAATTGAACTCAGAGCCTTGAGATTGCAAGGCAAGCTCATTATTTGCTGTGCCATTCCTCCAGCCCTTGATTCTATAATTTGATCCAATAATTTAATTCAGTAAATCTATTTGAAGGGAAATTCAAAAATGGAGATTAAAAATTTATTCAATTATTGCTTATTGAAGCAATATTTAATGCAAAAACAAACCTAGTATATAGTTAAAATGTTGTTAAGATAGGCGATATTTGTACATTGAAATGTCTTACATCTTAAAAATTATGTTTTTGAAGATTCTTTTTACTAAGAGCAGATGTGTCCTATTGAGTGCTCAGTAGAACAATTACAATGTGAAGCTGTGTACACGCTATACTTCAGCTGACTACAAAGGCATCTGTACATGTACTCTGGCTTCTCTTTAGGTCCTATAAACCTTTTGCCATTTATAAAAGCATCTATAAAATTGTCAGAACAGTCATACTTTCTTTTAACAGAGACGTACAGAGAATTTACGGGATTTACTTTGTGTTTTTCTAAATTTCTTACTGTTTTCATGATAAGTTCAATTTTCATATAGGAACAAAGTGTCATATCATCTTTTTATAATAAAAATGATTTAGAATCCTTTATGAGCCACAATGGTGAACCATTCAGGAGCATCCATTCTACAGGAAAAGTATGAACCATGTAAATGTAGCACTTCACGATGTTACGTTCACCAGTGGGTGGCCGGGGTGGGGGCTGTTTCTGCTGCCTGTTGACCTTGTTGGCTGCCTTGTGCTCCAAAAGGATGGGCCAGCACACTTGAAGCGTGTTTTCTGTATGCTCTGATGGTTATTGATCAAGACTTGCTTAAACTGGGTGACAGAACCTGGTCACACTCTTTCTTTGGATGAGATCTGGTTGGTTATTCTCTTGCTCACGTTTTCTCTTTCCAAGTAGAAATGCAGTTTGGTTTCTTTTGTCTACCGCCGACAACAGCAGTTGTGGTTGATGCCTCCATTAGGTCGCAAAGCACAGCCAAGTTGCTGTGACTCTCCCTGCTGTTTGTTTGGCTTGAGCAGTCACCATGCAGTGCTGCACGTGACATACACCCTGCTCACATTTAGTTCTTGGTTCTCAGGCTGGTTCCTTGGCGTCTTCTCAGGTTGCTGGAAAATTTATTCTCTACCCTGTCAGCCAGCCAGTCTGTGTCTCGCCAGTCCCCTGGTATTATATACTTCCTTATTTTTAATTTCTTGACATAAAAGCTTATATCTGGGTTATTTTGGACTAATATTTTAGAATTTGTGAAATAGAATTTGCTTTATCCAAAAAGTTGGTCTTTCTGAAGTGCCTTCAAATCCTTGGTTTTATAGCCTTGCCTGATACTTCCCTCATGAGTCTCTTCCAATTGTCTCAAGTCACACTTAAAACTGAAAAAAAGTGACATGACTTGGCATTTTATTTTTGACATTAAAATAAAACAAGCCCTGCCAATAAGTGATGTTGCTTTACAAGAAAAAAAAGTGTAGTTGTCTGAGCCTTAAGATTGTTTTTTAAAATGTGTGTGATGTTTTCGCATATTGGAATGTCCAAAGTGAAAGTCCAGAGAATTTAAGCACAGATAACTAGTTTGAATCATGAGGTGCGTGACTTCAAACTACGCACAATCTATGTGCAATCTAATCAGAGATGGGGACACTCATATGTAACATGTGCCTTGAATTCAAATTATAGCTTATTTTAATATCACGTGTTGCCAAAGAAAATTTTAATTATAAAGAAAGTATTCTTACTACTACAGAAACAAAATTAAGCCAATTTCTTGTAGTATTTACATCCCAATTTTATCTCCTATAGGTTTCATTTCTTAGCCTCCATCTTATACCTATATATTTAGGAATAAATTAAACACTTTCCAAAAAACCTTGGACATTTTCTAATATATAATTAAGAATATTGCAATGAGAAGTAGACCCTAATATGACATTGAATAAAACAATAAAATCCATGTTTTATTATTTTTTAAAAATCTAGTTTCTTTCTTATTTAAAATAGGTGAAGAAAAGCAGCTCAGTCAGAATATACAGTACCTACTATAAAGTTTGCTTATTTTGAATGTCCAGTTCTGTGGTTTTTAATCATGTTATAGAGTTATGCAAACATTGTCATTATCTAATTTTATATTTTTATTATTGCAAATATTTTCCTGAAAATAGGAACTTTAATAATAAATCCATAGAATGCACGATTGCTGAGAGTGCATTTTTTCTTTCTTTCTTTCTTTCTTTCTTTCTTTCTTTCTTTCTTTCTTTCTTTCTTTCTTTCTTTCTTGTGGAGACTGGATCTTCCTCTGTTGTCCAGGCTGGTTCTAAGTTCTCTATGGAGAACAGGCTGGACTCGAACACATGACAACCACCTTGATTTAGCCTCCTGAGTGCTGGGATGACATGCATGCATCAATACAGCCAGCTGTTATGTGGTGCTGGGGAATCAAACCCAAGGATCCCAAATCATTAGGCAGGTATGCTAATCACTAGGCTACACCTCAAGCCCAAGAGAATGTAATTTCATACTCTAGTTTAGTAAACACTATTTTAGGCATTTGTTTATAGCATTGTAAGGCAGTCCTGGCTTGGTTGTAAAGATTTCAACACAATATTAAGCTCTCATGTAGCTAAATATTTGCTTTTATGCAAATATACATGGAAACCTTCTCCTCTGGCTCGGCCTGTATAGTCACGCTTTTGTGGCGAAGGCCCTTCTTCCATGATTTCGTCCCTCACGCTGTCAGCTCCGGTGTCAGGCTCCCTTTACCGAGCTTGCCCGACAATCTCTCTGAGACCTACTTCTGCATCTCTCTGTGTGCTCAGCAATTAAGAATTTTCTAGCAATTATTTCTAATTGGGTTTCTATTTTTCACTGAACTCTGTTTCTTTTTTCTTCTTCTTTTTTTTAACCCATCAAAAGCTTCCTAAGTGTTATTTCCTCTGCTTCTACCAGATATCTGATTTTTCTATCACTGCTAGTCTAGGAAGTCTCCTCCATTAAACATTCAAGTCATGTTTGGGTAGTGATTGGCTTCCTGGTGAGAAAGGCATTTCCACTTAGCCCCTGTGTGGCTGGGGTTCCACAGCTTAACAAATGTACTCACGGTTGCTCCCTCGCATCTTTCAAGAAGTCGGATTCATACACAAACCATTTGAGTAACTTAGAATATGGATAGGAGGAATAGAACAGCAGTTCAAGCACTTACCTAGTACTGAAAATCCACTGAAGAAGGAAAGGTCCATCTCCAAGGTCTTGGTCCCAAGAGGAGCTAATTTTCAGATTTCTGTTTCATGGCATTATCAAATATTTTCAATTCCCGTAGGCAAGACATGGTACATGTGCTAGCTTGTGCTACTTGCTTGATTTTACAATTCAATGAATTCCTCTACTAGTCATCAAAACTAAGTCACTCCATTAAAATATGACATTTAGTTTTCACGAGGAGCAACATTTTAACATCTTGTATATCTTGGTTTTGTTTTGTTTTGATACAGGAGTATCACACCCAAGATAGTGTCTGTTTAGTGGATGGATTCAATGAGTAGACAAGCATAGTCTATTGGCATGAATTTATATTAGGGAGCATTGAAAAATACTGCCTTCAACTCTGTCGCGGGATCAGGTCACCTAATAGCTTCGATGGTGACATCATCCTTCTCTTTATACCTTTGTTCTCCCATCCTTCTTTCCTTACTTTGTTAATATTTGAGTAATTGTTGCACAGAAATAAAATATGTAATGCATGATCCTCATGCCCAAGGACTTATGAGGTTCCAGCAAGGGCTGCATGTTCTTTGAAATGAGTGTCAGCCACTGATATTTTCCATTTTCTGTAGTAAAGAAAATTGCCACTAGTAAATTTTTTAGAGGAATGTAATGAGGTTGGGAACCTGATGACAATAGCTAGAAAACCAAAGTGAATCGAAGCACTCTTTATTAATTGTATGTTCTAACCCCTGACCAAGTCAATCCTGACTCTTTTGAATGTGCAATACAATGGTGAAATACGTTTTGTGTTTAGCCATTTTTCTCCTTCAGACTGATCATTATGCATTTTTGATTAATAAATTATGGTCTGTACAGTATAAACAAACTGCTTTCCATTAGTAGATATATCGAAAGCGCTATACATATTTTTTACAGAGTGAAGGGAAAGAGCTAAAACTCACCATTTATTTCTTTATGTAACTCTGCTTTGCTGTGATGGTGCCCCAGCTGCGAGTAAACTTGTTCCCTTCCATGAGTGATAACGTTTGAAGAGCTATACAGTCATATAATTGCAGTGGGAGGGAATTTTTAGGTGAACTTGGATCTTTGGTGAAAACAAAACTTGTACCAGAAAGTGTTATACAAGTATATAGAGTATATAGTTGTGGTGCTGGCCTCCAGTGCCCAAGTGCTGGAAGGCAATCATAAACAGATGAGTCCCTTCTGGAGGAAGGCATGTCCCTGCTCTGGCTCTCTTAACTGACGCATTTTACTTCTGCCATGTGTCAAACTTTTATTTGACTATCTCACAGGCAGAAGCCAATTTGTAGACTTCAACTTAAAACCGTGAAAGGATTCATAGTACCTTCTGTTACTGTCATACATGTTGTGTTAGAGTTCATTTGTTTCTTAAGGAAACCTGGAGGTTAGAAGGTCTGGTTATTCCACAGGTGAGGGAAATTAGTCTCTGAGAAGTGACTTGCTTTTCTTGATAAGTTTCATGACTGGGATGAAATATAGGACATACTGAAACAAGTAATCTACATGTTTTTTTTCTCAAGTTCAAATTTTAAAATTATGTGTGAATTGAGCTGGTGCCACAAGTCTGTTATCCAAGTACTTTGGGAGGCTGAGGCAGGAGGACTACAAATTCAAGACGTCCTGGGAATCTAACAACTTAGAGAGACTGTGTTTTATATTCAAAAATTAAAAGAGATTGGGGATGTATCTCAACATGAAGGCCATGAGCTCAATCCCTATTACCTTACAGGTACACGTACACACACACACACACACACACACACACACACACACACACACACACACACACAATGCACAATTCAAGAGCCAGTGTTAGATGTTCATTTCAGTTCATCTACCTGAATAGCTTTGACCAAGCCTCAGGAAGTGAACACTTCAAATATTTTATTCTACACCAACTTGAAACAACAGTATTGTTCCAAAACCCACTGCTTCTACAGAGGGCCATGAGAGATCTAAGGAAACTTTCAAAGGATTCAGGGAAGTTCCACAAACAGGGACACACTCCAGATTGCAGAAGCTCACGTGACAGATCGGAGTAACACATCATACCTGAATCCTGAGTCTAAGAAGCAGGAAGTTTTCAAAGTCATGTTAATATAAATGTGTTTTAAGTAAACAAGTCTTTCATCTTTTTTTCTTCCTTAAGTGAGAAGACCATAGAAAGCAAACTTTAAAAATGTTATTTTGTTCACAAATATACAACCCTGTAAGTTTGAAACTCAGTACAATGAGAATGTAGCCAGTTCTGTGAAAGGAGGAGAATCTGCCAAAGCAATTATTTGCCTATACGATTTTCACTCAGACAATGCTAAGTCTAACCGGATATTAAGAGGGTTCACGAAATGGGCTTGTGAACCTGGCCGGTAGAACTCAAGATTCCTTGTCTTTTTGTTTCTGCGTTTATTTGTTCTTGCGCATTTGTGTCAATGAACAAAATGGGGAAGAGAAAGAGCTAGCTTATGGCGTTAAGACTCAAGAAAGAGATGGACGTTAATAGGATTGAGCATTTACTACATCTGTTTTTGGTCTGCTTACCCTGAAAGATCCTTTACTTAGCTGTAACAATCACAGGTAAGATCTTGCCTGCTTCTCAATATTTTCCTTTAGCTCCTCACCTCCAAACACTGCAAGAAAACATGCAACCTAAATCAACCTCTCTGCAGATTTCAAACGGGAACTGTGGTCCACACTGAGCATGAAGACATTCCTCAACTCTTTCCTGGAGTTGCCGCTTCTTAAGTGGCTTCTCCCACACCACGTGGCCGTGCAGTGTATCCGTAGACACCACATGATGGTTTTCCTACAGGTGAGGGATTTCCTAGAACAGTGCTTTCAGCATTTTTTCCCTGAAACTTTTGACACATAGCACTATTCTCTTTCCATCACACACACTAAATACACACACGTCCGTATGTCCACCCCTGTGCACACACAGTGGGGGAGAGAGAGGAGGACAGAATGAAAGGGAGAGATTATCCACCCCCCCCCCCATTCCTCCTCCTCTTTTCCTGTTTCCTTAATTCCACTAAATATAAATCACACAAGCCACAGGTTTGAAGATCAGGAAGCTTAAAACCCCTGCTGGTAAGCACCGTTTTATAGACTTGTTATTTTCATTATTACTTTATAAACGACCATGTTTGAAGCCGTGTTTGGGTGAAGTCGACGAGCACTAGGGCCAGCTGCTCTGTGCTTGGGAGTGAGGATCCTGGCGAGTGAGCAGTTTCGTGTGGGACGTAGTCAGGGTTGACACCACTGGTCCTGCTTTCCAGGCGCATGTGTAGTTGACAGATGGAAGTGTCATGAGATGCTGAGATGGTCTGAGTAAGGACCACACGGAAGAGTGTGAGCTACAGGTTGGAAGCCTGATTCCATCTATGAAATAGCATGGACTATATAGAGGGTTAAGAAATGGCCAGGCTTAGGGATGTGTATAGATGCGTGTGTGTGTGTGTGTGTGTGTGTGTGTGTGTGTGTGTTTGTATGGACACACACTCAGGTAGGTATGTGTATTGTGGTGTGTTTAACCTCTGTCCCCTCTGAGTTTCTTTTTTCCTCACCAAATAAATCTTATGTCCATCTCCTGATACTGAATGAAGATGCTCACTAAAGGAAGAACAAACTTTATTTGATTTCAGAGTGCTGTGATCCGATTTTTTTCATGTTACTGTTTGTTTAGATACTTCCACTTTAAACAAACAAACAAACAAACAAACTAACAAACTAACAAACAAACAAAAAATCCGGGGACTGTCTCTCTTGTGGGTACCCTTTAAAAGTTATTTGATACAAATGAATGTAGTTGTGAATATGGCAGTGAGTGTTATAAGATGTATCTAAGGCATAGAAGATTACTTTCTGTTATAAAATTTAGCCTTGAACTTGGAATGCCTTTATGTCCTCTAGTTAAAGAACATCTTCAGATCAGCTTATGAAAGTGCTTTGCTACATCCTGATGTAATTATTAATACAAAGCTCCTTCTTCTATTTCACTAGTACTGTAAATACCTAAATGAAATTTCCCTCATAGGTATGGTTTAATTGAATTATAGTAACTTCAAAAAGAAATATTTTATCTTTCTATTTAATAGTAAAGGTTTAAGAAAGGTGCTACACCCTGGAAACATTCATATTAAGAGGCTGGTCTTGCTCTGGAACTCAGGTCTTATGCTCCAGTACCCAGCTTCAATCTTTTTAAGTTAAGTTACTTAAATTGGGTAATATTACACCATATAACATTAAAGTATATTTCAGAAATATTTTAAAACACTTAAGATATATGTTTTGTAAAAATATTAAACATATACATAATCTCCATAGAAAGAGCACATTTCAGTCATATCTCTAACTTGAAAGAAAATAACTTAAAATATTTACTGACGTGAGAAATATAACAATTATTAATGATACAATTTGGTGTTCTATAGGAGGGAAGTGTCAGAGAACACGTTAGGCAGGGATCATGAGACAGAAATCACTTATTTTTAAAAAGAGCACACAAAAATCCTGTGAGGTTTTATTACTGCAAAGTCATCTTCCAATGAGAAAAGTAATTAAATCACACGAAGTCTGAAAGGTCCTCAATGTTATCTTCTTTTTGGGGATCTACAATTGAATTGTCCCTGCCACTGCTGGCTAAAATGCAGTCTTCTCCTTGCAAAAATTCATAAATATGTGGAGAAATTCTCCCTTTCTTTAGAGGTTCAACATTGCTCAAACAGGTCTGAACTTACCAAAGAATTTGCTAGATACTTGGAACAACAAGGTACCCAGATGAAAATATAAAGACTTCCAAGCTCACAACATGTTTATGATCCTACCGTGACTAATTTACTCAGTGGCAAATCCCTACCCTATTAAACATCACCTGGTGGACCCGGTCACCACACCTCTACTTCTAAGAGCCTGTATAATTTTAGGAACTTCCTACTTCCTTGCTTTTTAACTCCCTGTTTTCTTCTAAGCAAAGGAAACTTTTTTACAACCCATAAGATTGAAAATGATCTCCTGGGGTCCTTGACTGTGGCAAATGCGAATCTTTATTGAGTTCATTTTCTGGTCTGAGCAGCACATTTTCCCCTCCAGGTGACTCACAAACCTATGGTGACTGACAAGATGAATAGTCTGAATTCAGAGGGAATTAACATCTTTTTCCTTTCTGAAAACAGAATAATCCCATGACAAGCTCAGTGATATACAGCAAGACCATGTAAATAAGAGTGACATTTATACAATGAGAAATTATAGAGTCATATTACCAGGGAACAGAGAGAGAACGAGAGGGTGGATCCTAGCAGGGTACAATTTGAATGAATGATAAAGTTATAATAGGGTACAAAGTAATCACACATTTCGCATGATGTCTTGAGCAGGTTAGGTTTCTTAAGATAAAGCCAGAACTTTCCAGGAATAAGATATGTGCCTGCTAGTGGACCTTTGGACAGTGGCTTTTCTAATTAAAAGAATACAAAGAGAAAGGAGGTGGCGGTCTTAACCGGGTTCATCCTTCATCCCAAGGGGCATCATGCCATTCAGAACACTAATAAATTTTCTTCTTTGAAAGAATGTAGTCTGCAGGCAGCAAATAAAACTTTATTTTTTCCTCACATGTAAAATGTATCCCAGACAGACCACCAGCTTGTAGTTAGAAAGAAAAAAAGAAAGAAAGAAAGAAAGAAAGAAAGAAAAAAGAAAGAAGAAAGAAGGAAGGAAAAGAACTTTAGAGTTTATTTGATGTTACAGGTCAAAATATCAATAGTGAGATTTGTGGTTAAGGTCGTGTGTATCAACTTCCATTCATAAAAGTCATGGGAAGCCTATGTAGCCTCATTATCTGCACTGCTACTTAGAAAGAAAACAAGATAAAGTTCATCAAGAAATCTTTGAAGGTCAGATATTTGATAAAACTTTTCACAAGGACCATTGACTGGGTTCATCCAAACTATAGGCCCAATGCCTTAGAAATAGAGGACTCTGAGCTATTCATAGATGGAGGCACTCCACCAGAAGCTGTGCGTATTGTGCTTACTATTTAGGAGAAACAATCTCCAAGCTGCTAGTCAGCCAATGAAGATTTTTCCCACAATCACTATTTTTATTAGTACTTGATACAGAATAATTACTTGCAGCTTGGGGAATTGATACACACGTATCACATCATAATTCTCCCCCCCCCCCATTTTATTGATATGTGTACGTGCAAAATTTAAGGTTTACAATGGAGTTGAGCATTTTGTGCACATACGTATCCTGCCAAGGACACAAGGGCTTTCCCACTCTCCTTCTGTCCTTCCCCCCACCCTCTCCTCCCTCCCTTCTCCCCTACCCTACCCCTATTTCACTTTGGTTTTCACTTTAAGTTCCATAATAGTTGTGATCTGGGAGTATCCAAAAGAGGTGAAAACAACGCACAGCAGAGATATACGTATACCCACGTTCATATCTGCACAACTAACGATAGCTAAAATGTGGAAGTCATCAAAATACCCATCAACAGATCAGTGGATACACAAACTGTGGTATTTATACACAATGGAATACTATGCATATATAAAGTCCAACAATGTGGAGGCTTTTACAGGCAAAGGGAAGAAGCTTGAGAACATCATGCTTAGTGAAGTAAGTCAGAAGCAGAAGGTGAAACATCGCGAATGGTCTGTCTGATATGAGAGACCCAGACCACGCATCCTAATTCTTTTCCTTTCCCTTTCATTCCCTGGCCTCCTTCCACTTTTCAGTCCTACATCCCCTTCCCCTGTTCACAAAGGCAGTGAAAATGCAGGGAATGCCTGACTCCTGGTTTTAGAATGAAGCCTAGGGGTAACTAGCAAGAGTGTCTGGTAGGCGACAAAGTGCTTCATACGGTGTGTTGTCCAATACTCAGTCAGCAAGTGCAGTTGAAGGATCTAAAGCATAGAGTTCAGATAACTTGCTTAAGTTAATGTAGCTCGCAAGAATGGAGGTGGGACTTAAAATCTGAGTACAAATTTAAGAACTACACACTTGCTCCAATTTGTTTCTTCTGAAAATTATTACACAACACAGAAGTCCTACCGATAGATGTGTAACAAAAATAAAATCATGTACAAGCCTATCTACCACTATGTTGTTTATAATTGGCAACAAGAGAAAAAAATTTCATTTATCTGTGAGTAGATAAAATGTGATCTATTCATATAATGGGATGCTATTGAGCAGTGAAAAGTAAATTAATAATGTTTAATATATACCCTGTTAGAGGCCTCAAAAACATACTAAGTTAAAGAAATTTATGCAAAATATTGCAGTGGTGGACACAATCTTAAAAAATAGCCTTTAAGATTATAGCCACTGGGGCTGGAGGAATGGCTCAGCACTTAAAGTGCTTGCCTAGTAAGCTCAAGGTCCTGAGTTTGGTTCCCCAGCACCACATACAGCTGGGCATGGTGGCACATGCCTGTAATCCCAGCAGTCTAGAAGCTGAGGCAGGAGGATTGACATGGGTTCAAGGCCAGCCTGGGCGCCATAGTGAGTTCAAGACTAGTCTGGGCTACAGAGAAAGACCCTGTCTCAAAAATTGTATATATATATATATATATATATATATATATATATATATATGCCTTGAACTTGGGAAAAACCAGTGAATCAGATGCTACTTCTGTGATTCTGTGATTTTGACTATAAAAAGTGAAGTATTAATGAAAATTGTATCAATCATAAAGCTAATAAATCAAGATTATTCTTGGTGGGCCTGGCTTAATCAGGCAAATAGTTTTTAAAAAATTTCAGTTTGACATCTTCCTGGACATTTAGCTATTGTTAGTTGTGCTGCTATAAACATGGGTATACATATATCTCTGTTATACATTGCTTTTAACTCTTTTGGAAAGATAGTCAAAAGAGGTGCTGCTGGCTTGGATGGAATATTTATTTTCAGCCTTTTGGAGTTGTATCAGTTTACAGTCCCACCAGCAATGTAAAAGGCTTCCTTTTCCCACCAGCCTCACCGGCACTGCCTACTATTGACTTCTTGACATGCGCCATTCTCTCTGGGGTAAGATGAAGTAAGTGATGTTTTGATTTGAATTTCTGTAATGGCTAAGGATATTAAACATCCATCAACAGAACAAAGAACACAAACACTGTGGTATATGGGCATAGTGGAATACTGCTCTTCTATAAAGACAGATAATTTTGAGGCTTTTGTAGATAAATAGACACAACCGAGAGCATCTTGCTTAGTGAAATGAATCAAACTCAGAAGGTAAAATATTTTATGGTTTTTCTGATACGAGAAACTCAGAATACAGGCATTTTTTCTCACACATAATGTTTGTATTGAACTTGAGTATTTTGTGCACGTATATATAGTATCAAAATTACAATCCCTTCCCCTTCTGACCCTCCTACACCTCCATCTCCCTCCAGTTTCCTCTATCACCCTCATTTGGTTCTATAAAATGACAGTATTCTGAGTTTCTTACATTAGAGAAACCATTCTGTTTTAATGTTGGACTTTTTTATGTATTTACTGACCATTTGAACTTGATCATCTGAGAATTGCCTATTCATTTCCATTGCTCAATTTTTAATTGGATTTTTGAATTTAAGGAGTCTGTTTTTTTCAGTTCCTTGTATATTCTAGATATTAGCCTCCTAAAAGAGTAACAAGACAAAAGCAGGTAGAATTACTATTCTAGAAATTAAGTTATATTTCAAAACAACATTTAGAAAAGCTATATGGTCCTGGAACAAAAACAGACAGGTCAACCAAATGGAACAAAACTGAGGATGCAGAAAAACTCAAGTGCCTTCGGCTACCAGATCTTTGATAAAGGAGCCCAAAGCATACACTGGAGAAGGACAGCCTCTTCAACAAATGGTCCTGGGAAAATTATTTATTCACATGTAGAAGAGTGAATCTAGACACACACCTGTCACTGTGCACCATAATCAAATCAATGTGGACCAAAGACCTAGATATTAAAACTAAAACACTGAGCCTTCTGGAAAACAAACTAGGCAAAAATCTAAAAACTATGGGCATAGGCAAGGACTTTCTTAATAAGATACCCAATGCAAAAAAAAAAAAAAATCCCCCAGAATCAACAAATGGGATTATATCAAATTAAAAGGTTTCCGTTTGCAAAGGAAATTATCAAGAGTGAAGAGAGAACTGACAGAATAGGAAAAATTTTTCACCACCTATACCTCAGAATAAAGGCATTTTATAGAACCAAAAGGGGATTATAGTGGGAATCAGGACACACACACACACACACACACACACACACACACACACACACACACAAATAAATATTGGGAAAAAGTAAATAAATAATTATGAACTAGGAAAAATGTCTAGTTCTTCCCTAAATGGCGAGGTTCAAAAAGAAAGTGATTTCTTTAATGGCCTTGAAAACATGTTGCAAACCATCTGTGGGGTATACCATGTGGCAAGAACTTGAGGAGTTCAATACAGTCTCCAACTGTCAGTCACTGAGGAAATATGAATATCAGTTTTACAACTGCACAGTCAAACTTCTTGCAAGCATCTGACTGAGTAGGAAATTGGATTCCCCTGTAGTAAAGACACAGATGTAAGCAAAGCGTGGCACTCACCTTAATGATCATCTGGAATCCAAAAGACCCTCTAAGCTTGGCCTTCTTACAGAAACTCTGAAGTCACACCAGGTGTGCTCTAAAACTACAATACTCTGTGATAATTTGATACACAGCAATACATAGTTATACAGCACAAGTAGTACCACTGTATGAAATATCTAGAACAGATGTCTCTGGGGCTGGAGAAATGGCTCAGCATTAGTTACAGTGCTTGTCTAGCAAGTGCTTGGGCAAGTGGTAAGTATCTGAGGTTGATTTCCCCAGCACCACATAAGCCAGGTATGGAGGCATTCACCTATAATACCAGCACTCGGGAGACTGAGATATGAGGATTTTTGTGAGTCCAACGCCAGTCTGGGCTCCATAATGAGTTTAGGACCAGTCTGGACTATAGGAGGAGACCCTGTTTAAAAAAGAAAAGGACTGTCTCAAATCTGAGAGAAGAATCTGTAGCTCTGGATTAACAAACAAACAAACAAACAAACAAAAATACCCCCCAAACACATCTATCTTGTAAAGAACATGTATAGGGACATATATTGTTTGTGAATTGAAACAACCAAGTACCTGGTGCCAAGTTGTGTGCGAACCAGATCCGAAGAACTTCTCAAAACCTTTGAGAAACGGGTGAAGTCTAAATCTGAAAGCCTTCCTGAGGGATACAAGCAAGCATCAGATCAGATACTGTAGCATCTTAGTAAACTGAACCGCTATCAGAACCACCACCAAAAGACGAAACTACTCAGACTGATGACGTGCTAAAGCCAAAACAAGACAAACAAGCATTTATGATCTTCAGAGATACAAAAAAATGTTGATGGCACAATCCAAACTTACTAAATATACAAACGTCCAAGAAAAATGACCAAATCGCAGAGGAAAACAACGAGCAGTTGCAAACCTCAAGACAAGCTAGGCATCGGGAAGATTTAAATCACTTCTAGGGAGCATCCCTGTTGCGGTGAAAATGAAGTCTTTCAAGTAAGTGAAAAGGCAGAAGTTTTCAGCTGGGAAAGAGCAACAATAAAAAAGAATCCACTGGAAATTTCAGAAATTGAAATAAATACAGTATGTGGAATAAAAACTTCTTCCTTGCGTTCAAGAGTAGACTCAAGATGCCAGAAAGAAAGGGGGAAGATTTTGAAAATAGTTGACTCAAATAGGAAGGCCAAAGGAGAAGTGAAGTTGATCACATCCACCCAGAGGCTCCACGCAGCATTAGTGAGAGCCCAGGGCTGCCTGAGTCATCCGCGGCCACCCCTAGGCTCTGGCCACAGGGCCGTGACCTAAGCCATGGATTACATCAGCTGCAGACCTCAGCAGGACAGCAGTGACCAGGAAGCAAGGAAGATTGCCTCAAAGCCAGAGGACAGTGAGCAGATGCCAAGAGGAACCTAGAGCTCTTTGTCACTGCTCCGCATGTCACCTAAAGCGTATTTTATCCCACAGCTCTCTGACAAGCACAGCCTCTGACTATTTGGAGGGGAGCAAAGGAAAACAGAGAAGAAAACAGTTTTCAGAAAAAAACCCGACAGATTTCATGGGTTGTATGGACTTTGGATGTGAGCCAAACAAGAGTGAAAAATGCCACCTAGGCGCTAGGTGAGTGGCGGATGCGGAAGTATTGAAGGGGAAGTCCAGAGGAGCTACTAGTCCAAAGGACTGGGATGGGATGGAAAGCAATAGCTCTATTCCAGCCAAGTTACATTGGAGACTCCAGTAGGTGTCATTCTGCAGATGCCAGAGAGGCGGTTTCATCAAACTCTGCAGCCCAGGGGAGAAGGCTGAAAAAGTGGTACAGACCCTAAAGACATTGTCACATAGATGGTGGTTAAAATCTAGAGAAAGCCTATCAAAAGTGGGTTGAAAGCTTACAGGCAAGAGGCTACTGTTCGTGGACAGTGTTTAGAAGCCTTTTAAAGGAAGAGGAACAGGCAGAGGAGGCTGCAAGGTGGCACAGCTAATGTTACTATATCTTCTTCAGGAAAGAATTTGAAATATTTAAGGTGTTTATCACAGCGTGGTGGCAGAACATAGACTCGGTTGAGATAAAGTTCCACAGAATTGAGAAACTGAGGGCTGGTGTGGGCAGTATTTCTGGTATCTGAGGCAGGAGCAAGCAGGCTCAGGCAAACTCGGAGAATGAAGCATTTACATTCTGTCGATTGCCACCAGAACTTGGTGTATCTGGGACAAAGGCCTTGACATCGGACAGCTGGAGTCTGAGATCCATCCCGCACGTGGCGGAAGCTCAGGCCCCCATGGTTGTTTAGCCTGTGTACTAATAAGTAAGCCTTGGGATGTAAAAGGAAGACAGAATGATCTTGCGTGTTTCTGCGTGGGATTGGGGACCCTAAATGTTATGGTCTGTGCTGATGTGTGTTGGACTAGGAAGAGGCAGCTGGCTCTCTGTGGTTTTCCCGAGAAGATATCCACCTCACCAGGCTATCACAGTGAGAAAAAAATTTAAATGCATAAATGAAGATGGATCGTTTTCCCAGTTCCATTGGTTCTCTTTGTGGTGCTTTGTTGCCCCGAGATTACACAAATGGATGGTTTTACGGCCACTGAATGTAGCACAGCTGTAGACACAATATATAATACAACAAGAAATTGTTCCAGAATGGGGGGGGGGGGAAGGATTAGGAAAACATTCTCTGTGAAATGCCGTCAAGTTCAAAAGCTGCATGTGTTGCTCTACCTCATATAGCATGGGCTGGTCATATAAGTTAGAAATACCCTAGAGCCACTTTTAAATTATAGGCATAACTCCGTGGAATATTCTTGGCATTGTACTTTTCTCTCTTTTTAAAAAACATACTTTGCACCAGATTGGAGAAAAACAAAAGAACGAGTTGTCTTTCACCTCTTGTCATTTTCTGAAAATATTTTCCCTGAAATGAGGGCCTACTCAGCATGCCCTGGGGTGAGGCCAACCTGCCAGGATACTGACCCAGTGGACCAGAGTCATCAAAGATAGAATTTTTCTTGTGATCCACTAATTGTCAAAACAATAGAACTTTATAGTCATTCATAAGGAAGCTCCAGGAACATGAAACTATTGAAATGAAGCTGAGTGTGTGCAAACATTAGGTGCTTTGCTTCCGATCCATCGACATTCACGTCGGTGTTCTCTGAGGGACAGCACGCCGAAAACCGCACAGCCACACCGGAATGTGCCGCTTTGCTTACACCTAGGGCTGTGTGGCCCGTGTAAATCTTGGCTCTGCCACCGCCAGGAGCTGATTAAAGTGCACCGGCTTCTCTGTGCTCGGTTCCTTCCTGTGTTTCCACTCTCACTGCCAAGTACCAGCAGTCACCGACAGGGCTCCCTGGTCTGCCTCTGCCAAGCGAAAGGTTTTGAAATTAAAAATCTGAAGAAATGGCACAATGAGTGCCTGATCAGGTGGTTTCTCCTTAGGAAACTGCTTAATTGGGGGAAAGCGCGCAACCTCCCAGGGGTAGCTCCAGTGCAGAGCGTGCATTTAAAGAAACAGGATTTCTTTCCTAAATTAGACAAAAACGCTCAGGTCCTCAAAGTGAGGATCATTGTTTCTTGAGATATTCATTTTTGAGGGATGCTTATTATATTTCCGGTTTAAAGTGTAGTCGTACTATCCTAGGAGACATTGCAGAGCATGAAAAATGTATAAGAGAAAATAAAAATGACCTATAATCTCACTAACATGTAGATTTTGTTATATTTATACATGTGAACATATAAATATGTATGTAATAAATACATGTATAAATGTGTATTGTCATCTGCTTATAACATTTCCTAGGATTATCAAAGCATCTATGAAACTATGTTAATATTAACAGAATATTACATAGCATGAATGACCTAACTTATTTCCATTTTTGGATATTTAATTTCTTTACCCCTTAATTTTACACCACTGTTGAATAAGATACAATGGACATTTTATTTATTTATTTATTTATTTATTTATTTATTTATTTATTTATTTTGAGACAGGGTCTTGCTCTGTGGCCCAGGCTGGTCCTGAATTCACTTCAGAGCCCAGGCTGGCCCTGGACTCAGGGCAATCCTCCTGTCTCAGCCTTCCGAGTGCTGGGATTACAAGCATGTGCCACCACGCCCAGTTTATGTGGTGCTGGGGAATCGAACTCGGGCTTGGCTTAGCGCTTGCTCAAGCGCTTTAACCACTGAGCCATTCCTCCAGCTCTACAATGGACATTTTAATACATAAAAATTAGTCTACATATGTGATGGCATTTTTACATTCATTTTGTAGAAATATAGTTGAATCCAAAGACATAAAAGTTTAGAGGACTTGATGTCTCCCCACCCTCTGGAGATGTCATAGTTTGCACTATCACTAGGAGTGTGGAAAAGAGCATTATCATAATCTGTATTTCTTCAATTTCCAATGAATTTGAAGTTTCCTATTTGACACCAATTTCAGTATTTTTTTTTTTTTCTGTACATGTTCTCTATGGCAGAGTTGAGTTGGCAGGAAGCTGGACTTGAAAACATCATCCGAGTGAGGCAGATTGTGTTATATCCAAAACCAGCTCCCACTGCTGACCAAGGCTTCATTAGTGAACAGGAATTACTTTGTCGTGAGTACACAATGAAGGGTCATCTCGGGGAGAGCTGCAGGTGGACTTCCACAATCCAAGCACATACTGTCAACCCAGAGGAGAAGAAGCGTGACTTACAGACTGTGGGTCCTTCCACATTCTGGGACAGATTCCCTTCCTTATTTCTAGATCAAATTATCCGTCTCTTTCCCCTATATAAAACAAAGGTCATTGCTTTTGCTTTGTTCCATCCAAATGTATGTTGATTATTTATCACTATAATTTCTTTAATATTACTTTTATGATTAAATATTTTTTATAAATATATCTTTTCTAATTCTTTGATTTTTAGGTATTTAAAACATGACATTCATGGATCAATTTATATAATTTTCTTGCATTACCTCACATTCCATAATTTATTTCTTTATATTTTATTATATACAGTTATTTTGTGATATGCAATTTATCACTGTTTCAATTTCTTTTGTAATGTAATGACATTGGAAGATGCTACTCAGTTGTATTTTTGTGTTTGAAATTTCCAAGTGGGCCAAGGGTCTCTGTTTAAGTTTGCAGGATTCGTTCCAAGCTGGTTGTATTCTAAGAATATTTTTCGCTGAAAATTTTGTGGACCTTTTTCTTTGGGACTCAGCACAGAATTATTTACAGAAGTATTTAGTGCACACTCTAAAATTCTGTCTTTGTATGTTTTACACTTTAATATTTTTTTTTCCTGGAGTATTTACTAATTGAAATCTTATTTGTTAGTATATTAAAATATTTATGCCTTTGTTTTAAACACTTGATATGTCAAAAACTCCAATGAGCACTTAGTTTTACTATAGTGAAGTCACAGTTCTCTTTTACTTCATGAAATTTTGATTCCTAGAGGTAACTAATAATTAGGGTATAGGTTTTTTTTTTAAGGAATTATACTACAGTTCTTTTTCTGCTTTGCTTTAAATACTGTCCTGCATGTATGTCTATGCTTCAGTGAATCTTCCTTAGTATTACGCAATAGTTACAAATGTTAACTTGGAAATATCCCAGCAGAGTTAAAATACATAACCTGCAATTGTGCCTCTATAACTCCCAGTGTCTGTTTCCCTTTCGACAGCCAAGATCTTTTAGCTGACTCCAGCTCAAAACAGCGTGTATGCAACCAGCTTCACTTCTTTCCATTCCTTCTATTCTTCTTCTCTGTGTTGACTTCCTGCTCTGGCTGATGGTAGACCCAGCTGCAAAAAGGTTAGAGCAGTTTAAGATTTCACACCCATAGATTAAGAGGTTTCGTCTTCAGCATATGATCAGTCACATATTAGCAACGACAAAAAAGACTGGGTAGGATTCCCAGTGAAGCCACTCATAGAAACTGGAGGTCAGTTTTTTTTTTTCCTGAACAAAACTGAAAAGAAGGCTGATAACAATAAAAAAAAGAACGTATTAAGTCAGAGAGGGTAGAAATCAGCAAGAAATGACAGTAATACCACTTCGTATTGGATGAATGCATCACTGACGCAATTAGAAGAGCGTCTGGCACATTGGAAGCCCTCAATAAACAGAAAGTTCTGTAATTATTAACCTTTTCATCTTGAGCAGCTTGTATTTGAATTTTAAAACTCAGCTTAAATCTTTCTCTTTGATAGGAACATTTTTATCATTTTCAGAATTCCTAGAATTTCCACTGAACTAATTGACTGGATGGATCTTCTTGGTTGACAAACTGCTGGGTATTCTGTCTTCCTTTGAAATTCCTTGGTTCCTTGTGTTTTGCTATTTGAACTATATGCATTATCTTGTTTCTCAGTAATTCATACCGCAGGACTATTATCTGTATATTTTGTAGGTGGGTATTTCCTCGATTAGGAGTTACTCAATAAATGTGTTTATTCAGATCTCTTTAATAATTAATGGATGAATAACATAAGGATTTTTACCTATTCCTGCAACGGGAAGACAAATCTCACTTTTATTTTTTTTTCTCTCTGATTTTCTACTGTTTCTTCTTACGATCTTGCATGATAAAATTAGTTTTCTTTTCCCCCAAGAATCCACAAGACCATGACCCTCCTGCGTGCCTCTTTGGCCATAATTTGTTGCTTCCTCTTACAAGTAAATTTCCTGTCCCAGTGGGGGTGCCCACTTTACCTATCCTCTTCACGTAGTTTTGTGTCCCACCGCAATAAAATTTAAGGAAAGAAAAGGTCATCAGTATCCAGAGATTCTACATTGGTAAGTTCAACCAATTTTAGATAAATTTTTTCCTTACCACAATAATTTCCCTGTATGGAGCGTGCACAGAATATTTTTTGTTCTTATTCCCTGAGCAATATAATATAACACCATTTGCATGATGCTTATATTAGGTACTACAAGTCACTGACAGATGATTTCAAATACGAGGAGGCTGTGAGAACGCTATATTTAAGTACTACTTCATTTTATATAAGGAAAGTTAGCATCTGTGGATTTTAGTATCCATGTGAGTCCTGGATCGAATCTCTGGAAGATACCAAGGTGTGACAGGATAAGCAGAAAGTGTAACTCTACAAAGTAATAACAATAATTTATATTATTACCCTCAGCAGTTCTCTGTAATTGTTTTGTAGATCGCTCTTCCAAAAAAAAAAAAAAAAAAAGAAAGGAAAAAAAGCCATACCGTTTCCTTCAGTATGTAAAGGTTTCAGTAAGCTTAATTATTTCTCCAAGATAAAATAGTATTCTTATTTCTAATGTAATTCTAAGTGCATATATTGAGAGAAATAGAAAAATGAAATTTGGCTTTTAAAATACATAATTCTTGCCGTATTTTTTCACTTACATATGTGAATTTGTAGTCTCAGACATGATACCTGATCAAAGAAGAGAAAAGCTGAATTTTAAGAGTTCACCGAAGATTGCCTTTTCATTTTCATTTCATCCTAGGCCTCGCAAGTCCTGAAACCTGGTAGACACAATCGGGGCACAGTGTCCTTAGAAATCACCACCCAAAAAGTGAGAGAACACATTATGTTTCTAGCTTCCTTTTGAGTGGTAGAAGAATGGTAAGAAATCAATGTAATAGAAAAGATATTTTGGAAGTGACTACACTGGTTCTCAGGTGGAAGGATCAGAAAGTTATTTAAAGCTGAACTTGAATGTAATCACTCTGCTTTCCGGAAGAGGCTAGGGTTGGAATGGGGCACAAAACCATCAACGACATAACAAAGCCTCTGCCACTCTTCTAAGCCATGAAAACAAGAGCAATTGAGGTAGATGGCCTCCATGAGGACAGAGCACCTGGTGATCTTCCGATGGGTGGAGGTGGCCTGGAGCAAGTCGCCTCCAATGGAGGACAAGCAGAGTTCAGCTTATGAATAACATTAAGACTTGGCTCAAAAGAAACATTTAATTGTTTGTATAGGAAATACAGGAAAGGAAAAATAGGAGTAGAAGTGTTATTCGTAAGTGTTACTTATAACATGTGAATAAAAATGATAGTGCTTTAAAGAAAGGAAACTTTTATTTTCAATGTAAAGTGATCACCTTTCAATACTAGCGAAATAATGATTCTCAGCCCAACTGAGAAATTCCATTACAGGTGTTGTTTTGCAAAAAATACACAAATGTCATCTTGCTTCATTTACCCTAAATTGTTCTGCAAACAGACTTCCAACTTAAATGTCTTACATTGAATAGTTGCATTTTTGGAAGGCTGTAAGTATTAATTTAAAAAATACTGAATTAATTAAGAATAATTATGTTGTGCCTCACAAAAATATTGTTCTGAAATGAAAACAAAAAAAAATTTCCGTAAACTTGCTTTGTCATATTTCATATTTGTATAACCTTAACAAGCTGTAAATTTTATTTTATTTTAGAGAGAAAATGGAGGACCAATAATTTAACACAAAGTGTCACTCAAACTTTGATCCTCCTGGTGCGAGTCCAGTATGTGCTGATTTTCACTTTATTATACACAATGTTATTAAAATGATTCAATTACAATTGATTTTTAAGGAACACATACTTTCTAACAATGATTAAAATAAAACAAAGCAGCCACTCACAAACCACCACATCTCCTGAGTCGGGGTAATATTGATCCCTCACATGAAAGAAAAGGCAGGGGTAAAAATCATTCATAAAATCCATGGTAAGATAGCTCATGGTATAGCAATGTTGGGGCAGGTGCTCATCAATAATCATGATTACAAAATGGATGCAAATCTAGAGCTGGTCTTGAGAGAATCAATAAGATTTCGACTCCTGTGTTTCCTTTTATGCCCTTTCCTGGCTTTATTGCAGCATCTACGAATTTTTCAAGGTTACACCGATCACACCGTTGATATTGCTGGAAGCTGTGTTTTGAATATGCAATTTTGACTCATTAATGATAGAGCTTCTGCAGGTCATTGCAAGGGACCAGTGAAGCTAAAATATTGCTCATAAGACATCACAGAACCCTCAACCTGCCTGACTCCTTAAAAATCACTGGAAGGACCAAATATTCTTGACAGTGAATCTGGCATTAATGGAACCTGTCTGCTTCTGCAGTAAATACCTAGGAGGATAGAAATACATATAGTGTGCAGTAAAGGAGCTCACCAGCTAGGAAAGGAAGACAAAAATTACACACATAAAACAATCATGGGGCAAAAAAACCCCCAGGAGTTACAATTAATCGCTCAATTTTTCCCTGTGATTCAGGAGGACACCCCCCCCCACACACACACACACATATTTGTAGCCCTTGAGAAAATACCTGCACCATATGATAGCAGACATTTCTACGTATCAAAATGTTTCAAAGGTTAAGTTAATCAAAATTGTGATGTCTATAAATCATTTGTGAGGTTCTTTGTAGCTTTTTTCTATAATTTTTGCCTTTGCTAGCATATCCTATAGCAAAAAGTGAATGTTAAAATTCTTACTTTGTGAAACATTCATTGATCTAATAAATACTAGGCAACTAGATAATTTTCTTGTGGTTTGGAGGGGTTGGAGAGTAAAGGACAATCAGATAACTATTTCGTCTTTGAGATCTTTCTTAGGGAAAACGTTGAATTTTGAACTTTTTGATGATTAGTCTCAGGTGGCTTTGTAGCAGCTGACAATCATGAACCCTATGACATTTTGTTCCTGAACAGAGGTGTAGTTGAACATTTTTTCCCACCAAACATATAATTTTGTATATGAAAACTAAGTGGAGATATTTTGAAAGAGAAATAAAGACCACTTTCAGTAGAAAACAGGGTTAGTATCAGACTATGTCCTCAAGGACTTACCTGAATAGTGAGATATTCAGTCACAGAATAGTTTCTATGTGGTTTCACAGAATTATTATTTACAAGCCTTACAGTTATGATTCATTGCTTCAATATTAAAAGCAAATAAAAATCAGGTCTCTCAAATTTGAAAGTCAACTAACTCCTATACCTGGCTATCAAACTTAAATCCAAGTGAGATCTTAAGGTAACCCAGTGGAGGGTCCCTGGGCATTAAGTATTATATTCTGAAACACATATTTTTGGGCAGCTGGGCTTTTCTGGGTGGCAGAATATGGCAGAATAAAACCATAAGCATTGAGCTCTGCCACACAGAGTGTCGAATTGTCAGGATTTTTTTTTCAGACTGTGGCTCAGGCACCCGCCAAGCAGATTTGCGATGAATAGCGCCCATATTGATTTTTCCATAATGGAATGTAAAAGAAAAATGGATAGGTTTTGTTGCAGGTATTTTCATGGGGTACTAAATTGGAGGATTAGTTGCAAACAGCAGTCCTGATAAAGTCTGCTGTCCATCTTGATGGTTGGGTCTTTCTATTAAAATGACACATAAATAACCTATTATATCCCCCACCCATGGAAATTCAAATCACCTGTCAACTTGATAAAGCACTTGCCTGGAGGGGAGCATTGTTTACATTTTCACTCCATTCTTCAGAAAAAGTGAGATTCTAATTATTTCTCCCACTGTAAATTAATGCTGACTATGATGGTTAGCATATCTTCGTACTGTTACATCTTTTGGAAAGTTAAATAATAGAACTGATCCATCATGTATTATGCCACGTGTGTTTTATGACAGCCTTCACCAAGCTCTTTCATCTTCTCTCTCTGTAAGTGCTCAATTACTTCCCTGACTTGAGTGCTTTCTGCATCTTTTCTAGGCTTTTCATAAACCTTGGTTGATGCCTAGTTAGTTTTCAGACTTTGAGCTTTCCTCCTTTCATCCAGTCTTGTTTCTTCCTTTGACTGGAAAGCACATGTAAACCCTGGCCATTCACTATCTGTTTTCAGTGGTTCTAGTCTATGTAACTGTTAGTCTTCCTCTGGGATAATTTCTCCACTAGCTGGATCTTGTCGGAAGACATATTTTTTGACTGCATTTAGCAACTCAACCATTTAAGTAATCGTGTTATATTTCTTCAGAGTAGTTCACCTCTTCTTTGTTGTTCTTATAAGTACTTCTTGATTAGTATTTGTGATTATGATTACATGTAATAGTGCATCTTATGATAAACTCTTACTGTTCTCCCCAACTTACTGCATGTGTTCCTCTCCTAAACACTCCACCCCGATCCTCCCACATGTCCCCTAACCATCCCAAAATAAGTGATATCTTTGTGGAAAGAAGCCATGTAGGGACACAGAGTCCATGTGAATTTTTGTAACAACGTGATATGTTACCTAACGTGACTTTGAGTCTAATGCTACAATATAATCTTGAATCTAGATTTTTCTATTGTTTCCTATACATAGACATTGATTGCATTATTTACAAACTGAGTGCATTGTTCATTAAATTCCATGTGTCCACAACATGGTCTCTTGAGATTAAAAGTACTTGAAAGGTAAAGACTTACAAAATCCAAATTGCAGCTGCCCCATTAAAGATCTCTGTCATATGTTTGAGAATTATGGCCAAGACAGAATGTCATGCCCCTATTCTTGTAAACAAACTTGTCTGATGTTTTTCCAAAGTTTCTCCAGGGGATGAATTGATTCCCACTTGTTTATCTTTCCCACTGAGTAAGTCTCAAGCCAGTTTCCAGCTTTATTTTCTTTAATGCATGTTTCTTCCCACAAGTAGACCCCTACCTCAACCCAAGATATTCCACCACACAAATATAGGCAAACTTAAACCAGGCATTTTGAAAACTCACTCTCCTTCTATTGAACTAATTTACAATATCTAATTAATGACAGTACCTTTTAGCTATAAATAGTACCACAATTTAAATATAATTTAAACTCCTTAAAATCAATTTGTAATAATTAACTTGTATCTTTGATTCTTTATCTAATTTTCCCAACAATCCATCAAAGGATATTGTTGTGTTTTACAGTTTCTAAGAAAATATGCTAAATTATTTGAAAAATATTGTTGTACATTATCTGTCAATTGTCATTTTAGTTAGACTCCTTTAGTGCTATCTGAAATATATACTTGTGGTAATGAAAATTAGGACCATAATTTGACCTCTCTGCATCCATTGTGTGTGCGTGTGTGTGTGTGTGTGTGTGTGTGTGTGTGTGTGAAAGAAGTGAAATATCAACTAGAGCAGCCAATCCATTTTCCTTCATACAAAAAGAAGGGATTGATATTTTTGGTTCTTTTAATAGATTTAATGGCAAAATAGTAAGTCTGAGGGAACTGACAGATAATCTGAAAACCGACAGAACACTGTAATGTAAACTTGTGTTTAACTGCTTGCCTGGTTGCCAATAAACTTGAAGCTATAATCTGACAAGAGGAGTGATAGAATGCGACTCGGCATGTTCAGCTGTTTCTACAGATTTTCAACCTTACTTGAAATCTGGATCAGAAAATTCTTTAATCATCCAAAAAATACTTTTCTTTGTGTGTGTGTGTGTGTGTGTGTGTGTGTGTGTGTGTGTGTGTGCTGATGATGCCCAGGAGTCTCATTCTTATCCAACTCCCCTTTTACATTCAATCTGATGTCCAGTAACCAAATAAATGAGAGAAACTTTCTTTGCATGTCATCACAAGTCATCTTAAATAATTAATTTAAAAACCCAAGTGATCCACTTTCTTTTTATAAGAAGAAATACTGACTACATCTAGTATGTGTTCTACTAGTAAAGTAATAGAATCCAACAACAGATTTTTTTTACTAATCAATAATCTTTTATTAAAATGTTGAAAATAGCTTTATTTCTTCTAGACATAGGAATCATAGTTATATCACTTGAGTCTTGATTTTCTGCATCCTAAGACAAATACATTGATGGCTTATTTTATATTTTTCTCCTGTATTTCATGCTTTGAGATTAAAACAAAGTTGAAGAAACAAGGTTTGTTTGGTGACACAGGTTTGTTTTTTGAACCAAGTGACACAAGTGAAAATATTGATTCATGTGTTCTTATAGCCCCCAGCCTCGGATTTTTTGCATTTCCGTACAAAAGAATGTTCATTACTCAAATTTGTTGTAATATATTTCAGAGATCAACATTATCCTAGAAGTAATGAAGATAGATATTGAATTTCACTGCTAAGGAAAACAAAAAAAATCTTGTCCAAATCATAAGAATCTACATCTAAAACTTTATTTTTTAGCCATTAAGAATATCTGTGTTCCAGAAACAAAGCAGAATATTAATCTGGAAACAAAAACAAATGTGTCACCAACTGATTATTAATATTAAAGAAATATTAAAATAATATACATATTTTCAAAATTCATGACCTCACCAAACTATGGTTACACTGTAAGTAATTATCATTTACCTCGAATTCTTTGTTAATAGAGCTTCCACTGGTATCTGTGTTTTTAGTCTTACTTCTTTTCTCTTTTTAATTGACTATGCCTACAAAATCATATAAATTTAAAAGATGCAACATCATGTTTTGAGATTTTGCATATATGTATATATATATATCTATACATATGTATCTATGTATATGTTATGAAACATTTGCTTTACTGAAGTTAATCACCATAACTTAATATATTTATAAAAATTCTTTTTTTTTGGAAGCAGGATCTCATTCTGTAATTCAGGATGGTCTATGTAGCCAAGGTTAGCCTTGAATTCAGGGCAATCTTCTTGCCTCAGCCTCCCTGGTGCTGAGATTACAAATGTGTGCCACTACACCCAGTTTACATGGTTGCTGGGGAATCAAACCCAGGGCCTTGTGCTTGCTAGGCACAAGTTTTAACCACTGTTGATAGACTTCCAGCCCTAAAAATTCTTATTATTTTTCCATTTTGGTTTTTAATACTATGCATCCAAATCAGTGCCCTAGCACGGAACTATATCTCCAGTGCAGATTTTAGTTTTAATTCGAATCAGGATCTTATTAAGTTGCTAAGTTGCCTGGGCTAGGCTTGAATTTGCAGCCACTCTGCCTAAGCCTCCTGGAGTGTTGGGATTACAGGCCTACACAGGCAGGATGTCAGGCTACAGATTCTTATGTATATATATATTTGTTTGTTTTGTTTGTTTAATAAACATTTTATAATAGCACACATCAAAAACACACTTATACAAAAAAGTGTGGCCAACATTTCACTCCCAGATACAGATGAAAACTGTTAAATGACTATCAATCTAGACAGTGATATCTCTATACATTAATACATTTCAGAAATAAAGTATTGACAATGCCATATTATTGTATATTGGTTGTAATCACGCCTTCATTTAATGGAGTATTTTGCCTCAATAAGTTAATGTCAGTGTTTTAATCAGTTTGTCTCCGTGACTCAATACCTGCCACTCACAATATAAAGGAGGAATGGTTCATTTCCGATGCCACTTCAGAGATCTGAGCCCAGTCCCGGTTGGCTGACAATAGCGGCATGGTGGAAGGCCTGGCTGAGGACAGCAATTCAGGGCATACGAGAGGAAGGGAAAGGTGCTGAAAGCACATCCTTCCAGGCCACACCTGCTGAGGTCCCCCACACCCTCAGGGATTCACCCCTCCAGCCAGTCCTCACCTCCAGACAGTGGTGAAATCTATAGGTAGTTTACAAAATCCAAATACGTAAGGCTAGACCCAAACCATGCCAGTCAACATGATCTCTTAAAAGTATATTTCATATTTCTTTATTTGTTATTTATATCTGTTTCTTCTATCCTGTTGTTCTCTTTTCTCCTGGTGCTTCCGGGGCCTTTTATTTATCTTTGTGTTTCAACAGGTCAGCCGGGATTTGTCTCAATGACATTCTTTGTGATTTTGTTCTTACGGGGCTGTGAGTGAAGTGATAAGTCAAATGATTCAAGATACCTTCAGTTACCATTTACTGAAGCATGTTTTTCAGTATTACTCTCACTTTGACTTCCGTCTGAAGCTGTAGTTACATATTATATTTGACATGTCTCTGGTTTGTTTTTAATTCCACTTTCAATTTTTTTTTATCCCTGTCCTTTGGATTGACATTTTTGGACCTTCCTTTTGACACTTACAGTCTATTGATAAGCATCTTTCACTGCAGCTGCTGCAATTTTTATTTCTATAATTTCCTTTTTATTAATT
Source organism: Ctenodactylus gundi (assembly GCA_004027205.1). NCBI lineage: Eukaryota > Metazoa > Chordata > Mammalia > Rodentia > Ctenodactylidae > Ctenodactylus > Ctenodactylus gundi. The sequence goes on along the minus strand of PVKB01001838.1, from coordinate 115,579 downwards.
TTAGTAACTTTCACTTCCTTGCAGTTATTCTTTATCATCTCATACACAGCAACCATATTTTTAGTTCTTTCAGTGTACTTCACTTAATCCTTTAAGCATAAATATGGTAAAGGCTGTAGTTTTTTGTATTCTAACTAAAGAATGAAACACTTCATGGTTGATTTTTTGAGGGGGCAGACGGGGTCTCCCTCTGTAGCCCAGGTTGATCTGGAACTAGCTATGGAGCCCAGGCTGGCCTTGGACTCCAGGCAATCCTCCTGCCTCAGCCACCTGAGTTCTGGGATTACAGGTATGTGCCACCACACCCACCTGTATGTGGAACCAAATTCAGGTACTTAGCACTTGTCTCAGCTCTTGCTGGGCAAATGCTTCGACCACTGAGCCATTTCTCCAGTCTGATTGATTTTTATTGATTGCTTTTTTTTCTTGATGTCAGGTTTTCCTGCTTTATGTTATGTTTTGCATGCATTTAATTTTACAGTGTAGAAATACTGTGGACCTTAAGGTGTAGTCTGGATTCCATTATTCTTTCCTTGTATTATAATTATTTTTAACAGATAGATACATCTTGATCACCTGAAATCTTTCTTGTCTTGGTTTTAATCTTTGTTATTATAAATCTGGGGAAAGTCCATGACGTGTCCTAAGCTTTTCTAACTTGAGAATTTTCAAAATTCCCATTTGGTCGCCAATATAAATCTTTTCAGTCTTCACTAGCCTGTTTTAGTGTCAGTCTAGACTGGGTATTTCCCTATCTTGTGTGATTCTTATTCCGAAGGCTCACCCTGTCTTCTGGATGCTGGGAATATTATTAAGTATTAATAGAATATCTTTTCCCAAATTGAATCAGAACTGTTAGCATGTAAAGTGCTGCTTATCTCCTTATTCTGCCGAACTTCTTGTATTGATGACATAGCAGCTGCTCTTTGATAAGCCTTGGCTGGTCTTCCTTTGTTCACGGACAGTCCAGCTCTCAGACGGAGCAAGCCCCCCACCTCCCATGTCTACTTCTGAGACTGTCAAAGCTTTACCCAAGGGTTCCAGGCAGGTTCTTCAACTTCAAACTCTATCTCAACTCATCAATGCCTCGTAGTTGTTCATAAATTTCCGATTTCTTCAATATAGTTAATAAAATGATCCAAGAATTAAGATCGAATCATCAGTAAAATCATACTTGGATTTACTTTGTTCCTGTGAATTTTGAAGTCCTTTTGTAAAGTATCTGAAAAAGGACTTCATATATATTTTTTCAAAAAATTTTTACTGGTGGGAGAGGTCTTGTAACGCTAGTTCTCCATCGTCCCTTAGAATCATTTAGTTACATATGAAAGAATCCATAAAAATAAAGATGTGCCTTTGTGGAAAATGTGATGTTGGCAGACGAAATGAGTGTGTCCTCCCTGCTTAGGAATTTGTTACTAACTCTTTTATAGGTTGAAGCAGGGTTTTATTCTGGCTTTATTCATCTACTCATTCATTGTACCAAGACAGGTTAAATACTTACTATGTGTTAACAACTGTGCTGATTCATTTGGGGACTAAATTGAAAATACTGAGAGCTTTATTCTAGTGGAAATTAAAGATGTACTGAACTAAGTGATGTAAATGTTAGTCAGTTTGTATCTGAATGACAGGTAGGGCCATGATAGGAAGAGTATGTAGTTCCAAAGAGATCAAGGGATACTTCATAGGGGAGGAAATTTAGTTGAGATTAGAGAAATCAATTGGAATAATTCAAGTAAAAAAGAGATAAATATTTCATATAGAAACAAAAGCATATATCTAGAGAGAAAAATACAAGGGATCATGCCATGTTTATGGAGATTGTATATAGCTCATTTTGTCTGGAGTTAAGATGAGAAGGGTGGAATTGGACAGAAGGCAACAGACTTTAAAATTCAGAAGAAATGATGAGAGATGACAGGAGAATTTTCTGAGCTGCTTGTCTGTAAACATAGCATATGTTTTCAGTTTTTAAGAGATCAGCAGATATTTCTTCAAAATAATATGTTCTTCACTCTAAAGAAGTGAATATAGCTGGGCATATTGGTGCACACCTGGAATCTCAGCATTTAGGAGGTTGAAACAAAATTATCATGAATTCAAGACTGGCCAGGGCCATGTAGAGATGCTCTGTTTCAAATAAAAGTCGTCATGCTTAGTGAAGTGAGTCAGAAGCAGAAGGTGAAACATTGAATGGTCTTTCTGATATGAGAGACTCAGGTCACAACTTGTATGAAACTTGAAACGAAAAATAAAGTGAAACAGGGGGTAGGGCAGGGAGGGAGGTAGGGATGGGTAGAGGGAGGGACAAAAGGAGAGTGGGAAAGTCCTTGTCACCTTGACAAGATACGTATGTGCACAAAATGCTAAGCTTCATTGTAAACCTTAAATTATGCACTTATAATATCAATAAAATGGGGAAAAAAGAAGTCATAAGTGAGTTAAATACAAATAAAGAGAAGCAACTGTGGAATTTATAAAATTATAGTTATCTGTAATTATGGACTCTTATTTGTAGAACTTATAGAAATATAGCTGTAATGGTCAAATATTACCTATTTTATTATATGTTTCATACAAAAATATAATGAATTATTTTAAAACAAGCTGACTTTAAGAACAGACATAAAATAGTTGAAGTGTGATTTTCTTTATTACATCTCTGAGCTGCTTTATGCGAACCACCATGGAAAGAAATCTGATCCAACCACAAAGATAAAGAGAAAGCAATCAAAGAACACTACTGTAACTGTTTATAGACCCACAAGACCAAAAATAAGAAAAATGGAAAGGAGGAATAAAGGACAGTCAGAAAAACAATTGAAAACACAGCTGTCATACAACCTTACCTATTGAAAATTACTTAAGTATAATTGTTCAAGTTTTTCAATCAGAAGAAATACAATGTCTGAATAGATTTCAAAAAAAGAAAACCTAGTAGCATGTTTTTTTGTAAGACATGCACATCGGTTTTAAAGATGAACTAAGGCTACAAATGATGGTATGGACATGAGTATTCTATGCAAATGATAAGTAAATGAAAGTATTGGTGGCTATTCTTATATCAGATGAGATATCCCCTAGTCCACAAACATTTGCAAGATACAAAAACGGCAGTGGCCATCTTTATTATATAATGACTAAAGGATTAATTCAGCAAGAACTACAACGATCACATATATTTATATGCCCCTAACATCATGGTGGTTAAGTATATAAACATTAACAGATATCAACAAATAAACAGACAGCAATACAAAAGTAGCAGGGAACTTCAATAGCCTCTGTTGACCTTGGGTAGACTTCAGATGAGCAATAAGGAAACAGTAGACTTGAGAAACACTTTTTCCAAACATCAATAGATGTGTGTAGCATATTCCATCCAATAACAGGAAAATATACATTTTTTACAAAAGCATAGAGAACATTCTCAAGATATATTACATATATGCCTGAAGAAGTTTTTGATTGAAATCATATAGAGTATCTTTTATGATCATAATGTATGAAGCCAGAAATCAACAGAGAAAAGTAGAAAAACTTACAGATACGTAGAAATTGACAAATTTCTGATCATCTGATAATTCAAGAAAGAAACCAGAGACAATAAAAACAAATTAAAATGAAAATATAAAGTGGCAAAGCCTTGGTGTGCACAAAGCCACGCCAAAAGGAACATAGATGTAAAAATCCTTGATAAAGTGCCGCAATAGATTAAAAAATAAAACATAAATAGCTTGATCAAGTAAGATTCCCCATAGGGTGCAATCAACTCATGTTCAGTATATACAAATCAATACAAATAAAATAAATAAAAATAAAAATCAACACTGCATGAATAGAATTAGAATAAAAGCCACATGAAAATCTTGGTAGGTGCAAAACAGCATTGGACACAATTCAAAACACTTTTATGAAAAAAATTTTCAACAAATTATAGAAGGAATATAGCTCGACATGATAAAGATCATCTATAACAAGCAATGAGCTAACATCAGACTCAACAGTGAAAACCTGAAAGGTTTTTTCTTTGAGATCACAAAAAAAGCAATACCAATTCCATTCAATACAGCATGGAAAGTTCTAGCCAGAACAGAAACTGGGCAAGAGCAGAAATAAAACACACAAATCTTAAACCAAGAAATAAAATTACTGTTTCAGATGCTATGATCTGATGTGTAAAAGATTTTAAGGACTACCAAAAAAACTCCCAGAAGTAAAATAAAATAATTCAGTAAAGTTGCAAGATGAAGTCAACCTACAGAAACCCTTAGCATGTCTATGTACTAACAATGGTCTACCCAACCTTAGAGACTGTCTGGTTGTACCTAATTGGCACCCATCACTGTGGTAGTTCAAAGGTACCCAGGAAGTCACGCCCCCGTGTAGCTCAGAGCCCATGCATCTGGGCCTACTCAGCACCCATTGCTGCTGCAACTCTGAGGCAGCCAGGTAGCCACACCCAGATCTCTACGGGCTACTCAGAACTCTTGCGACTAGGCCTAACCAGCATTCGTGGCTGGAGGGTCTTGGAGGTTCCCAAGCAGCTGTGCTCAGACTTGTGCCATCATGGTTGAAGCTACTGATGCTGAGGACAGACCCTAGACCCCACACCAGAGAGCTTGACTCACCCATGGCACTACTGATACAGGTGACTTATGGAGGAAGCATTCACTAGAAGCCATCAGAACTGGTTAGAAACAATGCTAAGCTATTTGAAAAAGTCTCCAGGAACAGTGACAGGATAGAGTGTTATCAGATTAAAGATCCAGTGTCCAGTGCCTATTCACATAAAAATACAGGGGTACCCCTGCTCTGTACTCTCCTTCAGTGCCTTTCACAACCCTGCATGATCCACTTCATGGTGAGAGGGTGCCCGGACTGGCAGCTTCACCCACAGTGGAGAAACCTTTCTAAGGTGGGGCAAGCAGTAACAGTCAGGTCTGAAAGCAAGAAATAAGCGAGCTGTAAGGAGGAGTCCAACCTCCACACAACAGCCAGCATATTACACAGCCAAACAGCAACACTATCCCCTACCAGAATACAGAGATTCCTTAAAGGGCTACCAGCAAGTCAAAACTCAGCAGCAAGATGAAAATACAAGGGCGCAAGATAGCACAGAAAGCCTCAACTCACCAATCAAAAGATGAAGATTGGCTAACTGGATTAAAAAACACAATCCAACTGTATGTTGTTTGCAAGGGACACATTTCAAACATGAAGATAAACAGACTCAAAGTAAGAGGCTGAAGTTTTATATTCCACTCAGCTGGGGGCAAAAAAAAGCAGAGGTAGCTGTACTAGTTACTGACAAAGCAGACTTCAAGCCAAAACTGGTCAAAAAGAAAAAGAAAAGTCACTTCATTCTTGTAAAGGGAATAATCCAGCAAAAGGAACTGACAACCATAAACATTCATGCTCCCAAAATGGTGCACCCAACTATAGAAAACAGAAGCTACTGGACTTTAAAAAACAGATCAACTACAACTTTATAATAGCGGGGGACTGTAATACTCCTCTCCCAAGAAGACAGGTCAACTGGACACAAAATCAGCAGACATATCAGACCTGAACTACATCGTAAAATAAATGGATCTGACAGACATATGCAGAGTTTTTAATCCAGCAACAGCAGGATACACATTCTTCTCAGCTGCACATGGAACATTCTTCAAAATAAACCACATTCCAGGCAACAAAAAAGCTTAAAAAGATACAAGAAAATTTATATAATCTCATGTATCCTGATCAGATCATGTTGGAATAAAACTGGAAATCAAATAAAACCCAAACAAAAGATATAACTCTAACAGAGACTGAACAGTACTCTTCTAAATAAACATTGGATTACAGAAGAAATAAGGGAAAAAATGAAAAAGTTCACAGAAAAAACTACAGTGGTAGCACCTCACAATGAAACATCTAGGACACAATGAAGGCAGAATCAACAGGGGAATTCATTTCAATAAATACACACACAAAAAGAACTGAGGAAGCCCAAATAAATAATCTAACCACACAACTCATGGCCCTAGAAAAATAAGAACAAGCCAACCCCAAATTTAACTGAAGGAAAGAAATCATAATGATCAGTGCAGAAATTAATGAAATAGAAATTTAAAAATTACAAGACATATATATATATATATATATATATATATATATATATATATATATATATATATATATTTGCCTTTTTGAAGAAACAAATAAGATCAATAAACCCCTTGCTAAACTCACAATAAAAAAGAAAACCTACATCAACACATTAAAAAATATAAAAAGATGAAATTACAACAGATAACAAGAAAATCCAAAGGAGAGTAAGAAGTTACTTTGAAAATTTGTACTCCAATAAATTAAAAAATTTAAAAGAAATGGATGTGTTTCTACACACCTATCAATCACCAAAACTGAAATGAGAAGAAAATAAACATCTGAATTAGCTAATATTCACCTGTGAAATAAAGGAATTGATAAAAACGCTTCGAGAAGAGCCCAAAACCTAATGGGTTCCCAGCAAAATTCTATGAAAATTCAGGGAACATTTAATGCTAACGCTCACCAAACTTTTTCCAGAAATTAAAAAGGAGGAAAATGCCCAAATGAATTCTCAAGCATAAATTTAATTCCAAAACCACACAAAGACCCAACAAAAAGAAAACTCTAAGCCAATTTCCCTAATGAATATAGATACAAAAAATACTCAATAAAATCCTCACCAAGAGAATGCAGCAAATCATAAAGAAGATTATACACAATGACCAAGTAGGCTTTATTCCAGACATGCAGGGACGGTTCAACATATGCAAATTAATAAATGAAATACACCAAATTAACACATGAAAAGATACAAATCATACGATTATCTCAAAATACAGAAAAAGCACTTGACAAAATCTAACACCCATTTCTGATAAAGATTTTGTAGAAAATAGGAATGGAAGGTCCCAACCTCAACATGATTCAATCTAATTACAAAAGCCCCTCAGCCAGTATAATCCTAAATGGAGAAAGATTGAAAACATTCACATTAAATTCGGGAGCAAGACAAGGATGTACACTGTCATACCTACTATTTAACACAGTGCTTGAAATTTTGGCAAGAGTTATTAGGAAAGAGCAAGGAATAAGAGGAATCTGAATTTGAAGCAAAGTTATCTCCATTTGTAGATGGCATGATACTCTACATAATAGACTCAAAAATTCCACCCTAAGACTCTTAGAACTAATAAATAATTTCAGCAAAATAGCAGGTTACAAAATCAATAATATTCTATACACCCACTGAATAGCACTGAATAGCATTCAGTGAATCCAAAAAGAAGCAAATCAAGAAAATATTGCCCTTCACAATAGCAACAAAACTAAAAATACTTAGTAATTAACCTCACCAAAGAGGCGAAATACCTATACAAAGAAAACCACAAAGCCTTGAAGGAAGAGATTGAAGAGGACATTAGAAAATGGAAAGACATACCCATTCCCGGATAAGAAGAACTAATATTGCCAAAATGGCCATACTTACAAAGCTACAATACAAATTCAATGCAATATCAATCAAAATACCAACTACATTCTTCTCAGAACTAGAAAAAAACAACTTTCAAATCTTCTATCCAAGCAACGAATAAGTAACCAAGATAGATGAAAACTTTGAAATGTTAAGGAAATAAAGAAGATAGTTCATGTTCATGGATTAGAAGAATCAAATTGTTAAAATATCCACACTACTAAAAGTATATGCAGATTCAATGCAATTTGTATTAAAATTCTAGTGAAATTTTTTACAGAAATAAAAAATTATCCTAAAATTCATACACATCACAAAAGACCCCTAAGGACCAATTATTGAAAGATAGTCTGTTCAATAACTAGGGTTGAGGAAACTAGATTTCTACATGCAGAATAATATTGGACATTTAACTGACAGATAAAATAATCAGCTCAAAATGAATTAAAATGTGAAGGATTAAGAACTGACACTATAAAATTACAAGAGTAAAATCTGGAGGAAAAAATTATTTCATTATATTGGTCTGGGTAATGGTAAATTAGGTAAATTAGGATATAGCTAGTATCACACACACACACACACACACAGAATCAAACTGAGAGTCTATGAACAGATGAATCAGCAGATAGACAGAGGGACAGAACAACAGACAGACAATTTCATTTAAAGCACACACACCAAAAACTGCATCATTTATGACATCATAGATGGACTTGAAGGACATTATGATGAGGAGAATAATCCAATCACAGAAAGATAAATACTTCACCATGTCATTTATTTTAGGAACCCATAAAAGATGAACTTACAGTAGCAGAATAGAATAGTGGTTAGCAGGTTTGTGGGAAGAATTTGGGGGTGGGAAGACACCAGTGTAAGGGTTTAAAGTTTCAAATAAGCGGGATGAATTAGTTCTGATGATTTATTATACACCATGTTGACTACAGTTAGTAACAATAATGTATTATAGACTTACAAATTTCAGAAAATAGATTTGAAAAATTCTTATCACACAGAAATGCAAAAAATGCGAGGTGACAATTCAGTAGTACAGTTGTTCCATTTTATATATAAGCTTTTAATATGACATCATTGTGTACTCTAAATACATGCAATTTTAGTTCATTGACTGTATTTCAATAAAGCTGAAAATACATTTTAGAAACTGAAAATTAAACTAAGAAAAATGCAGGCTCAGAAAAGCATGTTGGTATTGTACATGGTGTCATTTATCTAAAGCTTAATGATAAGAAATTGCTATTGATAGAAACTCAGAATTATTGTTAGATCCGATAGGGCTGCAGAAATAACAGAGTTGGTGGTGAGTATAAACTGCTGAGTGACACAAGGAAACTTTAGGGGAGTAGAAAATATTCTATTTGACAGTTAGGGTGATTTTATTGGCATATATTTTTACCATCCAGGAAATGTTTGGAAGGTAAGGAACATGTGTTTCAGGAATCTTACCCCTCCCTGCCAATTTTTAAAATGTGTTTTTTAAAGAGGGAGTATAAGAAGCCAGGGGTGGAGGTGCATGCTTGTAATCCTGGTGCTCAGGAGGCTGAGGCAGGAGAACTGCTGTGTGTTCAAGGCTAGATAGTGAGTTCAGGACCAGCCTGGACTTAAGAACAAGACTTTGCCTTAATAAATCAATCAATATGTAAAATTTAAAAATTTTAAAAAGGGAGTACAGGCAGTTTCAAATACTGAGTTCTGGAAGTCAGATGGCCTTGAGGTCACATTCTAATTCTACTATTTACTAACACTCCCCTTAGGTTAATTATTTGAACCATCCACACTTCAATTTCTTTATCTGAAACTCAAGATAATAATTACCAGATTTGTGAGAATTAGATGCCAGAACAGAGTATAAACGGGTCATTGTGCTAGCCTGGTACTATGATATCAATGTACTGCAAGCTGGGCGACTTACAGAAACTTCCTCCCACTTAGTTTTGGAGTCTAGAAGTCCAAGATCATGGTGTCTGTTGGCAGGATTCAGTCCTTCTCATGTCAAGGATGGAGATTCTAGTCTGTGGTAGTTTCTGGTAATTTTCCTGACAAACTTTGGAACTTCTTGTCTTATTGATTGCCCTGACCTATGCCTTCCTGTCCGTGGTCATACACCTACCTCCATATCTCTCCGTGTTTTCCACTTCTCCCTAGCCATCACCTCTGGTCCCACCTCCTCCTCTCTCTCCCTCTTGCTCACTGTTTATTAGTTTTTTTGGCTTCTTTGCTTTGACTTGGACCTAAAGCAAATATACACCCCACATAGCCTTGCCCTATTGTAATTGTGCTGTACCTACAGTTATGTATATGACTCACACTGTGGTTCAGTCAAAACATTGATGGGATGTCTCCTGAATGGGATAGCCGCGTTGAGTGAAATAGCAATAAAGTAGCTCTTTCCCCTTTACCTGTTGCTACTTTCCACCTTGTTTCATTTTTCTTCTTAGCACTGGCAATACATTTAGCCACTACTCCCTGTCTTCCTCCCCTGGAATGCAGACTAGAGTAGTTCATGTACTTCATGAATAGTTCACGTTTCCCAAAGCAGTCAGGACTGTGATCTATTTTTCTGTATGCACTTTTTTCTTCTTTTTTTTCCACTCTGAGAATGTCATGCTCAAAGAGAGCCTTATAGCCACCCAAAGGACAATATCCAATGTTCCAATATGGAAATACCTAGAATGTTGAATCTCTATTACAATGTTTTCATTCACTAATTTTAAATTGGAGCTATTTGCACCTGTGTCCCACTTCCCTTAATACATTGTGAGTTTTCATGGAGGCCAAGCTGTATGTTATCCTGTGTTTCTCAGGATACTTAGCTTGAATGGATGACTCAATTTTTTTCAGGGTTTCCATTTTATTTAATTTTAAAAAATTGTATACAGATGAATTCAAAATTTCATAACTCATTAGAGACATGGGTTTGGGGAATCAATGAGAAAGGCTCTAGTTAAAACTAAGTGCAGATGATACACAACTGATTTCATTTTGTAGTTGTGAAACACAACTGGGAGGATCTCTTCAGGCCTCTAAGAGGAAGATGCTAAATTAAGCAATTCGTTTTTGCCATTAGACCATTACCATCCCTGGCAAGTCCCTGCACGAAGATGGATTCAGTTCTTTCTGTGGACCTACAACGTTCTTGCTGCAGGTGGAGATGTGGTTTGCTTACTTGATGTGAGGCTTAATATCTATGCAATGAAAATAATGCTTTCTTACTTCTAATAAAGCAATACATTATCATACAATGTATGGTAACCCTCAGAGAAAAGGTTTTACATGCATGCGAAGGAGTATTATTCTAACAGACTCACGGCCCGGGCAACCTTGAACTTGCGGGTGTCGTGGGCGGAGGGAAGGATGAGGTAGCATCTGAGCAAACTTCATTGGATTAAGAAATCAGGACTGAAAATTTGCTCTGTGGGATGTTAGTTGAGAGTTTGTGTCACTGGTATGTCTGAAGAAATGACCTTAGTGTTAGTAGAAATACTGACATAGTCTTAGAGAATAATTTTGCAGCTTGCAAAATGAATGGGTTTCAGTGGCTTCAAAAGTAATCATGATAAAAGCAAAGCAAAATAGCATGTGGCCTGAAATAAGGAATCAGTTGAAACCCCTTCCCTCACTCCTTTCCTTTGTTAACAAATACGTACTTAACTGCTTCTTAGGAGCCAGGCTTTATTCCCTTTCCTTGTAACAATGCTTATTCGTGTGCAGTGAACAGACAGAGCCAAATTATGTGGGATAGCTAAGCGTACACTACTAGGTCTTAAAACAATGCCTAGTGTACTGCTGAGGGTGGAGACACTGTTGCCTTGGGGGTGATCAGGAAAGACCCTCTGAGAAGGTGGCATTTGTACAGAGTGTGGAAGAGCCAAGTAGGTGCCAGGGTGTGACTCACGCGATACCCATTGCAAAAGTCCTGCGGGAGCATGCTCAGTGTTTGGAAAGCTCAAATTTGCTGCTGCCAACTCTCCTTAGAATGTCAGCCAACTTACTCTACTTAACTTGGTTTCTGAGATAAGCATATTTTATGTAGCTTTGTTCATTTCAGCTCACCCAAAAACATATGGACGATTATTTGGATGTAATGTAGCCTAACAATAAGGTAAAGTACACAGAAGGAGAGAGAGAGAAAACTTTCTGCATTCACACGCACACTTTTGCTTGTCTTAGTCTGAGATTTTTTCACCATTAGACAAAGTTAAAACAAAGGATGCGCTAAGAACCAGGTGTTAGCCACCACCATGGAAAGCAGGTCATCCTTTGAGATGAAAAATTCCCAGAGAGGAAATACTTTATGCTTCCCTGTGCTGTGCATCCAGGCAGAACTAAAAGTGTTGGGTGAATAATGTATTTATTCTCTCCTCCCTCTTCTTTTGAGATTGGGTCTTGCTCTATTGTCCAGGCTGGTCATGAGCTCCTGGACTGCAATTCTTCTGTTTCAGCCTCTTAAGTGTTCAGGACTATTGATGTATCACTGTGACTGCTTTTAAATTTTTTTTTTTTTTTGAGACAGGTTTCACTCTGTAGTCCAGGATGGTCCTGAAGTCACTATAGAGCCTAAGCTGGCTTAGAACTCAGAGCAATTATTCTGCCTCTGCCTCCCCAATGTTGGGATTACAGAAATACCAACACATCCAGTTTACATGGTATTAGAGACACAAAGTTATCACTGGCTTTAATGGACTGGTATGCACTTCAGTGGACTGCTATGAACTAGGTACCCTAGTCTAGGTACCACATTTCAAGTCTATTATCTGGAGAGGGGAAAATGCAGTCATGCTTATTTCTTTGTGATTACTAGGCTTATATAATTGGTTATCAAAGCTAAATTGACCCTATTATTTTTTCTTAGTTTTGCAGGCAAAGAACTAAAATATTAAAGCAAATGCAGAAATAACCTTAAATTTCTTTTTTCCCCCTCTCTGATATGCAGAGAAAGAAGAAGAATACCTAAATTGGAAGATCTAAATGTCTAATACAATGTTCTGGTCATAGTTTATGTTTTGCACATCTTAATTTATATTTTTTTACCCTTCCGGTAAGAACACAGAGCAGAATAGAAGGAGAGAAAAGCACTACTAGCCCAGTCGTTAGGACTACTTTGCATTTAAACAATGCGTTCACCACCTGTAGGAGTTATCTCAAAGAATAGTGGGAGGCTACAGGAAAGGAGATACTGTTTTTTTTAAAATGTTTTTTCTTCCTTCTTTCCTCACTTCCACATCCTGTACTCCCCACTCCACTCTTAACACAAATCGATGGTAGAGTGTGTTGCCTGAGGAGGATCCTCCTTTTCCCTTTTGAACTATTATGCTCGTCCTGAGACTGGTCTCTACCCTCTCTATATGTAGATGTGATGGTACTCTGATCAATGTTTGCAAGTATGGCTGCAAGCAAACACCTTGCAGTACTTCTAAGCCCAGTGACTCTCAGCCCTCATGAATTACCCTTCTTATGTTGCTTTTTGTTCTGAGGCGTTTGACCAGAAGTCAAAAATCTGTGTGCTTTCTTGGTATATTTCTTAAGACTATTGGTAGTAGAGATAGGAAATACTGTATTTCCAAGATGTAGTACGGTTGTGTATCAAAATTAGAGATGTGCAACAGCAAAATTTGCTATATAACGGGTGTGCAAAATACAGATGAATGCATGCTAGCTTCCCCCAAATTGTGTAATTTCTATTTAAATTAAGCACAGGTAATTTTGTTTAGAAGTATGGTTTTCTGGAAATGTAATGTTTATTACTTTTCTCTAAATTGGTTTAAATTTACCTAAATGCTCATTCTATACTTCTAATGGTCATGTTAAAGAAACATCAAGGAATAATCATTTCACTCATCTAATTTATTTGTAGGTAATCTTTTATTTTCTTTTTGGCTCTTTTATTCTAAATCAACACAGAGAAAAAGAGAAACACGCAAAATTAGCAATGTACTCAGATTGAATAGAAATCAAAATATCAAGATGAAAAGTGAATGCCTCAAACATGTACGTGCTTCAGAAAATACTCGACATGATTCAAGGCTTAGTGTTTCAGTGAAGGTCATAGGTAGACTGTAACATGAGCTAGCTGCCTTTGACGCAGATACATCCTTAATCATATAGTTGCATTTGTTTAATTCTAAAAAAAATCTGCTGTAGTTTGACTGCTCCCTGAGAAGTTCATGCGCTAGAATCTTAGTCTCAAATTCCTAATTTATAACATGATATTAGGTCAGAAGCATGCTCTGTCCTCGTGAATGGCTTAATGTCATTGTCACAGAAATGAGCTTGTTATTACACGAGTAGGTCGGTTGTGGAAATGAGTTCTGCCCTCTTGCTCTTGTCATCCTTTGCCCTTGGACATTCTGACATCAGATGATATGGCGTGAAGGCCTCTGCTAGACACTGGAGATATGTTGTTGGAGTCCTCAGCCCCCAGAGCTATGAGACTGAGAAATCTGTTCATTATAAATTATCCAATCTCAGGAATTCTGTTATCACATCAGAAAACAGGTAAGAAAAGAAGGGATCACCTACTAAGGTGAAACAAAGCATTTATGAACAAGATGCTCACCTTACTGAGACTCATTTGTTTTGTTTTTTTTTTCAGTACTGAGAAAAAACTCAGCGCCTTCAAAATGAGATGCACCCCCCCAGGCCTTAATTAGTTAATTAATTATTTTTGGAGACAGGGACTTACCAATTCACCAAGTTGCCCTGCCTGGGCTCAAACTTTTGACCTTCTGTCTCAGCCTCCCAGAGTACAAAAGATGACAGGCCTGGCTGAAAACCAGCTTTTTAATGAATGGTTTGTTCCTCAAGAAATGACGAATAAAATAACCATTGTCAGGGTATAACTTATTCAGAGTTTTAGCTTCAAATACACAGGAGAGCAACAGGATCATCCAGTATGACCTAATTTCGTGACCCTGGTTCTGTCTTGCTGACTCGCCGTTCTTGGAAATAGAGTGTAAATTCTAGTGAGAAAAGAAAGGAAATCTACCCAAGAGCTGTTAAAATGTATCTATGCAGTAAATCTATGTACCACTGTGTAATTATAGTAGCATAAACAGCTCTACTATAAGGACATTCACATCAGACCTAATTTCATGCTGAACTATTATAATGCAATTAACAGCCTCATAGTCCTGTTTTAATTAAGCCCTGTTGTGAAATATGCAGCATTTGAACCTGTTCTGGCCTGTTTCGTCTACCATTGAATTACTGTCCTTAACTTGTTTTTCTCCAGAATGATGAATCTCATTTAAGGATTCCTGTTCACCGGGAATGCCATTTTGTGGGTTATTCTCAGTTTTTGTGCTTCCAGATTGAGGCCAGGGTCTGCTCTTCGGTCTCTAGATTCGCTTGTCTCAATAGATTTATTAACTTGTGCCAGGATCTCCTGGAAATGATGAGACATGTTTGATTGGTTTAGTGAAAGAAATTTCAGAAGACAGGAGAGACTTGTGGAGCTAACTTGAGATTATGTAGGACGCAGCAGCTATCTTCTGACCTAGCCCTTTGGAGAAAATCCTAAGTGGATTCCAATTTTCCATGGATATTATTTAGTCTTCCCAGATAGCTTAACCATTACTCATTAGAAAATGGAAAACAAAGGCATCTACAGAAAATGCAGTTTATAGAAAAGTCGTACCCCACTTCCTTCTTTTCATTCCTCAACTCCTCTAAACAAGAATGGCAGGGTGGCTGGTGTATGCCTTAACAGATCTTTTCCTTCTTCTGTTTGGATTGTTTTCCTAGCCTGAAATAAAATTAAATGGGAAGTATTATGTGCAGACCTGTAGACTGGTGATTAAATACCACAGGTCACATTGCTGAGCAGCTTGCTCCCCACCAGCTAGTTTTGAGGACACAAATTTAAAAATGAAGGACAGAATTGAAAAGTCATGCTCACCTATATAGAGTGTTCTTAAATGAGCCATATGACCTAAGGAAACAAACAAACAAACAAACAAAAAACAAATGGTGATTTCTTCAACTCTTTAATCCATCCGCTCATTCATCAGCTACTCTTCAAATTTTGTCCCTGTTATAAAATATTCTTTTTTTTTTTTTTTTTTTTTACCTTGGCCTACTTTCTTAACCCTAGGGAGGCTTTTAAGAAGTTTTTAAAGCTAAGCAGCCCCAATTGCTTGAGGCTGTCTTTGGAAGTTAGAATCTGAAGCGATTACCCGTAGGGCTGGGTGTTTTCACAGCCAAATTGAAAACACTATATCAGCAGGTCACTGAAAATGCTCTTTCTGTGAACATCTGCCTCTGATGGTTAAACCCCTGCACTTTTACCACTCTCTGTCTCTTTCCTTTTCAGAAGGAGGTAAATGTGTACTCACACAAGACAGTAGGCCTAACTCTGTCTTTCAGGTCCAACTAACTATTTATGATGTTTTATTTCATTGTCTTTCCAAGATAATCCTTAATTCTATTATCCTCTAGGAGTTCCCAAGATACGTTAGTAAAACTGAATGTCACCATGAATTTGGATGCTGCTACTACTTCTGCAAAGTTTCCAATACTAGGACAGAAAGGTCATCCCTGAAAGATATCAATGTGAACATTTACCTAAAGTGAGAATCAGCAGCCAGAACCCCATCCAGACTTGTCTGTAGCAGCAGGTGATTAATGCATGAAGGGGATAGCGTGGCAGCGTGCCAGGTGACCAAATACTTTAGCGTATGGTGTGATCACAGGTGTATGGGATTAAGAGACAGACCAATCTGAGAACAAGTATCAAGGTTGCAAGATTATGGCCAGGGCCTCAGAGGGCTGATATGTTATAATGCTCTTTCTCCACCTGAGCTGTTTGAGAGAACTATGAAGGAGGAAACAGATCAAAGGGAATAAATATGCTTGCCTCACTGCTGGTAGAGCTGATTGGAGGACCTGGCTCAAGATCAACAGCCAAGTGAGCGCAGAACCCTGTCAGCCCCTAAGGAGGGAGATCATCCCAGATACCTGGAACCAAGAGCCTGGAACAAAAACAAAATGCAGAGAAAAGTCTAAAGAAGTTCTTCACCTTTCTGATGTGAAATTCACCAGGGAGGACAGTAAGTGAGGCCGAAGAACACAGAGACATGTGAGGAAGAATACCAAAGAAGATGTCTTACTGAATACTGTCACATAACTGTGTCTTGGAGCAAATTATTTAGCATGAAAGAGCCTCATTTGCCTTGTCCATAAATCAGGAATAACAATACCAACTAAACCAAGTAGCACACATTAAATTCTGTATGTATATAATTTAATATAAACATATGTCTCTGTATGTGAAATGCGTTAATGGCTACCTTAAGGCCTCACACTAGATGATGCTGACTATGATGGCCAGCTTTGTGTGACTGTGATAATATATCTGAAAAAATCATCTTAAGAGTAAGAAAGGTTTATTTTGGCTCACAGTTTACAAGGATCCAGCTCATGGTTGCTTGGCCTTGTCCCTTTGGGCTTGTGGCAAAACAGTGCATCATGGTGGGAGTGTACCGTAGAGAATACCTCACAGTGGCTTGGAAACAAAGAGGAGAGCAGAAAGGGCTAGGATCCTAATATCCTCTCCAATGGCACACGCCCAATGACCTAACATCTTCTCACATGGTCCCACCTCAGAAAGGGCCCATCATTTCTAAGTAGTGTCACAGGCTGATGATCAAGCTAAGAACTAAACATTTTAACATATGGTTCACCGTGGAGCATTGAAAATCCAACCTATAGCACTGGCATATTTCCTAGTCTAGTCCTCATTTCGCTTTTCCTCCTAGACACTAGGAGGTAAGGGTCAGCCTGCGACATCTCTAGGCATAAGACAGTTCATCCCTTTCCTAAGCTTAGAGATGACTAGAAAGAGGCAAGAAATGTATGTATACAAACATGAATAAGAATTACTTTAAAAAAACATATATCACACAGTCTACTGCCCAAATATTTGAGGTCACGCACTCTTGGAAAAGAATCATCTTCGAAAGCAAGAGTTTTTATTTGCCAAACAAATGCACTCATCTTTGTGTTCCTTTAAACATGCACATGCGGAGGGAGAGACATGGCTTTGCTTTATGTGGTGTTTCCAAGACAAACTCTCCCATTTACCAAATTGCAAAGAATTGCGCTGGCTCCTGTCTCGGGTGTTTCACAGAGGAAGCAGAGACCCCATACTTCTCTGTAACATAGCACTTTCATTCCTTTTGCTTGGAGATCAGTCAATATTTTCTTCCAGAAGCTGGAAAATATCAGGGACTGGGCTGATGTTGAAAGAGAGACTCACATAAAAGCTGGATAGGGAGCTGGCAACCCCCGTTTGGGTGTTTCCTTAAAGAGCCCGCTGTAATGTGAACGGTGTGCTGCTTCAGAATGTCCTCACCGCTGGCATGAACATGCACAATTCATTGCATAATCTGATGTGGGTTACTGTACTAAAGGTTTCGACATCGTTTAAGAAGTTTCTCCTTTATACAGGCTCAGTGCTGATTTGAATTTTGTCCTTCCCCAAATCTATCCGACCTGCTTTGTTATCACCCATTTCAGGGACATCAGTGGCCCCTGGTGTCTCATGATTGTTGTCACCTCTGTGATCTCTCTTCCTCTCGTATCTCAGGTGTAGCTAGCAGTCCAACTTTGTTGATTCTCCCTCAGAATTAGTCAGGGATTGAGACTCCAAGCCCTATGTCACTGCTCAAATGTGATGTCATACCCCCCACATTTTTTGGCGTGGTGTCTAATCACTCTTCTTTCTAGTCTTGCTAACGTGCTGCCTGTAGATCTATGACTAACACATGCCACATGGAACAGCTTATCCTGTTTGTGAATGATGTTCACAACATTGATGGCACAACATTGAGGATTTTCCCACACCAAATGTCCTTCCAGGCTCTTGTTGTTTAGGTCAATCGCTGTCATAGGTCCTTTGGTGACCCTTGACCAACATGGACTTTCACAGTTCAATATCTTTACCAGCATTGCTTCAGAAGCCCTCATAGTACCTTTCTGTCCATTGAAAACCCCAGTATGCTTTTGTCATTGCTGTTTTTGAGATACCCAATACAATGTTCTTAACCCTTGTTATTCAGCTATACAATAGTACACTAGATTGTGTCCCTGTAACTTCATACCTGTGGGTCGCTGTCTCCCCATCATCCCACCCCCAGCCTCTGGTAACCTATTCTGCTCTCTACTTCCATGAGATCAACTGTTTTTGAATCCAGGCATGAGTGAGACGTGGTAGCATGTGTTTTCTTCCTTCCTTTTTCCTTTCTTTCTTTCTTTCTTTCTTTCTTTCTTTCTTTCTTTTTCCTTCCTTTCAGAAATTAGGATTTTATGGAAAGATTTTTCTTTTATATTTATAAAGTGATAATATCTGCAATATAGAAATGTTTGATGAATTAGGAAGATTTTCCATTAATTACACTTCAGCACAACTTAGTACTTTCTTCTCTCTCCAAAAAAGAAAGAACAAATGTGTGTGTGTGTGTGTGTGTGTGTGTGTGTGTGTGTAATATATGGACAAGCCCAATATTTTAAAAAATCACTTTCTTCTTGAAAGGCACACAATACACATGATATTAAGTTTGTAAATTTTGTTGCCAAAAGGGATTCACCCAACATAAATTCCCTTTCCTTACCCTCTGTGCACTCAAGCCCTGCACCACCACAAGCCATCTCCAGCTCCTCTGCGGCTCTTTGGTGTAACGGTTAAGGTCGTTGTACTTGACTCCCAGCTCTACCACTCAGGAAGTAAGTGCACCCATTCCCCAAGCAGCAAAGATGAGAAAGGGGTTCTTCCCAAGGCCGATTGGGGGGCAAATAACTTGGGAAGTGGTTGACTTGAGGAATAGCTCTGTAGGTGTGTGTGGATGACGAAGAGAAAGAACAAGCTGTAACAAGGCTCCCTGGAGTCCTGTTCAGGCCAAGCTACGCACCAGGAAGACAGTCTCCTGACCTACACCCACTTTTGCCCACTGCCTGTACTTTCACCAGGGACATAGGCCCTGGGACCTCTTCCCTGGGGCTGGGTCTAGAGGGTGAGGCCCCTTGTTTACTGGGAGGAAGGAGCAGAGAGCACAGCTTCCCTTCACTCCCACCTCAAGGTACCCCATTTCCTTTTCTAGTACTACCTCAGGGTCATAGGAACATGGATTTGTTTTCCTACACTTGGCTTATTTCACAACAATGTCCTCCAGATTCAAATTCATGTTGCTGCAAATGACAGAATTTTATCCTTTGTTTATGACTGAATAGTACTTTATTACAGACATTCACCACCTTTTCACTATTTGTTCATCTATTAAAGAGCAATTAGTTTTCTTTCTTTTTTTATTTTTATCTTGGCTTTTGTTGGATCCTATCCAATTCTGATAAGGTCCCTTCTGCACACTTGTTACAATCAAACTTATTTGGAGTTAGATGTAGACCAGTGTCTTACTATGAAATCCTGTCACATTGTTAGCTTCTGAAGCACTTTTATATTGTCTCAAAATCATGTCTTTGGATGGATGCTCAGTAAACCTTTATTTTTAATCATATTAGACAACCCTATTTTTTTGCTATTCTTCAAATCCTTTAAGATATTTAAAATTTCTTCCCCTTTCCCTCCAGATTTTAGTTATGCTTTTTTCTTTATAAAGAAAAGAAAAACCTCAAGTAGAATCTTAGGGATTTATTGTAAATTATATACACTTGAATTAAGTATAATGGACAAGTATTTTCTTTCATATTAGTAAATAAATTCAAGTTTTTGATTATTTACATATGTGCGAATCATGTTAAGAAAAGTTGAACTTGAGCATACACATTTGATAAGAGCTTCTTGGGATAACAGTTATTTTTTGCCTTGGAAAAAGACGAGAAAAGAAATTTACTCAGCAATTGTTGAAAGACACCAAAAAGATATCTAGAGACCCAGAGTTTAATAGACCATAAATAAATTTGAGAATGACAGGGTCTCATCCTCGCTGCTGATATTTTAAACAAACAATAGAGTAGTGTCTTTTCAACTCATTCCTAATGCAATTAATATCAATTAACCCCCCACAGGATGCATTATATTAGACATTAAAATTGTTACCTGAGAAACTTCGCCAGAAAAAAAAAGTCCAGTAAGTACAAGCATCAGGAATATCACAAAGGAAAACAGAAGGTAGATACATACACTCTCCGGAAGCCTTGCCCCGAATATCTAGGTAAAACGTATCGTCTGCACATCTTGTCCTGTTTTAGTGATGTCAGAAACTTTGCAGTTAGACCACTGTAAGCAAGTAAAAAGGCAAAAATTTCTTTTGGAAGAGAAAGTGCAAACATCCATTCACAAAACCATTCACAAGCTTTTTTTTTTTTTTTTTTTAATCAACACTGTCATTGTCACAGCCTGCTTGATCTTCCTACTTTGGGTTAATACGAGAGCCAATTACAGCTTCATCTGTGTAGAATTAACTTTATGGAGCACACACCGGGGATTTGTCTATCTTCACTATTTAGATATATGCCATAAAAATATGCATGGGACGGCGTGCAAGTATTGCAGATGGCAGAGACTGTCGGATTTGTTGTAGAGTCATTTAAAATCGGTTATGCTCTTGCCAGAAGTTAATTAATTTTTTTCTCTTCTTTTCTGGGGCTGGGGGGTTGGCTGGGGGGTGGGGTTGTGGTTCTCACTAGGTGGCAGTGTATGATTACGTCTGGAAAAGCCATGACATGGAGTCCAATGTCTCCAGCCGTGACCTCCAACATCGAGATGAAATTTCTGCGTCTGCCCTTGGTCCAGAAAATAGTACTTCTCATATATCTGTGTACACCATTTATCCAAGTGGGTTCCAGGAGCTGTACCGCCATTTTCTCAGACTGCCCAGTGGTGCCATTGTGGAGGTATGTACATATGAAATTACTTTGATGCCAATGTTACATATATTATAGTATATAAATGTACATATTTATATATTGATGATTATATATTAATACGTACGTGTTTGTGAATAAACTTATACATGATTTGAAAAGCTTTAATGACACATAGCAAAGATATTTTGAGTACTGTTTCTAATGATCTTGAAATTACATTTTAATTTTTATCTAAACACACAAAATCACTCCATGGGCTGGAGAGGAAGTTTTCTTTCTTACTCTGTCAGAGACTGGCAAGAAACACAGCAACTGAAAGCAATTAGGATTCGGCTCACAACCACTTTCACTCAGGTGACATACGGGGACAACAGCAGGTTGAAGGTGAAGGGCTCTGTGGGTCTGTGGGCACGTCTGCCACTCAAGAAGTGTCCAGTTCTCTGTGTGCGTGAGCTTGGATGAAATGCACGAGGTAGAGGCACCTCATTTTGTGCCTTCTAGAAGATCTTTAAAAACAGAAAAAGGACACAATCTCTTAGTCTTTCAAAATTATTTGGCAGAGATCTTCACATTACATTTCCTCCTAAAAAGTCAGTCTTTAGGTGAGCTGATTTTTAAAAAAATAATGTTTCATCATACTGTTAGAATCCCAGTGTACAGCACTGTGAAATTTGAGGCTCTTGCATAGCAAATGTGTTGTGGAATCATGAAGTCTGCAGAAGTGTGATTGTTGGTGGAAATGAAAGGGGACCTTAAGCTCTATAGCATCACAATATCCTGGGTTAGAATTTGGAGAATATGTCTGTTCCCACCACATTCCCTTTGAACTTCGACGGTTATTATTTTCCTTGTGAAGTTGATGAAAATCTCTCCTCATATAAATCTCTTTTCAGTATAACTTTGAAGAAACGTCAGATGGTTTAGAGCCAGTTTTCCCATAAAGGTGCTTCTCTTTCCTCCTATCCCTACCCACAATATTATTTGAACCCTTGAAGAGTCCTGTGGGCACTTTACTAGGAAAGACACAGATGGGCCACAATGGACTTTCTTCTCAACTTACTTCCTCTCCCCTCTCTTCCTTTACCAGGAAATACTTAACTTGAAGAAAATCACATAAGTATGTGCTTAAATAAGTGACACGAAAAGTTGGAGATGCCGGCATCCCTCTTCTACTATAAAACCTCTGCAGATCTTAGATCCTTGGAGCTCTGGCCCAAAGTCCGAGTGGAAAGTGCTGTGGTCTCATGAGCACCGTGGCCGACCACTGGGATCCTGTGATTCAATCTCGTTGACTTTGTAACCTTGGCTTAGTCATTTCTCTCAAGCCGCCTAATTCCTTATCTGAAACTGGGTTATGAATACTTATACTAGATGGCTCACAGGGATTTGAGTCACATTAATGAGATAACATCTGCAAAGTACATTTTGCTCTTTTTTAAAAAGCATAATAAAGATCACAAAGTATTATGGATTAAATTCATAGTATGAATTAAATTCATTCAACTTGTAAACATTTATTCAAGTACTAATAATAACATTATGCTAAAAATCAACTCATTTCTGGGAGAAGTGAGTGGTGGGGCAATAGATATTATTGACCTACCTGACTCTTTTATTGTTTGGTATTCCACACCTTGCCGGTTATGACGGTAAATGTACACCTGGGCTTTCGGAGAACTGTGCCCAACTGATATTCCAGCAAATACTAAACCATCTCTCTCCTGTTTCAAGTCTCATCAAATCTGCAAGTTCTTGCCCATTCTTGGGTGAATAGTCTCGGTCAATGCATTTGTTTCGTTGTAATATACTTTATCTGCTTCCTCTTTAAATTTATGACCTCAGTTCTGAACAGAACTACCTCCCTTGTAGCATGTGGGACACATGCCACCACGCCTAGATTTTTATTTTCTAGCCTTGCTAAATATATTTCCAGCATTACCTCGTGTCTCCTAGACAATAGAAGTTATACATCAATACCAGTCCTGAAACCAACTGAGGATTAGGCACTTGGACTTTCAGCTCAATACAGTTCCCTCTCTCTTTATCCCTCACAGGTGTTGCTAAACCTATGGTTGGCCTGTTGGGTAAAAATGGTGAAAATGGAACATATTTAGTTTTTTTTTTTTTTTTTTTTGCAACCACAGTTAGAGGTATTCTTTTTTCCTAAGACAATATATGTATTGTAAAGAAAAACTAGATATCAACACACAGGTAGATTATATTTAAATGTTGAAAAATGATAGTTTCTGCACAGCCAACCCCTTGCTATATGATTAACTTTTAGGATTCCCTATCTCTGTACTAAGTTCAGAGTTGGCGGTTAAGGAAATCTATCAACTTGCGGTGAAGTTTTTGAGTTACAAATTGTGTTACATGATTGGTAATTATATCCTTATGAGACTTAGACCAAGTTCGAGATACCAGAGGTCCATGCCACATTTTGGTCAGATGTTCTGATGCCAAGTATGGTCCTAATTTATTTTCAAATGAGATAAAGCAGTAAATATGAAGAGAACAGAGATGAAGTTTTGCTCTACTCTATTAAACTGACCTCTACTCTCAAGGGGAGGGGCTTACGTTGATTCTTAAAGAGGTTATCGAGTTTTCTAAGTGACTTTTGGATTTAACACATACCTCTTTGAAACTAACGATTTCTGAGTCTCTTCTAATTCTAGTATTAAAGTGGTCCAGATATTAACTTCCCCCCTTTTTATTTTCAATAAAATCATAGCCTTTTGGGTTGAGAACAAATTATCTTTAAATTTTTATTTGCAGGAAAAGGTATATTTTGGAAAAGAATGATTTCTGCACAAAAGAGGTCAGACCCCATGAGTCTGAAGGAATGGTTATATTGCAAACAGTATTTTCCAGTCCCGGAACTGACTGCGGATTAGGCACATACCTAATACATGTCCCTCGCGTTTTTGTGTCCAGATTTGAGGCCTAGGAAGATGTAATTCTTATGATGTTCTACGTATTTTGCTGAAAAATTTGCTAAAAAAATTCAAAAATCTCCCTTGTCCACCTGTCACAGATGGCCACAGACCCACTGCACAGGGAATTCTGTCTCTTCCTTTTTTTTCTTTTTCCCGAGACCCCTGGGCTCCCCCGGATCTCCACAGAGCAGCGCCCTGTCTCTGCTGCAGGAGCAGAGGTACCTTGAGGTGCTCTGTAAGGAGAAAGTTATTGTAAAGTTCTCAGTGCTACCAAACCTAGAAACCCGGGCAAGACTGGTGCGGATTCGTCAAGTTACAAATAAGCTTCCGGATCCCAGGGTATCAGCCGCAATTAAGAAAGTCCTTGGAGCATTAGTTGGGGTGGAGTGGGAGAACGGTTTCTTGTCATTGGAGGCGGTGTCGCCTGGTGGTCTGAGCGGAGAGCTGGGAGCCAGGAAGTCGGGATCTGAGGAGCTCTGCGCAGCCCTCCTGCGCGACGGCGGCTGTAGGCGAGCAGCGGGCTCTCAGGAGGCCAGCCTCACCTACTTTGAAGCTCCCATCTGAAGAGTTCCTTACCCAGGGCCAGGGGATGCACAGCAGGGAGCCTCATTCCTCGTCTGCAAAATTAGAATATTAATACTTGCCTAAATAACAGATTAACCAATTAGTGATTAAGTGCTCTGCTGATGGAAAGCAGCAGGAGAAGAAGGAAGGACAAATGGAAAACTGAAATGCAGTTTTATTATTAGGTGGATGTTAGTGAACTCTGGAAGAGCCTGCCCAGAAGGGAGGTCAGGGCCCACGCAGGGCAAGGAGCGGGCACAGAGATCCCAGGACACCTTCCATGTCATTCCTGAGGACGGCCACTCTCCTGCAGGTCTGCAGGAAGCTTTGGCTAGGCGAAGAGGGAGGCTGGATTTTGTCCTGAATCCAAGGATTGCAGGAAAAACCTTACACAAATAATTGAGGGTTGTTCTGCTTTAGCTAGTCTATTTTTTCTCCTAGGAAAGATTCTCCAGTGCATTTAGAAAGTAGTATATCTGCATTCAAAAATCACCTATTGCAGGTTGTGCGTGTGTGTGTAAGAGGAGGAAAGGGAGGCGCACATGCACACGATTGGAGTCAATAGAAAAATACACAGAAAGAAGGAACCCCCCCTACGGCATCCATGAAGCCGATGCCAATTGTTGACACTGTAGTGTCGGGGAAGGACAGCTCTGCCTGCTCGTCCTTCGGTGGGAAGTCCCCGCACGTGGAATAGGGCCAAGCTGCCCGCCCTCCTGTCTTCCCGCTTGCGTCTCAGTCATTTCAGGCTGCTCTATGGATACAACTAAAATTAATTCACTTTATACAGAGTGAAAAAAGAATGCCCGATTTTCGTTCTCCATATTGTGCAGGCTGGCATGTGCGTACCACTGTCTGTCTGCGAAAGAAGATGCGGCGGGCCCAGTGGGCGGGCTTTGGGCACACTACAACATCCAAAGACACCGCCAAAGGAAACGGTGGAGCAGAGCTCACGGCTCCGCGTGAGATATTGCTGGAATGGCCAACACAGCAGTAGCTTTTGTTTCTGGCTTTCCATTTCAAGTGTAATAGTTGCCTTCCGTTGTTTTTTATTTTTGTTCTAAATAAGTGAAGCGTTCTTTTACTAAATACAGTGGATTAGTTTAAACCTCCAAGAGGTTATCATTTTGTTATAAACTGAGACCCTGTTGTAAACAGCTTACTGAAAAATGTACAAGAGTAAAGTAGAATTCAACTATCAGTCTAGGGTTAGATATGCTGCTACTTACAGGACATCTTCCTGACCTAGAACAATGAAACGTCTTCAACAGACATATTCATCGTCTGTCTATCCACCTATTGATATCTATCTATTAAACCTTTCTTAGAAATAACTGAGAAACATCATTCATACCATATGCATGTGATAAAATAGGTGACTTTGTTTGTCCATCATAATTAGGTCAGTAAACTTCCTGTGAACCAGTTAGCATTCCACAGAAATTAGACAATTCCCTCACTTCTGACTTCTTTTAGCATTTTACATCTACCATTGCAAAGTAAAAAGGAAAAGATGTAGCTTTTGTTACACCTATAACATTGTAAATGCTAAATGATATAGCAGATTTGAGGCAATTTTTAAAAATTCAGGTAATTATTTTTAAAAAGCTACTTATTATAAAGCAAAAATAAAAATAACGCAACAACTGCAGCTATGTGAATTCCTTAGGAAAAAAATGAAAGAACTGTTTTAATTGCATGTATTGTATGTTGAAATATAATTGTTAGAAACATTTTTAAAGATTGTATGGGTCTTTTCTAAAGTAACTTGGTATTGTCCAAGCTCATAAGATCCTAATTTCTTTATAATTTATTTGTACACCTGGCCTAACAATTCTTGCTTTATGTTACTTATATATTTAATCTATGTATATATAAATACTTAGGTGCTTTACTTGGAAATGTTCTTACACATGAAATACTTTGCAGCATTTCAGATTTCTCCTGAATCTCTAAGAAATTCAAATGTGTGAATTATATAGAAAAGAATTATTCTGTTATTATATTCATGTGTATGACAAGTCATCGGTATCTATACATCAGATAAAAAACAGTTATATGAAGTTACAGGAACTGCTTTAGAAAGTATATTAAGTATAAAGAAATAGTTCAAAAATTATATAGAAGGTATGACTAAATATTTACTATAAACACTATAGACATGAATAATATTTACTCTATTGCATGGTGAATTAGATTTTGCAGAAGATAGGCTATGGGGTGATGTTAATGCTCCAAAAACTTTTTATAGTTATTGTGTTAATGTTAATTTATTATGTTTTTTGGAAATGTTTGGATTTTCACACTACACATGTGAAATCTATGCATTTGAATAAGACAATGCTTGATGTGATCATTTTTAGAATATGAAATTTTCATCTTTTTCCATTTGACAAGTCTTCCTAACACTAATTTTTAAAAAAAATCAGAGATAACTCACTTATAAAGAACTAAAGCAAACCAAGAGAAATAAAACTGAAAATATTATATGTTCTTTATTTGTTTGGAGAAATATTGTGAAAATGTTTTGGCATATTTTATAGTTGCCTCAATATTAATCTAAAAACTACCTACAAATACATTGATTTATTTTTTAGTATAATTTTTTCCATTTTGTCTTACAGAACAAATTTTCATAAATACCTAAAACAACTTTTCAATGATAAGATAAAAGAAAGTAAAAAGAAATAAAAAACTTTCTAGCAACAGTTTTGTGTATTATTTTAAATTTCATACTTGTGAAACATTGATATAAAAATCATATGTTTATTGTATGTGTAAAACCACTTACAGGATGCTGAGTGACAATGAAAAGGCAGGAAATAGTTACCGTAGCTTATTTTCTGAAGCAATTTTGACACTAATGCTAAATTACATGTCGGAAACATCCAGTATTTTTACCTTTATGAGAAAAGGCTTTTTACATATTTAGCATAATTCCAGGAAGAATAAACTGAAATTGTTTATAAAGATATGTACCCTGTAACCAAGGGGCATTTATATTCCTCTGTAGAATACTTACAATGATTTCATTGCCATTTTGTGTCATTTTTCTAAGAGATATAAAATACAGCCAGTAAACAAACTAGACTTTAGATTTAAGGTGACAGCTGCTCCTTCAGAAGCAATGTTCAGATATTTAATCTTAAGAACATTGAATACTTTACAACCAAGTAAAGTGTACTTTTGCAGAAATTGAAAGTCTGTGTTTTTTGGCTTTCTGATTTCCACAGCTGTGATGATCGGCACGGCCCTCCTACCAACGTCCACCATCGCCAATTCCTGGGGAATAAATCCTGATCTCCCCATCTCAGTATTTTGTTCATTTAATCACTTGAGAAAAATGACCATAAATGCTCTACATTTTCCAGAATGTAAAACATTCTTTCTCTGAACTGATGTCAATGTAACGTGTCCCTTATAGAGTGTCACATTATTTCTAGTTCTATCTTTGACATCTATAATTTTATACAGATTTTGACAGACACTTTACGCTTTGTTCAAACTGTTTCAGTAGAGTATCTGAATTGCCTGGGTGGCTTTCTCCTCGTTTCAGAACCATAATAGGATTTCCTTGGTGTCTAAATATTGCTAGCGTTGTGTTCTCTGTGAGTTAGACCCGTGAACATGTAAGTCCTGTTTTAAGTGGGCAAATGAGACTTAAAAATCATGATGGAGTGTATTACTGTTTTATTTTCTTTCCTTCTCCTTGCTTTAATCACGTTTATTGTTGTTTCTCAATGAAGCCTTATTTTAATATCGCACATTTTTAGCAGCTGGACATAGCCTATTCACCAGCTTAATTGTAAGTAATACGAATCTTTCATCTGCACTTTTAGAAACTTGAGGATATACCTACTCTTTTTAGGGAGCAATTATGTACCGCTCTTCAAAGTCCTACTTGAGCCAGCAAAGTTCTAAGGAATCGGATAATCTTTATACTGAAGTAGCGCAGTCTAGCTTCAAGCAGCGGACAGAGAAAGCTCCCTGTGCCATTATTAAGTGGACAGCTGCCCCGTCACCACGGAGCACCGGCTCTGTACCACCTTAAAGACTGCACAGAGCTCTGCAGTTTCTCTTTCTTCACAATCCGTTTCCATTGGTGTTCCCTTGCCCTACTGTCTTGGGTGTGCACAGTGGTGTGCGTGCGTGCATTTCATTAGCTCATGATCATAAACTCTAAAACCTGGTGACTTTCGCCTCAGCCAAGCTGTATGCCACTCTAGTCATCCTCTACAAAAGCTTGTTCTTAAGAGCTTTTTGTGATGGTTCTTTTTATGGGGGGTCGAATTTAGAGTTTCTTACTCTGGCATTTTTATTGATTTGTTTCTTAAGGGTAGATCCTGATAATGCAATTATTAGGTAAAAGAATTTGAGAGAGGAAAAGCACTGATGCTTGTGTGTATACGTGTAGAATATATGGAGACATTTGTGTGTGCGTGTGTGTGTACCCAAATTACCCTCAGAAATACCGGAAAAAGTACAAGTGCAGATAATGAAAGGTGACCCAGTATTTTGCAAGTCTTTTGGCCATCGCTACACAAACTGTGCATTGTGTGTGTTGTATAATTCAGTTGGATAAATTTATGTATAAAATGCGAAACCTTGTGGATATCAATGTTCACTGTCTTTTTCTCCCTCTGAAAGGAGATATGAGACATTTGGAAAGCAGAGGCAGGAGAATTGATGTGAGTCTGAGGTCAGTCTGGGCTACATTGTCAGTTCAGGACCACCCTGGGCTCTCACAAAAAATCTCTACAAGGCGGGGCTTGTTTTTCTTTATTTTAAAGCAAAGGATGTCCAAGTTTTTCATATGATCTAACTTGTTTGTAATGTTTTCCCAGCCATATTTCTTAATTAATCAATATAAATTATAATATAAAATAATAAGCATTACTATGTTATTATTAGCTTATTTTACCAGCACCCATCATTTAAAATGAACATACAAGATTAATAAACATATAACACATTTCAAGATCTCTTAATAATCAGATTGCAGTTAATAAAAAAAACAAATTGTCTTGCACAGTTAAATTTAGAAGGCATGACAAATAAGTTTCCTCGTAATCACAATTAGGGTACTTAATTTTTATTTTCTTTTCACTAAATTTGTTAGGTCAAAAGTTTTTTTAAAAGTTTCAATATATTCCATGGGTCTACACTTCAATTTATACAAGTGCATTTTGACACATTTTGGTGGCAGCTGTGACAAGGACAAGGGGAATACTACAAATGTGGGAGCTAATTAGAAAAACAAGAATAATTTGGAAGACTGCATGGTGCTGGCCCATGGCCCCGTGGTGTGCAGCCGAACAGAGACAGCACAACCCATCCACATGATAACTAGGGAATCCCTCCCACCTCTAGCAAACAAAACTACCCCTGCCCTACTCCGCTTCTTACCCAAGCCCTGTAGACTCTTCGAAGCATTTGCATTAATGAAGAAAAACTACTGAAGAATGAGACATCTTAGAAATTTATTTCCTAGAAAAGAAAGTGATGGTTGAGGCTGTTACTCTGAATCTAATTATCAACAATAGAGAAATACTGTAGGTGACAGAGAACTTCGGAAAAAGTGACCTTGTCTTTTTAAAATTCAGACTTCCAGTGAAAGTTGGGTACCATCTGATTTGATGGAGTAATGTGAATTTGGGAGTTCAGAAAGGAACTGGGATGATAGATATGAAGCAAAATATTTCTCAAGAGGTATAGAGAAGGATCTAGTCTTGTGATTCGGGTTTGTTTTTTTTTTTTTTTTAGACAATCTGGATGAGAGAGATGTGGGAAAGCATCTCACTAAATAGTATTCCTGGGATGATTCTCTGCACACAGGTTTTAAATGATCAGGTTCGAAGTATCAGAAAAAAGCGGTTAATAATACCTTACAAATCTAAAGAATAGTTAAGTAGAATGACAAGAAAGCGAGTTATGGCCACATCTACAGTGGGGGAGGTCAGCTTTTGAAAACACCCTATAAGAGAAACTCAACAGAGCAGGAAAAATCACGCAAAGGTGTCTATTTTCAACATAGTTTAGTTGTGTGTGCTAAATACCTAAACCACTGTCCTTGGTCATTCATGGTATTTGTCAGCCCAAGTGGGAATTGTCACAGGGGTGGCTGCATTCAGGATGCCAGAAGGTGCTAGGAAATCTCTTCCGTTGCCTTTCTTCGTCGTACGGGCTCCATTCTTGAGAATGTTTCCTCCATATGATAGCATAATTTCAGACTTCCGTTACGTTAGGTTCACTGCGTTGAGAAGGAAATTTTCTCTTCCTATTTTTCAACCAGGATTTTTTTCCCCCCATTTGTCTGCACTAAAGAGAGACTTTTGTGACTGACTAGCTGGGTGACTTGGAGGCCCATTAGGAGCTGAAGGAGTAATTCTGGAAAATGGCTTCTGTAACCAAGGAAGAGCTGGGCTGATAAGCAGATGTCTTCTTAGCTATTCAGAGAAAGTCAATCAAGTTGCCAATTTAAATGTAGGTGTGGCTCCCTGATTTCCTCATCTGGAGGCTTTCAGTTCAAAGGGTCACAGGTTCTGGGGGAAAACAAGCCCTCAGCATAGTGCTTGGACATGTTAGATACCTTCAAGATGTAGGAGAGACGTATGAAGTCAGTGAAATTGGCGATTATTGTAAACAGTTCAGGAATAAACCCAAACTGTGTGTGATGAGTCAAACAGGATGTTGGCCTAGCTGCATGTTGTGCTCCGGAGTAATTAGTCTTCTATACACAGAAATTTCTCTAGGGACAATGAGCTCCTACCACAAGGAATGTGATTCTCCCACTTCCCCCATCAGATAGAAGATACTAAAGGCAAAAAATTAAAAAAAGATAGTCCCAGTCTTGTCTTCCATTTTGGCATTTTTGATTTCCTTGGAATTAGAAAAATTTATTTTTCAAGTGTAATTTCAATTGTTTATGTAACCCTGTGCTCTGTATTATAGATACATATAAGAATATAATTTTATAGTTCAGTTGTTATAAAATTATTGTAAAGAACATAAATGGAACTGAACCACAGCAACTAAATTACAGTCTTCTATTAAACTGGGAAATCAGGATAATAACATGACATTTTGGGGGATTTCCAAACTACATTTTTCCAGGGCAAAAAACAGGAAAAATGACAGCTTCTGATCATTCCATGTTAAATATTCTTAAAAATATGGTAAACAAATGTGTGCTTTTATTCCCTCTTGTCAGGTGTTTGGTGACATTAGTGCCTTAAAGTTTGTCCACAGTGAGGTGATTACAACCATTCAGGAGCACATGAGTGAAATGGACACTGTACTAGCAAACTCCTCTCATGCGACTCAAGAGAGATGAAAAGGACCTAAATAAAAGAGGTATGTTGGCTGCTAGTTAAACATCTAATTCACTGATACGAGTCTATCCATGAGCAAAAAAGCCACCACGTGCCTCTTCCCTCTCATTTCCTTAAATCTCCACCATAACGCCCAAATCATAAATCACAGTTCAAGGGCTAATTTCAGCTTCCTTTTTAGCCCTATGCCTTTTAATATGGAATTGTCTCCAAATCAGAAACAGGTATCAGAAAGAACAGCTAGAGTTTGTGACTGTCACAAATACATATTCAGAGAAGATTGAAATCACTTTCATTTTACTTAGAAAGGAGCCACTTTGTGGAATCTGAAGAGATAGGGGAGGCCATTTTGAAAATAGTAATTTTCAGTCCTATAGGGGGAGTGGTTAGAGGATGATAAAACCAAATCTAAATAAATACCTTGGTCTTTTCATGTAGCTGGGAATTGTTTTTCTAGAAGGAACTTAAAGGGGAATAAAAGAAAAATTATTAATAGCAAGAATAGCCACAAATAATCAGTGAGTTGGTTTGCAAAGCAGGTATTTTGTATTGTGAGATGAGAACAATGAAGACAGAACTGGGTGGTTCAAAAGTGGGCTTTGTGCAGTTACTTCCTCTCTTTCTAAAAGGGTCAAAGAAGCATGCCCCTTTTTTGCAGTTCTAATTTACCCTCCACTTTTTAAAAGTTTTTTCTTTCTTTTTTTTTTACTGAAAGTTTAGGGATTTTTTTAATATTATAAATGCATAGTAAACCATCGGAAGATTCATGGATCCTTAAAAACCGTGCATCATTAGTAATCTTATTTATTCATTATAGTATGATAAATACAGTAGATAGCACTAGTCACTGACTTTCCTTCTACAGGTGAGAGTGAGCAAGTAGCCTTTTAGCTACATCTTTCAAACAGAAAGCAATGCATGTTGGAAGAAGGCGATGCTTTTTATTTCTGGTATTTTTATGATCCTTATCAGAAGGGTCAAAATTAAAACCTTTAACAGAAAATATATTTGTGCATCAAATCTGGTGCTTTCTCAATCCTTAGCTTTTATTATTTAACTGTTATGATATCAACCTAACATAATGAGTTTGCGTTTAAGATCATGTTCCATGCTCCTTGGAGAGAAGAAATGATTATACATATATACTGTTTATAGTTTTATAAATCTTCTATGTTTATTATTGATCAAATGGATAAGTCAAATTTAGTGGGAAGACGGCTTTGGTACTTTTTCGCTGAGATGCCATTTGCTTAACTGAATTGATATGAAAATTGTAAGTTTGCAGAACTATCACTTGCATTTATATTTTCCTAAAATTTAAGCCCTACGAGGATGGGGATTGTTTTCTGTACACTAAACTATACATTTAACTAGCTCATTACATTTTATTGTGTGAAAGAATAGCTGATATGTCAAATTTCACTGAAATTTATTCTTAGTGTGCCGAGAATGAATTTAATGAACAAAATAGAGACCAGAAATCAATGGATAGTTTTTGTCTTTTCATATTTTTATTTTAGGAAATTGGTGGTCCTAATTGAGAAGAGCGATACTGTCTGCTCCCTGAATGATGCCCAGCAACACATCATGTTTCCTAATCTGCAATGTCTCCCACTACGTTGCTGAAAAGCGTGTGGTTTTTGTTATTTCAAAACAGACCTGTGGAGTGTTTTGAGTGTGGTGTCTCTGCTTCGTCAATTTATATTTGTTTTCTCTGTCATTAAAACTATCTGACTGGATATTTAGGACTAAGTAATAGATTTGTTCAAAGTCTTTATGATGTGTTTATATATGTGTGAGGTGGGTGGAGAATAACATGTTTTCCATGAGTTTCTTTTTTCCCATTTTATTATTTATATTATTATGTATTTGTCTATTTATAGATATATATGATACATAATAGTTATATTGAACTTGAGAATTTTACACATATGCATATTGTGTCAACTTTGTAGACTTTCTGATGTTTGTAGCCTCAGTCCTATAACCCTGTCCAACTTTGAAACAATAATTTTTGGCACAACTGAAAGAAATGATGAATTTGCACTACCATCAAAAGAACCTATTTAATTTTGACTTTTTTGGGGGACATCTCTGTGTAGTTAGTTACCTGAAGAAAAATAGAGAAAGAGCAAAGGGGAGTCTTCATTCTTATAATCAATTCCTCTCATTATTGGTGGCATTTCATGAAAATTGTAAATAATAATTTCATGGATACAGAAAAATGAGAGTCGTCTTTATGGACAGGTGCTCACAAAGACCTGACCTCCAGTGTGACTGGCATCAGTGCCCTGTCCCCTTAGGAAGGAGCATACGTAATTATACACTATGTAAAGTACTATTTTGAAATTCAAAATAAGTTTCTGGAGAACTATGTATCTGTGAACTCATTCACCAGATCATTTGTCATAGTCTACTATAGATAATTTATGATGCTAATACTTACTTTTCAAGAATTTTAATTACTTAAACCATATAAACCCAGGCACATAATTTCAGTGATCCCAAGTAAATTCATCTCTAGTATTACGCAGCTGATTACCAATCTGTGCCATTCACAGTTCTTTCTTATCATACAAAGAAAACACACAATACAAAATGTGATGGAAATTGAAAACTATAAATAAAAAATCATTTCGGTAGATCAATTTTGCTGCTACCTCTACTGCCTAATTGTTCACTTGGAATTTAGTTCTATTAAGGAATAAGAATAAAAGTAATGAGTTAAATTTTGAAGGCTTACTCTAAATTTCAGAGTGAAATCTATTAAATGGTCCTTGTAGTAACTGACCCCGGTGATAACAGATGGATTACACTGTCAGTTAAGCAAGTGGATGAAAAATGAAGGATTTTCTTTCTTCAGTTACATATGGTGCTAAGTGGTATGCACTAGCATTAAAATCGAATTACTTATCACTTCTATAGTCACAGCATGAAGGCGTTCTATTGGAAGTTGTATTTCAGTCTTCCTTGGTCCTCAATTTATTAAATAAATCGACTGGCAATGCTTGGATAAGCAGAAGAAAAGGTCTCAATGGCATCGTGGCATTTCTAGTGATAAGAGCTCGTACAAGATGTCTTCCCAGAGGGTATTTCCTGTAGAGGTTACTTACTAAGAGTTCACACACTGAGAACAACCTGGACACAAGACAGATTCCCCCTGTCTAGCCACCTTTCTGAAGCACCAATTCTTTTTGCTGAAACATTGCAGCTGCCATCTAGCTTAATTTTAATCATCGCTGGGGTTTCGAGAAGATAATCTCAGATGCCAACTTTTACAGCGAGGCGCTCCCTCCAGTGGGGAGAAATGGCCGCTACTGGGCTTCCACCCTTGTGGGCGGTGGCTCCACAGAGCAGCCAAGGGACTCGGCAAATGGTCGACCGAGTACATGCTCGCTCGCTGAAGTAAAGCAAGCCTAGTCTTTCTCTCACTTCAATTTTATCCTTCAATTTTCAATACAGAGCATTTTATACATTTTCCTCTCGATGACTGGGGAGGAGCTGGGGTCCGGGAAGAGCAAGCAGACAGAGAAGTGACGAAGCAGAGGCGCTAGGGCCTGTGCTGGGTGACGAGACTGCTGCCTTTTCCTTCACATCCTCAGAACACGCACGGACTTGCTTTCTCACCTCGTCTCTCTCTGCCTGCACTGATCTGGACCGAACCAAAGCGTATGCGCATGCGTCACTGATGTTATCGATACTACCCAGAGATCCAGCTGTCGTGCAGCAGGAACACAGAGCGGATGGAGAATGTTCTCGAGGCAGGACATTCTCAGCTACCAAGTCAGGCTGGCATTGAAAGACCCATCGATTTTTCTGAATCTGTTGAGATGTGTAAAAAAACCCCAGAGATTCTCTCTTAAAGTGATATACATTTCTCAAGGATAAACTTCTCAATATCTAGGTCAAAGTAAGGACTCAGTAATTTTAGGAGTGTAGTGGCTAGATCAGCATCGTGGTTAAGAGCTGGGGCTCTGGAGTTAGACTGAGGATAAAATCCTACCATATGCAGCCTACAAGATAAGCCACGTGGACAAATTATTCTACCTCATGGAGGGAGCTTAAGTAGTCGCTGATCCAGTCATGTCCATGTGGTTTACAGTTACACAGCTAGAGAGAACACTTGTAACATCTGAATATCTGATGTATTCTGTCCAGCCACCCGGGAGGCCTCACCCTGGGCATCTCTGGTCCTAAGCTGACCACGTGGGGCAAGAGAGCTGGAGGGTGAGGAAAGGAGCCTGAAAGGATGTGCGCTCTGCGGAAGGGGTCAATGTTATGACTTAGAGCACCAAGGTTCTTTTTTTTTTCCCTCAAGTTGCCCTTTTTGCTTTCAGGCACTCTTTTTTTTTTCCATTTTATTGATATGTATACATGCAAAATTTAAGATTTCCAATGGAGTTGAGCATTTTGTGCACATATGTATCTTGTCAAGGTGACAAGGGCTTTCCCACTCTCTTTCTGTCCCTCCCTCTCCCCTCCCCTCCCTCAGTCCTTCCCCTCCCTAGCCTCCTGTTTCACTTTTTTAGGGACTCTTTGACTAGCCTTTGATGCCCCGGTTTTGTTGTTCAACTAATTTTCTGCTCAGTATAAGGAGGAACCGCGATTTTCTTAACAATTCCTTTCACGAAGCCACATGAATTATTTCCAACCTGTCTTTTCCTGTGGGGTTTCTCGGTCTACCTCGAGGTGCTGGTGTGGGGAATAACAAGGATCTTGAAGGGGGTGTGTTCACTCCTGTGACTGTTGAAACAAATTGTGAGGGAAGGAAAGAAAAAAAGAATAGGAATGAAGGATGATGGAAGAATGCAAAGAAAGAAGAAGAGAAAGAAAACATAGATTTGTAGAAGTAAGCATAGTAAATCAATGATCAGCACAATTAAAAATTTAATTTGTACCCACATTACCTCAGAAATACTTTGCCAATTCCCATTACAACCACAGATTGTCACTGGCACAACTTACTTCTCCAGCTCTTTCTAGCAATAGACATTAACAGTAAATATATTTTTTGTTGAAATGGTGAACAGTATTGTATCAGAACTATTGTTTATTTTAGATATTAATGGAAAGCTATGTTTTGCTATTGAAATGTACTTTTTTTCTTAACTGACATATAGTGGTTCCTCATGTGTTAGGTTCAGTAAAACTTTTTTATACTGTATGTCACCAACTTATGACAACATTTGTTTGATTTGCTTTAATATACATTTTGGGACAGTTGAAAGTTTTTAGTTTCATGTGTGAAGATTTCCCTTACTGTCTTTACACCAACATATGCAATAGTTTATTATTTACCTGATATTTTGAAATA
This sequence comes from Ctenodactylus gundi, assembly GCA_004027205.1. Taxonomy (NCBI): domain Eukaryota; kingdom Metazoa; phylum Chordata; class Mammalia; order Rodentia; family Ctenodactylidae; genus Ctenodactylus; species Ctenodactylus gundi. The sequence goes on along the minus strand of PVKB01001838.1, from coordinate 78,073 downwards.
TCACTACCATATAAGATATATGTCCAGGTTTTCTTTTTTACCTGGAAATTGTTGTTGTTCTACTGGTACCTGTGTGTTCTGTGCTAGTGCCAAGTTTATTTATTTATTTATTTAGTGAATATCGCTCATAGGTAAATCAAAGAAACCCAGGGATTAAATGGCACATTGACGGCAAGAATTTCCTGAGAATATAGAGAACACAGCTTAAAGGAGAATATTGGACTTAGGAGCAGGTGTGCATGAGAGATTGTTAGGTATTGTGTTTTCCCCTTTTGCAAATGCTTACTTTTTTATAATAAGAAGAAGGTATCAGGGTATATGTGGAAAAATTAGGGCACAATGTTATGCATCCATTAAGATAGATTTTGAAACAATAAATAATGGCTACAGGAGATGCTCACTATGCAATGTAGAGCAGAAAGGGCAGGATGTTTTGTGTGATTTCTATTATAAAAATATATATTTCAGAGAAAATATCTATCAGAATGGTGTTGATTTATGAACACTGTGAGGCTAAACTTCGTATTACTGTTTTCTTTCTACCCTTATTCTGGAGTTCTCTATCCTTTGCAATGGGCTCATGATATTCAATGCTGAAACAAGTGATTTGTGTGCAAAAACAATGAAGGAATAAGGAAGGTATGTGTGATATTACTTATAAAGCTAAGTTACATGATACTTATGGACATTATCAGCTCCAGAGGAAGGTCTAAAGGTAGCATTCTTGAAATATTTTAGAAGATTAAGCCTCTGTAACAAAAACATAAAGTTATAAATAGTAGACAAGATAAATGTGTAACACGTCTTTCCATACCTTGTTCTCCACTGATCAACTGACACCAGTGAATGGACTGAAACCATCTGAAACTGTGACCTAAAATAAATCTTTTCTTCTGAAATTTGTGCATGTTGGGTATTGGGTCATAGCGATGAAAAGTAAGTAAATCATCTATTGTTTTTAACTCATCCAGTCTGCAGTAATTGTTACAGAATCACAAAGGGCCTAAATGCAGCACATTCAAATTTGTATCTCCAGCCCGTATCTTTCTTGCAAACCTATCTCAAATGCCTACTGGACTTTTCCACTTGAATAAACATTTCTGGCTTAACGTGTTCCATCCCAGCTTCTAATACGACTTCGCCACATTCTCATGCATCTTTGCTGAGGAGAAGATTAGTTTTCCATTTGCTGAAGCCTAATGTTTAGGCATCACCTTACACAATGATCAGGTTCAGCCAGCTCCTAATGCAGTAACAGATAGTACCTGAGTCTCAGTGCCTAGCAACAGCTCCATGTCCACTAGGGAGGGGGCAGATTGTCATGCATGTTTCCCATTATCCTTCTGGACCCATGCTGAAGGAGGAACCACCATACTGGAGAAGTTTGCAGTCATTAAGGCAGAAAGGAAGAAGAATCCAGTGAGAGACAACATGGCTCTTACAGCTCTGTCTGTATGTTATACAAATGAGTTTTATTTCTACACATTGGCCAAAGTATGTCACCTAAGTAAAAAGTACCATCATCACCCAATGAGAAAGCCAGAGGAATCGTAGACACCTCTACTGAGTGCAATGCTTGACTCTTATGTGAATCAGGTGTCTGAGGGAATCAGCTTATAAAGAGGAAAAGTTTATTTTGGCCAACAGATTTTGAGGCCAAAATAAACTATAAATCCTAACCCTAAGCTTAACTCTGACTCTAAGGCATAGTCACTTGTCACCACTGTTTTTGAGGCTGAGATGAAAAAACACATGATGGTAGGGAGCATATGAAAGAACAAAAACATTATTTTATAGCTGGAATCAAAGACGGGGTGGGAGGGGCCTGGGTCCCATAGCCCTCTCAAAGGCACAGCCCAGTAACTGCAAAGCCACCCAGGAGGCTGCGTCTCTTCCCAATATTATCAATTTGAGGACTATGCCTGTAATGCATTGTGGCCACTTAAGACCCCAGTTCTACAAAACATGAGGTTTACGTGAAGTACTCCCACCCCCTCCTAGAAGCATGGCAACCATGAGATCGCAAGCCTGGTGGTTTCCAGGAATAGGCTTCATATTAGGTGTGAATACAGCTCTGCTTGATTTAGAAAACCATGAACACAAAAGAAAAGCTATTTCTACTCTATGCATCCAACTCACGATAGTTGGACAGAGATAGAGCCTCAGTAGAAGAGAATTGGGTGTAGCTCAATCATCCAGCATAGGCTTGTTGTATATAAGGCAAGGCCCTGGGTTCCATCAATAGCATTGACATGCACACACACACACACACACACACACACATACACACACGCACACTCACAACAGATTCTTCTGTTGGGAAATGGCATGGCAGGCACTGATTGAGAGCTATTCTGAAACCCCACAGAAGGGAGATGATTACTTTGATTATGGGTAATATTTAGTGGTAATATTTCATAGTTTGTCATTCTCCATGACACTTGGCTCCACCACCTGGGATCTATTTCTCTTGATTTTTTTTTAGCCACACCTGAAGTGACGATACATGCCTCCAAGACCAAGCAGCTTCTTCCTTCCGCAAGCTTTCTGGTCCTTGGGGCCTCAGGGTCATTTTAAGTCTCAAGCATTTACCAGATTTTGTTGTTTTGTTCTGTTTTGGGTTAATAGCACTTGGTTAATTTTTTACTTATCGACTTTTTATAGTACATTTTTATAGTACATAGTACATGGCTATTAGTATACAACATATGATACTAATATTCTGTCTTTATCACCTATTTAAAACTTAGGCTACAAGCTTACTAGATATATTAAATACTTTCCAACTATTGCTAGCAGCAAATGCTAGCTTTAGAAGAGGACAGGTTTTTTTGTCTACTATACACGTGTCAGGAGACTTGGGTTCTGCACGTTACTGTTGTTGTCTACATTTAGTACCAGATTGCTCCAGTAACAACTCTCTAGAACACTGGCAGTTATCCGAGCACAGAAATAAAAGAAATGTGGAACAGTATAACTTGCCGTTAAAGCTTTCAGAGAGGCGTGAAAATGTTGCTTTCAATTACAGGACTAAAGCACACGGTCACAACGGTGTACATGCAGCCAATTAGGACAGTCCAGATGTGGACAGGTATACCGACTCCTTACCTAGCATTCAGAAACTGGATTGTCTATGCTCTGAAATCCCAGAGTCCAGCAATTTATCACCTAACTCTCTGCTGCAGCTCCAGTCTGAACCACTCTGGTTGGTCCTGCCTTCTGCAAGTCTCCTTGCTGAATTCCCTGCCTTTACTCTTTCTCCACTTTATCTGTTCTCATGTTCCTCTTACACCCTGTCTCACATCCTTTTTAACATGTTCTCTATTTCAGTCCTCCTCAAATAAGTCAGATCACAGGACTCTTGCTCACAGTCCCCTGCAGGTTAGCATAGAAGGTGGGGTTTTCATGGTGGCATGCTAAGCCTGCCCAGCCACTGGCCCTCATTCCATTCACAGATAAGTTTGCCTCTGTTAAGCATGTTCTGCCATCCTGGACTTTCCCTTTTTCCCAAACATACTTGCTGTTTTTATCAGAACAACCACGTCAGGCTTTGGATCACAGAGAACACCCACACAACAACATCCACCTGGAGGCCCACTTAGCTGACAGCCACATCTCTTTCGTGGCTGTGTCCCGATGCACCTTATTACTGGCTCAGAGTCCCTCTGCTGACTGCCCTGTCATCCATACAGATTCTGTTAAATCTGGTGACTTTTCTTTCCATGTCCCAACACTTAGGCAAATTCATTTAACTTTTTACATACCACGACTTAGTCTTCCACATATGCATAACACTTTAGAACCAAGCACCTTGTCACCAGAAATTCTCCCTAGGAAAAACTTTTACATTGGTTTTTAGAGAAAGAGAAAGCCTTGTACATTTCCTCATGAGAGTTACGAGACAAGCCGTTGCTAAATCACTTTGGAATTGACCTTTAGTTTGTCTGTGTGTGTGTGGGGGGAGGGGAGGTGGTTTTTGAAGGTTTGTAAGTTTAAAAAACCACTGAATCTTTGAATATAATTCTGGCAAGCTTTTAGGTATATACTAGTAACAATAATATGAATAAAACAGTAATTCAGGTAACTTAAATGAAATCAAGTTAAAGTTTTAAATATCCCTGAAAAGTCTTATTTTCTGGTTCTATTGGTGCATTTATCAGACTATGGCGTACCTCAGGGCTTTCCACCACAAAAGGAAAACAAATGCCTAAGTTACACATGCCACAGAAGTTGTAAAATATGGAGTCAGATAACAATGCACAAAAATGATAAATCATGAAAATTTATATTAAAACAACATATGTATGAAGAACTTTTCAAATGAGTAGTGGACCAGGAGGAAATAAAATTTCAATCACAAGCTATTAAGAAATTAATAATAATGAAGCATGAAAACACTGTTTATAAAAACTTATGATGTGGCCAAAGCTGTATTCAGAAATACTTCTTTTATTGTTTAAAAATGTACAAGTCAAGAAGCTAGAAAAATATTTTTAAAGAACAAGCTTTCAGAAGCAATATAAATTAAGCTTTCAATAGCAAATGCAGAGGGATATTTCTCACTCACTCAGAGCTTTCTATCTCATATTCATCTTATCTGAAGTCACAGAACTGCAATTTCAGTCAGCTGAAGGGTGATAGGGATTACACTGAGGTCCCTCGGTCAAGACCGGGAAGCGGCTTTGTCAATTTTGGCCACGTCTCTTTGGTCAGAGCTCAGATATCAATCCTTGCTGTGTGGCAGGAGTACAACTTTCCTAAAAAGAAATATGAGTTTAGAGGTCTATATTAGTTCCCAGAAAGGCCTAGATAATAAATATCTTAGATTTTTGCAGTCCATGCATTTTTTATAACTCCACAACTGTCTCTAATACAAAAATTACCTAGAGACAACATACAAACCCGTGGAAGTGGCTGTGCTTGGCTGATATGTGGAGAACTACATGTGGCTTGTTGGCGGTAGTTTGTTGACCCCTTGTCAGTATATGAGTTGTTTTTTCATGAAATAATTGGGTTATATAATGTGTGTTAATGAAAGTGGATGAATTGTTATTTGAAGTCTCAGTATATTTGTATAAAGCTCTACCCTTCTGCATTTGTGCATATGTGTGTTTAAGATTTAAACAACAGAAGGAGAATATGTGGCAAAACGCAGAACTAATATGAAAGGGGATCTAATGCTGCCCCTAACTCCCCCATCCCAGTACCAGGGCTGCCCTCTGAGGGTTTATGATAATACAAACCTTAACCATCAGGTCAGACAGTCGGATGGATGACAGTTAACTGTATGAGTAATTATTGTGTTATGCAAATAAACAATGGAAATGAGTCATTTCATTAAACAAGCACCATGGGGTCATTAGGTTTGAGCTCTGTCCTAGTCTTTTGGGGAAGAAACACTTCCTATGAACTGCTCTCTGAACCGGCAATAAAACATCACTAGTAGGTTCACATTAAGCCGGATAATATGCACACTCCTTGATTTGTATTGAATATGTGTCTGGTGGTTGGGGCTCACTGTAATGAACTAACCCACAAATCACAGCTTAATGGGAATCTACTTTTACATATTGCTTAATTAAAAGTTGTGAGCTTATTAACATGTGTCTTTGGCACTGAGCTTTGGGGATGTAATCTCTGTGCAAATAAGACTAGGTTGTAAAAGTTTTATAGATTGATGATGATATTATAGTCCATTCCCCTAATAACCCATCATTTCCCCCACAGAATGTTTTATATCTTAACATTCTTCTATCCAACTGGATTGGATTCTTTTATTTTTGTTTTTCAATATGTAGGGTCTGCTGCAATAGGTACTGGTATCAGAAAAAAGGGTTGTATCATAAATATTTCATTTAAATATCTTTTTTCATCATTTAATCTTATTAGCAAAGCTACCTGGAAGAAAGTCTCAGAGCTCCTTTCATTATAGGGGCTCCAGGTAGTATGGATCTGTTACGTATGGGTTTCCAGAATTTCCATTATAAATCTCTATTTTCAGGGATTTATAATTCACCTATAAAAATTTTGCCCTAGGCTTCAACTTGGAATACAAGGTCTTAGCCTGAGAGAGTACATTGTTAACACATAAAAAAAATCGTGTTCCTGTTTTCAGCATCTTACCAAAGTGAAATAGTAATGACGTGTAGCCATTTTCAAATACTTTCCTGATATGCCACTGTATGAGGGTGTTCAGAGATATTTTGTTTTGTTTTCTTTCAACATGTTTTATAGGATGTTTATAATTTTAACCTGGCCATTTGGTGACTTTTTAATCATGGAAATGAAAGACACATCATCTCACTCTATTGTATGTTGATTGTACATACACTTCTGATTCCTTTGGGTGAGACTTTTTTTTTTTTCTTTTCTATTTTTGAGATTGAACCCAAGGCCTTTGCAATGAGCTACATCATCAGACCTTAAAAATACACACACACACACACACACATATTTGAGACGGGGTCTTGCTAAGTAGCTCAAGCTGTGCTCAAACACGTGACTTCTTGCTTCAGTCTCCCATTGACAGGATTACAGATGTGCTGCATTGTTTCACTTAGGTGAGAGCTTTGCAGTCACACATTTGTGGAGTTCCACTAAAGTCTCTGTTTGTTTTCTAACTCCCATTGATAGTTGCAAGAAGAAAAAAGTCTATTGTTCTAAAGACTGAACCCTATTATTATTGCTTTGAGCAATGGAGATGCCCATTTTAATTAGAAATTTAAATTGACATCCCAGGAAAACAAAGTATCCTAAACTGCTATCTAATGGAAACAGCTGTGGGAGAGGATCCCAGCCTGAGGTCTGCTATTCAATTGTTGTGTGTGATGTTCAGATTTGCTTAATGACTGGCGCCTATTTCTCCTTCCACAAAAAGAATGTGAAGACAAAACAACCTGCAATATCCCTTCAGAATTTGAAAAGTTCAAACAGATGACAGCTACATTTAGTTTCTTGAATTCACCAATCACTTCCATGTCACTAAACCCAGTGGACACTTGTTAGGCTTCAAGTTAATCTTCAAGTTAAGTCTTTGGGACAGATGACCAAGCACCCACACATTACGGATATACTGAATTCCAAATTACCTGAACTTCAAGTATTTGTACTTCTTCCCTCCACCCCACCCCGTGGTTCTCTGTTGTTTCTTTTCAATGTCAACTGAGACATTTAACATTGAATTTCACAAGATTTATGTTAGTGGAATCTTCTCTTGCTGTCCTGTACTCATCCATTAAGGAAACTTATCTTCATTCAATGGCTTCAAATATCATCTATGTACCTTTACGCAAGTGTCCTTTTGAGGCTAATACCATTTCACTTCTAATCACCAGATCTCTTAAGGTCACATATCCTTATAGCTTGTCCTCTGGAGAAAATGTCTCATTGTCATCTCTGGGTTTCCAACTTCCTGATCACTTCCTGCTGCCTTTTGCCTTCCTGTGACACACATGGGCCCATTTCACACTTAGTTTTTCAGATTCCTTGGCATCTTCTGACACTATTTCTCCCTCCTCACACCGTAATCTACTAGCCAATTGTTCAAATGACTTTCTTTTATTTCTCATGCAGTTCCCTTATGTTAAGCACTAATCTGATCTCTCTTCTCTACTTCTGCTTTGTGTCTTGCACTATCCAGTTTCCAGCTTGCTTCCAGATGACAGTAAATACAAAACAACAACAACAACAACAACAACAACAACAACAACAACAACAACAACAACAAAACCAGAATAGCAACAAACTGTCTTGTCACTAGGCAGCAGGATGCCACTCCATGACTGTATATTGAATGTGCTTGGAGTCTACATGGAAGGCACTCAGGGGGCTGTGACTCCACCTTCATCACAGTATCTCCATCTCACCCTGCTCCAGTGTCTTTTTGCAGGAGCACATCTGCCTTCTCTGCCTGGAGCCCTGGTGAGCTGCTCCCTCTAGCTGAAATGCACCGGGGGCTCCCCTTTCCTTTGCCCATGTAACCTTCCACATGTGCAGTGGCACATGGATCTGGGGCTGAGCTTCCTGTACCTTAATGATTGTCCTCCATCTTTAGGCTCTAGGCTTAAGACAGGCACTACCCTTCCAGCCTTTCAGAAATCTGATCCAGCTCCACTTATGCAAAGTACCTGACAAGTGCTTAATGAGATCAGTCTATCTGACAGACTACAGAGACTGCCTAACAAAAGACAGAGGCTTTGCACAGGTCACAGTAGAGCCTAAGACTCTGATTGGTGGGAATTGCACATCTCACTTCCCATTGTCGGAAGCTATTATGTCATATCATCCTGCAGGATGGTACAAACAATTAAGCAATTAAGAAACAGCTGCTGACAACACTCTGAGCCCTTGGTTAATAATAACCCAAAAAATCAGGAACGATGCTTGCTCAAGGCTATGAGGTAGCTTGTAGCAGAGACCAGTGTGGATCAAGGTTATGAGGGGCAGTTTATAATAGAGACCAGGGTGGGCTTTGTGAAGGTTTCTCTACTTCCCTTGATCCTCACACAGGCTGTGTGGCTGGATCTAGGAATCCAATTCATGGATGAGGAGAGTACAGGAGCAAACCATAAAGGTGTTACTAATTTTTCATGTATGTGGTGATCTTTACCGGAGAGGAAATGCTGAAGAAATGACCAAAGTGTGATCCATTAACACATTCTACACACACAAAAAAACAGGACTTTTGAGGAAAAAAAAATGAGGGGGCAAATGGATATTTGGACTAGAATAGCAAATTCCAGGATGTGCCTCAGAAATATATAGAGGTTGTGGAGCATGGGGAAGTGAATGTGAGGTCGGGGTTATTCAAAGAGTTTGTTCTCTCAAGTTCATTGCAGCTTCAATTACCAGTCTGGAAATCATTTTTTAAAAACTCGTTGTGTGAAGGACATCTGTCACCTTCAAAATATTTTTTTTTATGGCTTGCTAACATAGGGAGCATTGGACCGCTTGTCCCTTTCTAAAGTTAAAGATCTTCAAGTAATCTCAGTTTGCACAAGTCCATATATCAATTTAGGTTATTTGCTTTCACAGCTTCTCTGTGTAGTACTGAAGTTTTTATGAGTCACAGTATTCCACATAAGCACCCTCTCTCCTCCTATTTCTGGGGCCAATTGTTTCTGTATTGGAAAAATGCGTCAGAAAAATAAAATTTCAGCAACTTAATATATTCCATTGTGCTACAGTTATTACATAAAAGTATATGCTCTATTCACTAAAATTGAAAGTTTTTGCAATTATGCTTAATTAATTGAAAGTCCTAATTTGAACAATGCTGAACATGAAGCAGGCAATAATGACTGAAAAGCATCCAAATCAAAAAGTATGCAATAATCTAGAAAAATTCAAATGAACCTCTGTCTTTAGTTGATTGAGGGGTATATAATTCAGAAATTTAAAAACTGTATTATGTATGCAACCTTAACTATCTTCTTGACTAATTTTTTTCATATATGAATTCCAAATTTTATAACACTTAGAGGTATGGGGTTTGGGGAATTGATGAGCATCTGTATCCACCCCTTTTTCACCCCTTTCCTAGCTGACCATTGCCCAACTTTCTACCCTGTCACGATGTAGGGGCCTTTTTATGCTATTATTTTGTGGATTTCTAAAAGGGACACCTGTCTTTAGTCAGTCTTTTGTGTTTGGTCTATTTCACTAAGCATTACTGACTCAATGTAGCCCTATTTTTATTCAAAAACTTCATATCTGCCTTTCTTTACGGCATCATAGCATTCCATTGTATATAGGTACCACATCTTCTGTAGCCATTTCTGTATGGATGGGTAGGTAGATTGTTTAGAGGATTTAGCTATCATGAATTGTGAGATAAACATAGATATGCACGTGACTTTTTGATATGCTGACTTTATTTCTTTTGGCAACATGCCCAGTAGAGCAGTAGCTGGATAAAATGGCATTTCTATTTTCAGCTTTCTCATGAATCTCCAGACAGCTGTCAATAGTGGTTGTACCAGCTTGCATTCTCACCAGCGATGGAGTAGAGTTCCTTTTGTTGATGGACTTTTGAGCCTTGCAGTTTGAGTGGGATACACAAGGCAGAATCTTACAAGATTTTTTTCTTAAGTGAGAGCTCTTGGGAACCTGTTATGCCACACTCTTGGGTGAAACAAAGCTCTTAATCCTCTTGATTTCATTTGTGACTTTTTCCACAGGCCTACGGTTGAGTTTGAATTAAGATGTAATTCATTGACCATGACATAAAGAATACCATAAGTCAGTAGAGTTAAAAAAAGTACTATTCCCTATACATGAACATCAGTGAGATAAGGACAAGTTTCTTACTCATGCCTCTTGAGAATTTGGAAAATATTATGGGCAAGGAGACACCACAATTGAAATACATAATAAAGGAAATAACTCTTGAGTTTCTTTTAAACACTGGGAGTTCATCAATAGGCCACTTCCTTTCTTAGCACATAGATAACATTTCTCCTTCCAAATAGGATTTATTTAATTTGTAGCCAGTTGTAAGGAGGTAATGGGACTGGTTCTGTTGATCTGAAGAAAGGGGAATATTCTAGAATGATCTAGAAGGTCATGACCTGGTGCCTTAGCAACATAAAGACATAAAGATGTGACTGGTCCCTAGGCCAGGGAAGTGACTACTGGGAAATCCGTTCACATCTGAAAATCATCTGAGTAAATTTTCTATTTCAACAAGATCCTCTTAAATGAGGCAAGAAATGCTGTTTTTTATTTAACAGAAAAAAGACATTATTCCAACATCTCAGACATCTCAGCCACAGTTTTTTGGTTTTTTTTTGGCTGTGTGCACAGAATTTAATAGGAAAGCCAAAATTTTGATCAAGGTAAAATGAAATTAAAAACCTTAGTGAAAAGTCTACGGAAAATGATGTCTGGTCTCTTCATTGTTCACTTTGGGTTGTTAGCCTGTCATAGATTCTGTTTGTGCAAATCTTGATCTCTTCCCATAAAAACATTTTAGGAGAGTTGTTTCATATCCATTCCTAGTGAAAAATGAATAGAGATATTGAGCAGGTCTAATCTTTATTCCAATAACCTCATTTAACAGTTGTGATCTAAGACTTGTTAGACCTCAGAAAAATACCAACTCTGTGTTTATTTTCATTAACCATTTAAATTCACAATATTTATAAATATAAGCATATAATATGGAATCATAAATTTTTGGAAGATAACAATTCTGCTTTTAAGCAGTTACAATCATTTGAGGAATCAAGATATACGAAAAAATGTGCTATATATTTGTTGAATAACAATAAATTAGAGAAGCTGAATCTAATGATCACCAAGTGATCACTGAAGTAGAGTTGGGGATATTTTGTATGGAGCTGATCCCGTGGATACAGTAAGGCAGAAAACAATCTAGTGCAATTATCTTAGAAATGTGGCATTGGCTAAAAATACGTGAAGATCGATCAAATAATGTAGAAGTGCCTTCCTTTGACTTTCTGTTTTCTGTCTTCAACTCACACTTTGACTAAATTCAGATTGGTCTTGAGCAGGCTCAAATTTATTGGATAGGTGCTACAATGCTGGTCCTAGCCTAGACATTGATTCAGGAAAGCAGATATTAAGGACAATACAGCTTGATCTTGGCGAGTTCCTCTGCTTCTTTTAAAAAGAGAAGTAGTGAAGATCCTACCACCTGCAGATGGCCGAGGAAATGGCATGGTAGAGGGATGAGACAGAGGACCATGGGAGAAGCGTGGGAACTGTTACTGGGTCATGTGGCTTAGCTGCCAAGGTGGGGGAGAAGCCCTCAAATACTTATATCACACAAATGTCTCTCACTGTTCACTTGCGTCCATGTCATCAGCATGCAGGGCGTTCTCTGAATGTGTAATGTGAATTAGGCCTGAAATGTATCTGAAAACTTCCCTGAAGATTCGGCCTCCAAAGGGGGCTCTTGTTGAAGTGCCTAGGCCACTGCGTGCTCAGAATGCTCATGAGGAGGTGTCGCTCTAGCCTCTTGCCTTGCGGCACCCCTGGAAGGAGGTGTCCTGGATCCTGTCACTTTGGGTCACTCTTCTTTTTCTCTCCACCGCTTTGCTTTCCATTCCATGCTTCACAGCCAAAATTCCCTTTAAAAACATTATGAGGCTCAACAGCTTCCCCCATGTCTTAGAATATGTGTCCAATTATAATCTTGAAAAAACATTTCCAACAGGGTAACAAGAAAAGAGAAGTCTTCACAAAAGGTTATAACTTTCCAGGATGAGGCTATTTGAGCATAGGTCTTACCATTTGGGGCTATTGGAGGCCTAGTGTTCTATCAGTTGATTTGAATTTTTAATATGTGAGATTGTATATTCTTTTTATTCTCGTCAGGGCCATCATACAAGTACATTTTTTGATTAATTGGTACTCACACCGAATGTTCCTATTTTAATGGAATCTGTAGTTGTTCTTCAGGGAGAAATCAGCATTTTTATGTGAAATTAGGTGTATATTGCTTAATCAAGGCTTTTTCAATTTAATTTACTCACAATAAGTATTCATGGGGGTTCAGTTTCCAGAGACCTTTTGTTTCATTACAGCTAATAATTTTTGATGCAATTATAGCTAATTGTCAAAGAAAACTAATGAAGCTTCTCATGACATGGCAGAATGGCTACTTCTGTTAAATAACTGTGCATGAGTCAGTGCAGCATTTTCAAAAACTGTCACAAAATATTTAACATTTAAAATTATACCAAATATGTATTCTTTATAAAGATCAACCTGGTTAATTAAACTCTAGTTTATTTCATTTTTTGAACACCACTACTTACTTGTTAAAACACTTTCTCCCATTAAATATGCAATGGAAAAAGTATAAATATTAATTTTAATTCTCAGATACTTTTAGCAATTATGAATTTTTAATGTATGTTATACCTATATTTGCTATAAGCCTTGATTACTGCATAGACATATACAAATGTATTCATAATGCCTTTGAAAAAGTCAATATTCACTAAGAATCAATTATTTTTTAAGTTACTTAGTGCAGTGTGTTCTTCTTATGAAACTTTTCATACATTTTTCCCAGAATAAGTTGAGAGTAAATGAAATTGAAACCATATGGAAATCAAATTATAGACAAGATATACTGTTCTACAACCATTAGTAATAACACATGCAGTTAGTTAACCTTATGAAACTATGACCCAGCCAAATCCTCCAATACTCTGATGAGATGGATGCGTTTAGCTCTACGATACTTAGCCACAAGGAAATTTAAACTGTCCAGGTTCCACAGGATGAAAGAATATAGCAGTGTGGTGTATTGACTTGTGAAGTGTTACCCAGAGTAGAAATATTAACATTTATACATTGAAGTCCTACCCCAAGGTGTAGAGTACTGACTACCTCAGAATGTGACTTAATTTGAAAAGAGAGTCATCAACAATGTAAGTAGCCATGATGGAATTTTGCCTTAGTCTGGTGGGTCCCTCATCCAATAGAACTTGCGTTCTTATAAAAAGAGAGAAATAAGGAGACACCAAAGACAGAGACCTACACAGCAAGGAGTGCCAAACATTCCCAGAAAACTTATGACCAAAGAATGGCATGGAACAGGTTTGTTTCTTTGCCCTCAGATGGAATCAGCTCTACCAACACTTTAATTTTGGACTCTGGGACTCTGAAACTGTGAGACGATTTTTGTTATATGAATGTTGGTTATGGCAGATTCAGGAAAATAACACAAATGACCCACAGCACAAGGCCCCTTAGTGCTCTTCTCAGGAATTACCATCTGCCGATTTCTGAGCTACTTCTCCTAGTCCAAACTTCCTCAAAAGCAAGTTTAGTTCAATACATGTAAAAGTCTAAGTCACTATTTGAAATACTTTTGTTGAACTAGTGAGGGTATTACTTACGTATAGAAGAAATAAACATTTCTTTCCATTTTGTTAATATGTATAGACGTGATGCATAAGGCTTACATTGAATATGTTAGTATTTTGTGCACATATATATGACGTCAGAGTTACAAACCCTTCCCTTCTCTCTTTTGTGACCCCCTCACACCTCTCATCTCCCCACTAATTCGCGCTATCCTTCCCATTTAGTTCTGGGAAGTGACTGTATCTGGGTTTCTCATATTAGAGAAACCATTCAATACTTGACCTTCTGTGTCTGACTAACTGCACTGAGCATGATCTCAGGCTTCTAAGATATGTTTTAATTGTAAATATTTTAACATTTAAAACAGCACTCTTATTGATACTTAAAGCTCAAAAATTATAACCCAAGTGAGATAATAAAGGAAACCACCTCTGAAATACTGAATAAAATCAGGTAAATAAGGGTATGAGTCACAATCTTCCATTTCATGCATGATCATCTACTGCTAAAACAATGCAGAAATTAACTTTAAGTTTGACATAACCAAAATGAAAATGAATCACATTATCATATCAAAATTTGAAACTTACTGCAAATTTCCCAGTATATTACAAATTCTAAGCCTCTGAGCTAAACTGTTAGAAACGTTAATGGTGGTGGATGTGGGTCATAATTTTCCATGGTCTGGTTTTAGCATGGATGTTTTCAGATGCAGGTTCCAGGTGATGGTGAAGTCTAATTCCTTCAGATTTATAGCACCCAGACCACTAATTCAACCATGACAGGCTGGTGCTCCACCAGCCCACAGGATCTTAATAATTCCCCTTCCAATAAGTCACCTGATTAAACATCTCAAATGTTTTGCCATCAAAACCATTTGGAACCTGTTATGACTAATGGGCCACATTTCTTGCCAACGGTTGGTTTCAAGCAACTTCTCAAAGTAATTCTTTCTGGATGAATTGAAATCATAATCTCCCAGTTGCAATGCCGTAATAATTTCTTTGACATTTCAGAAAATATTCTATGAGATGACTACTTAATTTTATGCCCACTAAATACTTAAATAATTTATGAGTTTTGCGTCATTTTAATGGTTGCATTATTAATCATTAAGACACCCCAGTATTTCCTTGTAGGAAACTCTTCCAGGAAAACAAGTGAAGCCCCTATGATACTTACATGGTCTTTTCATTGATTTTGGCTCAGTGTGTGGGAACCAACCATGGACCAAACCATTTGGGCTCACGTGAGATGCACCCCCATGTTGACAACCACATATAGCTTGTAGTTTTACTATTCCCTCTTCATTAGGGAATTAGGGAGAACAAAATGCTTTTCTTAAAAATCATATACTAACCTTAACCAGTTCAAAATCATGGTGTGTGTGTTTGTGTGTGTGTGTGTGTGTGTGTGTGTGTGTTCTCATATTTATAGTATCTGCTATCCAATGTAGTTTAGATAAATTATTTGTAAGCCCCCCATGGCCTGCAGGTGACTCTGACTCTTGCTACTTCAAACAGTCCCTTGGTTTTATAGCTCTATGAAGGCTGTGTAAAAATATTGGCTTAGTATAATTTAATTTTTCTCTAAAATATTAAAGCAGAGACCCATCAAGTCCTGGAAAAAGCCTACTTCCTCTCTCAGTCAAGGTGGCTCATTCTTGAATATGGATATGAATTTGAGAAACACTACCAGGTAACTGGAAAGATATCACGTTCTCCAATGATGAGGGATTTATCTGGTAAATAAAAGGAAATTCTAAGATTTAAAATTATTTTAAGGAATAGGTAGAAAAGTAATAATAATAAGATCAACAATGCAATTATTGCTCTGTAAAACTCGAAACAAGCAACTATGAAATTAGAAACAATGGGAAGTCAACATTATTTTCTGTTTCAATGTTTAAAATAGGAACAACGAACAAGACTTTGACCACTGGTGAAGTCGGAAGTGGTAAATTGAAACAGAAAATGAAAGTGTACCCAGAAGTTACACATCAAAATATTAAAGTACGTGAAATAGAGAAAAGCAAAGATTCATGAAGATAATATGGACGGTGACCTGCACAACAGTGGTAAAAAGAAATCTGAGAGAAAATTTTATTATGTACTTAGAAGCCACCATGCTAGAGTTGAGCTGGAATACCGCGGTTCTGAGAAAAGTCCCCAGTTAAAAATTAAATGTGACATTGAAATAATGTCTGATCTTTGATTGTATCTGAAGAAGATTTCACTCAGAGTTTGATCATTGATTGGTAGTAAATACATGAAAAGATAAATACATTTTTTTTTGAGACAAGGTCTTGCTTTGTGGCCCAGGCTGATAACGAACACACTGTGGAGTGCACGCTGGACTTGGACTCACAGCAATACTCCTGTCTCAGCCTCCTGAGTGCTGGGATTACAGGAATGTGCCACTATGCCTGGCTTATGTGGTGCTGAGGAATTGAATTTGGATACTTAGTGCTTGACTCAGCATTTGCTAAGCAAGCACTAACCTCCAGTTCTGCTAAATACATTTTTTAAAAAAGAAAATTTGAGACAATTACTACCTCCCAAGCAAGAAAACAAAAATGTTACACACACACAGTCACTGCAGAATACTGCTTGGTTAGATTGTACATAGCCATCTAAGTAATAGTCATCCAAACAATAAATGCTAAGTTTAAAGGTAATTTTAAAAGCATTGTAAAAAAGGAGAAAGTATGTATATGTGTGATACTAAAAAAACCCACACTTTTCTGATGTAAAAAAATAGAAGAAAACAGATAAAACTGAGGATACAAGTAACAGAATTTTTAGCATTTTTAACTGACACAGTTAAATAAAAGTGTCTCTGAGGAGGTGATTTTAAAAGTGGTAAGTGGTGACAGTTACACTTTTATTTGTGATTTTCATCACAATTGAAAATACTATGTATATAAAATATAGACCTGCATGCATATACACATGTATGTTTGTATGCATAGCTTTAAAACAGATGAGTCGATTTGAAATTTTTAGGACATATTGCATGTTTAAACTTAAAAATGTATTTCCAAGACCATAACTGTATGTGGTCCCTCATTGTCATTTTTAAAAAGAAATACATAAAAGGTGCATGTGTTTTGGAAGAAAAAATGATGAAAGCAATTCTGAGCATTTATCTTAAACATAGACTTTATTTATTCTGGGAAAAAAACTATAATGTACATAAATACTTTAATTTAGTACATAAATTTAGAACCCTTAGAAAATATAACTCTTATAGCAAAATATAGAAATAAGAGGCGAGGTGGGGCTATGTCTCAGTTGCAGAGCCTGTGCCTCTCATGTTCAAGGCTGCTGGTACTGCCTTCCTTCAAAAAAAAAAAGGAAAGAAATAAAGGGAAAAGTGCTCTTTATGATCAATTCTATTTTTAAAGGAAGTAACAGTAAAAGTAGAATATTATATTATATTGTTCTTAGGCAGAATTAGCTAAGGGAGATTTATTTCAAGGGCTTACTAGTCCAAGGAGAGAGAGAATTCAAAATGGCGGCCTGCCCATGTAAGACCTGGAAAGTCCAGTGACTGCTCAGACTTAAGGTGGAAGAACACCAGTCTGAGACTAAAGACAGCCAGTGCAAGTCTGCTGTGAATTGTTACTCTAAAATCCCTAGTGAAGACTGCAGACTGGGGTGGATTTACAATGGAGATCGATGGTGTGTGGACAGGAGTGAGTCCATGTCCCGAGGCAGTGGTGAAGGCTAGAGCTTCCTCAGGAAGAACTGTAACAGTCTTGGTCTTTCTTCTTCCTTCCTTTGCATTCTGTTCAAGCTGCCAGGGTGGGTCTTCCTCTCTCACTTGCTGGCCCACAAGTCAATCACGCACACACACGTAACCTCTACTCCGAGCAATTCCTAAGCTCGTCTATTTGACATAATTCCCCTAACAGTCACAGGAATATTTCAAAATATGGCAGAATATCAGATGATTACCATGAACTGGATGAAATTTATGAAGCCATAAATTTATGAAATGACAAACATAAACCCAAACATACTCATCACTCATCATAATTCATTAATGGTAACCTTTGAAGTTATGTGTAAGGACCTGGGAAACATTGATAACTATTGTTAGATTTTTTTTTTTTTTTACTGAAACCTTCATAGGACCATGGTATAGAATGACAGGTATTTATGGAAACTTTTTATGGTATCTACTAGGATACCTTGAACTGCTAACTTTAGAACCATAACTATATAGTCATTAGCAATACAAGTTTCAAATGTTACTTTTTAAACAACACCTACATTAGATGAGAATATTAAGGTACTTTAATTTGCTGATTATAGATCGTTTCCACTTGAGATAGTTTGTCCCCCAAAAGCCCGTGTGCAAAAGCCTTGGTCCCCAGTCTCTGACACTATTGGCATATGGTAGAATATCTGGAAGTGGGACCTAAGGATAAGAAATTGGCCTACTGCGGGTGTGCCATTGAAGAAGAAAGCGCACATCTTCTCCTATCTCTTTAGGGATTTCCGGCCCCCGTGTAGTGACCACCTCCTCAGCTACACCCTCCTGCCATAAGGCGCTATGTGGCCTCAGAACCAGAGCAACATGGTTGAACAACACAGTCTGAAACTTCGGAAACCACGAGCCAAACGGAAACCTTTTCCTTGCTTAAGTTGATTACCTCAGAGTCTAGTGATAGCTTGACACAGCACTTAACAAAATGAGTCATTGTTTTATACTCTACGTTCAAATCATTGGAGATGAAGTTTGATGTAAATATTTAAATAACTTTAAATTAATGAATTCTTTTGACTTCAGCTGAAGAAGAATTATGTCTGGGGCTTCATATACCTCATTTCACATAATTTTTCTTTCTAACTTCTGATACTATGTACAACTTAGCCAAATTTCCAGGAAGTTCTCTTGCTGACTGTGCTGAGCACTCATCCCATCTGTTATTGGTGGAAGATTTGGCCTGCATTTGAATGTTATTTTCAACGAAGGACATATTTCTAAAACGATGATTGCCTTGTC
The DNA here is from genome assembly GCA_004027205.1 of Ctenodactylus gundi. Classification (NCBI taxonomy): domain Eukaryota; kingdom Metazoa; phylum Chordata; class Mammalia; order Rodentia; family Ctenodactylidae; genus Ctenodactylus; species Ctenodactylus gundi. The sequence continues at coordinate 59,218 of PVKB01001838.1, read as the reverse complement.
CTCCTTCGTCTTTGATTTCAGGAAAGAAAGTACTTTGGAAATGTTGGATTTTATTTTAAACTTTTAATCAATGCATCTGCATTAAAGACTGGAACAAGACTGTGATCAAATTCTAGACCTTCTCACTGAATTCTTGTTTTGTTTTCTTTTATCACTAAGGAGATCACACATCCTAATTTACCTGAGCAGTCTAATTTAAAGTCTGTGTTGAATGTGCAATTTTTTAGTAGTGCAATTTCAATTTCTATGCATTTGCAGTTTGAACAACATATTTATTTGCTCACACTACTTTAAAAATAGATATTCCTTTCAGCCGTATATTGAAGCCAAAAACATCATTCCTTGATACCACCTGTCATTCAACTTAAGCATTTGATGGAGTTGTAAAGAAAAAAACAATTACCAATGGCAAACCATAGGCATCACATAAGATGACAATGAAGAATTAGCTTTTTAAATAATGGCTTGCAGTCCTGCAAAGATTGGAAAATTTGTAGAGACGCAGAGGGGAAGCAACTGAAGCAGAGGTGTGACTGTGACTGATGTCTGTGGCCAGTTGGAGGGACTGTTCAGTGTTGCCCACTGGGTATACAAGCAATCCAGTGACCAGGGGTACTGTTGTTGAAGAATGTCTTGGAGTCCTTTCCAATGGTGTTGCTAGGGGAGACGATATTACGGAGGTTAACTGATGGGTGGCTTGCGACTGGAGAGCTAAAGAAGGCTTGAGCTACACTTGTTATGTTTTCCTTTAACCGTATGTCCTGTACGATCTTTAAGAGATTTTTGCTGCTTCAAGTATTTGTGTCTTGTAGGTATATTTTAGTGCCATGAACATTAACAATACTGCATGCTGTAAATAATAAGGCAGTGCCCAATCTGGAGAAAGCAAAGTAAAAAGCTCCAAAATTACTGACACATATGAACATTGGTACACTCATAGGTGGGAAGCACCTAATCACCTACAAGTGCTAAGAGTCTGGAAGATATGGTGAAAAGAGTAGCCAGTGTCAAGGAGATTGCTGAGAAGACCACAGCGTGATGGAACTTAGCAAGAGTAAAATTAGTTTCATTGATTGCTACTAAGAACATGGTCAGTTTGAAGGTGACCTTCATCAGAATCATGTGAGGTATGTATCAAAAATGCAGATGTAAGGAGCCAAAACCGCTGGAGTGGGACTCAGGAACTTTTAGCAAATTCCCCCAAATGTTTCTTACCTCATGAAGAGCCCTGTTACATGGCTTGTGGGAAAGTAGCAAATCACATGACTGGAGCACCAACAGTGTGCCGTTAGGACTCACAGGAAGAAATGAGCAGTTACAGGACTTTTCCTCCACAAAGACGCATAGGAAAGACCACTCAAATGCACCCAAACCTTCAAACTGTGTGTTCTGCTATTAAGGAAGAAGTGCTTTAAATCATTAGTGATTGGTAGACTGTACCTTTAGTGATTTTGACACCTTCCATAGAAATTAAAGGATCTAAGATAGGCTGTTATGCTCCATTTTTCAAAGAAATTTTATAGTTGTGAAGAAATTTTAAGAAAATTATAATGATCAGCTGAACAGGTAATGACAGTAATGATAAAAGACTGAATCTTGTAACATCAGGATAAGTACTGGTCAGGTGGCAGTTTATCTTACTACAGCTAAAGAGTGTTTACAATAACTGATTGATAAGAAGTTTGCGGTGAAATTTTGTAACACAGGCAAACAGTATGTTCTAATAAAGTTTCAGCTTAATAGAGAACACTGTTTCTATGCTCAGGTAAATTTACAAAAAGTAATATTGGAGGGTATTCATACATAAAAGGGAGTAATAATAGTTTGTTTTATAAGTACAAAACAGTGTCAGGCAGTTTGCATAATCAACATTATTACAGACTAGACAGGCAAACTTGAATCTGAATCTAGATCTTGTGGGATCTTGGGTGCATTACTTGCTTTTTCTGCATTTGAGAGTCTTCTGCTATAAAGGGACATGATAGCAGCAATAATAGAATTAGTCAGAATTAATTCATGTGGAATTTGTAGCATTTCATGCACCAGAATTCAAGATAGAGGCATTAGGAATGCTTTCAACAGTTTTAATAACATTTAATTTCTAAATTTTAATATGGATCCTTGCTTTCTTCTTTATATCTCTTATAATCAAAATATTAAATATTTTATAAATTTTAAAGGTGTTGCACAATTTCAATACTACCACTCTAAAAAGGAAGATTAAATCTTGATACAAAATTTAAACATCTAACCAAATATACTAGTACCTCTTGAAAAAGCCTGTTTTAATAAACAGTATGGTTATAAAAATACATATATATAAGAAATACTACATTATATATAAATCTCTTAAGATATCTTTAAAGAGAAGCATGAACAACATGTTCTAAGATGACGGGCACTGGTGTGGCCTCTGTGCATCTGAAGATTAACACACATTAGTGAATAGTGATGGATTTTTCACCAATTCAGACAGTTTCATGCAAAATGAGAGAAGCTTCCTGTGGCACCAACATTGTGCAGTTTTTGAAACAAGTTTTTGCTTTCTAACCCGGGAAGGAAATATTGCTGCTAAGGATGCTCACAGGAAAAAAAAAATCGTTCACAGTAACCAATGTGTAATTTAAAACATGAAGAATTTAATTTCATTGGCTAAATGAGAGTTCATAGTTAATGCTTTCTACATGTGTTAAAACTCAACTGAACATTCTACAACATCCATGCTAGATCCAACTTGTTAAGATGTTCTCTTGCTGGTTTTCATTGATTCTGCTTTATTCTTCCTCTCCTATACTCCAACTCTCTGGAATCTCCTTAACTTTGTTTTTAGATCCAACATTTAGAAAAACCCTGAACAAAAATGTGGTTGTCTGAAGTAGCTCTGGTCTTTAGGTTGGGATTATGGAATTGACTCACTGGTCAAATGTGAGTAACTCCTTTGCTGGTGGGAGGCAAATGCTGACGACATAGATGTCGTCCTACATAGCAAGGATTGGAATTGGGGAGAGAAATGAGTGAGAGTTTCAACAGTGGGTTAGGAAGTAACAGCTACATTTGAAACTCATGAGGGTTATCATAAATAAATTAGTAATAATATTTCTTGCTTAGTTTTTCTTATTAGTTATTTTGGAATCCTTACAGAACAACAACAACAATAAAGATAAGCCAGCAGGACCCAATGATAGAAGCTTCTCTCACCATCATTTTCAGTCATTTCCTTGTGAAATTGGTGATTTTCATCTCCACGACCTTCGGATTCTTTGTGCACAAAAAGAGGCAGATTTTAAGGATGGAATACTTTTGTTAGAGAAGAAACTTCAAGTAATGAACATTAGTTGATTTACATATGTTGAACCATCCTTGCATTCCAGAGATAAAGCCATCTTAATTATGGTGTATGTTTTTTTTATAACTTTCTCAGTTCTATTTCACATTTCACATTTCTATTGAGAATTTAAAACATCCACTTGACCCAGTGATACTTCTTCTGGGTATCTTTCCAAAGTGTTTAAAGCAGTATATAAAAGAGGTACATATATGCCCATGTTTATAGCAGCACAACTACAATAACTGAACTATGAAAAATCCTGAAATAGCATCAAAATACCAATGGATAAAAAAAAAGTGGTATATGTACACAATGGAGTACTACTGTTCTATAAAGACAGATTGATTCAAGTTATCTGTAGGTAAATATATGCGACTTGAGACCATCATGTTCAGTGAAGTGAGTCAGACTTAGAAGGTTAAATATTACACGGTCTCTCTAATATGAGAAACTCAGAATATAAATAAGTAATAATAGAATGGGTGATATTCTGGGAGTTATAGGAGACGAGGGAGGGAGCAGAAGAGTGATTGTGAAGTTCCTGCAATATATATATATATATATATATATATATATATATATATATATATGCACAAAATTCTTATACTTAATGTATACATTGGGAGAAGAATATAGATGCGATCAAAAGTAACATCTTGTTTTTGCCTGTTTTCTCTAATATCTGTACTAATTAATATCAACACTAATAACATTTTGTATACATGGAGTACTGGAAGTTGATTCCAGGGACTCACTATCAGATGTACATGATAGTGTTCTGAAATTATATTATATATCAGCTTTCAGCATTTTGCTTGCTTGTCTTCTGTACAAGAGAAAATTACAGGCTGCTTGTACCTGCTGTCACTCCCTGAATGGTACTGATATGTGTAGTCAATGACAGTTTTAATTTGCCACCACCCAAGCACGGATCTTTGTAGGCTATCAATAGACCCAATAACAAACCACTGTTTTCCAGGTCCCACAGCAATACAATGACCCCAGCCAAGATGATCACTCACAACATTGTAGAATAGCCCTGGTGGGTACCACTGGGGTTTTGGCATGATAGACTTTTTTAACCATGGCAGGGAAGCTCTCTATTGCTGATCTGTCAACAAAGGGATACTCGAGGGAACACCCCAACTCTGGTCCAGCATCCTCAGAAAAAAAAAGATGTTTTTCAGTACTTTAGCCAGCTAGCTAAGTATTCTATTCCCAGGTGTAAAACCCACAGCAAGCTCCTGTCCGAAGTCCTTCATGTCTAGCATGTAGTCAAGACTCCATCTCTCCTGGGATGTTTCCCTGAGGTGGCGGGGGGCGGGGGGGGGGCAGCTCCAGTGAGTTTTAGATCCTCTTGTTGCTGTGGCTTCTCTGTAAGAAATAAATTTGTTTCATGTACGTTATCCTGTGTTCATGTGTGGATGTTCTGCCTGACTGGACTCAGGCAAGTTGTTAGAGTGAATGATCTCACATTTAGGCCAGTTAAAGTGCTGACCAATAATGGAGAAAATTAGAAGGAATAGTAGAAGAGGGAAAAGGAGAATTACATAGTGTGAGGATCAACTCTAGCAGGTGAAACTATGGCTGTACCACTAACTCTCTTTGTGACTTTGCAGAGTTTATACTAAATGGCCTCTCAAAAGGAAGTCAATGACTGACTGAACTTAGTGGACACCCTGAGCTGATGTTGGTGAGCAAGATGTGGACTGTGTGCTATGGCTTTCACATACCACTTCAGTGGTTTATCTTTTCTCCAGCCACCCTGGACGTGCCCAGTTTCTCTAAGGCTCCAGCCAGTTCATGACAGAGCCTAGCTCTGCACCAGCTCTATGGTTTCATCCTCTTCCTCAAATTATCTGTGAGCCATGGTGAGGAATATCCAAAGTGGCCCGTGAGGTGCTCATGCAAATGAAACTTAGAAGTGTAGGCGGTTACTACTGAGAATGTGACCACAAACCATAGAAGACTGGCATGTAACGGGTGGTACAATATTTCCCTAGCATGTGTAGGAACCTGTGTTAGGTCCCCAGGATCATATATCATCCAGTAAAAAGCCTTTTCTGAGATGGAGAGGTAATGGTTAAGTATTTGCTTAATACTCCTTTGGTTCAATCCTTAGTATCACAACAACAACAACAAAAATTAAAATTAATTTACAAGCTTAGTGGTAGATTGACTCAAATGTTTCATAGTGTTTTAAGATAGATTTTAAATCCTCATATAAAAATCAAATATGATTCTGGTCTAGGAAACCATAAAAAGGAGAAAATTCAAAAATGAAAATTTAAAAAATAATAGTTCTACAATTTGAAGTATGTCTAACAAAAGACCATTAATATCATTCTATGTTTGTGGCAAAAGAGTTATTTATTTATGGTCCTGGGTATTGACCTCAGGACCTTTTTTATAGTAATAACAATAATAGTTCTTTATTATTATTTTTATGTTATTTTAAATTTTGAGACAGGTGTTGCTAAGTCAGAGGGTGACAGGATGAGTTCCAGTGTTAAAGGACATTTTAAAAATATTTAAAAATATACCACAAAGCAACAAGATGATGTAAGATCCTAAGGATTTGTCAACTTTGCTGAAACCAGAAGCAAGCACATGTTGTAGAAAACAATTAAAACTAATATTACTTCAAATTATTTTCAGATAAACAGAACAAGAAAAAAGTGAATCTCCTATCTGGAAAAATACCACACCCATGATAAAAATTTAAAATGAAATGGCTGGACTTAACTAAAGAAAAATTCACAAAGTCATTTTGGGATATATTTAATTCCCCAAATTTTGTTATTAGTTTCTTCTGGCTGATCAAAACTATTCAATCATGTTTGTGAAATGCAAGGCTTCAAATATCCAAACACATTTATGAAATAAAAAATAACCAATGAGTTTTATGGCACTTAGAGTCAGTTAGGTTTCCCAATATTTTTAAGTAGCTTTGAAGCCATCAGATTAAAAAAAAAATTATGATTCTCTTTTATAGAAACTATGAAAAAGATAAAATTCAAAAGTGGAAATCTTAAAAAATATTTCTATACTTTGAAAAATTTGCATTTAGTTTTTCCAAGACTCTGCAGTTGAGGAGCAATGTACTATTTAGCTCTTAGTATTAAACGGAGTTCCTTGAGTTAATTAGAGTCAGCTAACCTAGGAATATTGATATCATATGTGGAGGCATATAGGAAACACACTCCCGTACGTAGTAACACAAGTTCCTACGCTTTAAGATACAAGTGAGTATGTTTTCTATGTAGGAGGCTGGGAGAAGCAATTTATTGGGGGCAGACAGAAAGAGAGCCATGGGATTTCCAAGCCCAGACGAAGGGGTGTGGGAAAAGGTGTCAGGCTTCTCTGAACCATCCGGGAAGTCTTTGTGAGGCACACAACTTAAGGGATGTTAAAATGTCTACAGATGTGTAAACCTCGTCATCTCAAGCATGTATTTATCCCTGAAATTGAACCCATGTGTGTCAAGTCACTGACTATAGATTTCAAAGGAAAACGGGACTGAACATTTCTGTTCCAAACAGGTTTTTTCTTTTCTTTTCTTTTCTTTTTTGCAGTAGCAGCTGCATTGGTTTTAAGATAAGGGCCCTTTATCCAGGCAGATGCAGCAGTCATCAGAAGCTAATTTGCTGGGATATTCGCATATGCAAATCATGTCACAATGCTGAAATGCAACCATGTAATGACTGGAAAATGCTATACTCATAAATCATACCACCACGATCATCAAAATTTCCACTCAGCCAGGACAAATTCAACAGCATTTATGTCTTTCCAGCTTTTAGCCCATAAAAACTCTGTGTTTTTGGAGAGTGTGTTACACTGGTGATCTTAAAACTCCCAAGTCTAGTATAATGAGTCCTCAAGTGCGTTATAACTTACCAGTAATTACATTTCAACATATCTACTTTCAGCAGTTAGTGTTTTATTCATAAACATTTAAACACTGAATTAGGCATAAAATAAGAATGTTGGCAACTACCCGGCTTAATTTCATTAACTATTAGGTAAACTTAGTATTTCTTCTTCAAATAATCCTTGGTTTTGAATGCTAAAGATGTAATGAACTTCATGGTTCATAGCATCTGACATTGCTTAATTAATGGGTGCATTTATAGTACATAGGCCTTGGTAATTGATTTATATGCATGATTTGCGCATACAGCTGTTAGTTCCTGTAGGAAAGTCATAATTCAAATGTGTGCATACTTTGCAGATACGAGGGGAAGAAAAAAATTTTTGAACTTGACAAGTTTCCCCAAAACATGATAGCTAATTAATAGCTTAGAAAAAACCTTCAGGATGAAGCGTTAAAGTTACATAGCCCTGAATTTTAATGACAACTGCAATTCAAGAAATATTGCAAAAGACTTTTGTTTCTTTTCTTAAATATTTACCTTCATAAGAAATAAGAATTGTTTTGCATTCTCTTCTGTTCTAAGCTGTATGTTGGAAAGAAAAGAAAGTGGCTAAATTTCTTATGGGTGGAATCCATTATATTCAAATGAATCAAAAACTTGAGATAACTGCCTATGTAATAACTGTTTCTTTTATTGGATAGCAGTCAAATGATGATAGAAGCTTTTCTACATACTCTTCTCTTCCTTGAAAGGTCTGTGTCATTCATAACATTTCGGGTCACCCAAAGAAATAGTGGTACATTGCCACTTTGTTTGTCTTGCTAAGTCCCTAAGTGGATGAAAGTGCTAATTTAGGAGCAAGCTGCCCTTAAGGAAGGATACAGTTTGGCATGAGGACCTGAGCAGAAGCCAGCAGACCTCCCCAGTGGAAGTGGCCGCCCCTTTACTTGAGAAATGACGTGTGAGTCACATTGAGTCCTGCATCTGTATTTCCTGCAGTACACCCAGGGACCTATGCTGTCAGGAAACACTCAGCGTTTCAATCCTGTCCGGTTTTGGGCTACTTTTTTCCTATACGTAAGACAAACATTTTATGGGTACGCATGGACATTTAGTATTTCTGTCCCGTACAACAGACTCCCCGTGAGAGCCACCGTTGCAAGCAAACCGAGGGGTCAGGACTGAGAGGATCTGATCTCTGTGGGCAACATTCCTGCAGCCTTAGGAAGGTCGAAGCAGGAAAGGGTTTGAAGACCATTCACTTCTCGAAAACAGAGCAGCATCCTGTTGCACTTTGGAAGTGATGTGCAGTGCAGCCCTCAAAGCACCGGGTGCCTCTCACTTGCTGTGCTGTTTGCCAGAGTCCTTTAGCACCTAGCCCCACACCACTGATGACGACTGACCTTTTCCCCTTTTGTTAGCTGCTGGAGGTACTTCAGTGAGGCTTTCGGGAAACGCTTGCAAACATTACCAGCGAGTTTTGCTTTTTTTTTTTTTTTTAAGGCAAGTATCAAAGTGCTTTATTGTACATTAAAACATTTACAGCCCAGGCACCTTGATGGCTTTCACCATGCTGGTCCCATTTCCTGGTGCTCCGAGGCACTGCTTAGCTTTTCACTTCCTAGCCCCACACTCTACATCTGCTATTCTAATGCCTTCATTCATCAGAAGACCGGCAGTTGTAAATTTTTCCTAAGCCTGTCCCACACTTGGGCAGGCACGCCCGCACACGTGTGAGTGAGGACATGTAGGTTTTTGAGCCTCTAACTGCACTGGATGGAGAAGTGAGGTGGTGAGAAGCAAATCTTTTTTATTTGCCGATGTGTAGATGTCCTTTTCAATCTTTCCACGGTCACTTGATTCCCTTTTGAAGAACTAGACGGTATACAAAACATATTGTCTTTCTTGGTGGAATAGTAACTGGTTTCATTCCACACCCTCAGGTGAGAGACTGCATATACAACACAGGATGAGAACAAATCATGTCTTGTGCAATAGTCACCTTCCAACATAAAGTTACCAGGAGGAACGGTGGAAGGCAATATTGTGGCTTCCTTTGAGGGAGTCATCCTGGGATGCTGGCAACCACAATCTCTGCCCTACAAATGACTGCTCCTCCTTGCTTTGTATGACCCAAATCCAGAATTTTCTGGACTGCAGATGATCAAACAGTAACAAACAAAATTTATGCATTTTTAAAAAAAGGAATCATTATGTTTGAAACTTTCTATGTTCCCATAATAAAATTTTGCTTTTGTTTCAAATTTTTAAGTTTTAGAAAGAATTTTGAACTCTTGCCATCATTAGTAATTTTTATTATGTACTAAAGAGACCAGAAAGGTGACTTGGGCGAGTTGCTAAATCCCTATTAGACACCAATACAAATAATTAACATTAGGTTGGTGTGCTGAGTCCACTCAATGACAATTATTCATGTAATTCTGCCAGATACAAGGTTAATCTTTGTACATAGCCCAAGGTCATTGTTTGGTACGTTGAAAAATTGTGAATAGCCACGGTGGCTCTCCTTATGTATACAATGTTTCACTTGAAGTGCTTCCCAAAGCTCTTTTGAGCCCCCAAATAATCCCATGTCACCCCTGATGAACATACTTGTGCTATTCCTTTTCTATAGTGACAGAACTGGGACAGAAGAAGCAAAATAAATGAAGCTAGTACATACACTTAATCTTCAAAAGTTTGAATTTTTTACCTCTTCCCTGCACCAAGTTATTATCCATTTTCATTTCTGTATCAAAAATCTTAATGGGAATTATTTTATTATATTTATAAATGGTAATATTTAACCTCTTAAAACCAAAATTCTCATCTTTATAATATCACATGAAAGAAAATGTTGGAGTTTTTTTTTTTTTTTTTGCTATTCCCATGATTTAAAATGCTTAGACAAGAGATGATGAATTCTACAGTAGAGCAGGCCCATGATCTGATGCAAAACATTGGTGAAGGTAACCATCCACCCATCCACCCATTCTTTGTGTTTTATTTTCTTTATTCTCTTCCATTTAAAAATGTTAATTTAACACGTATATGTGCCAGGCACTGGCACTTGGAAAGGTAGATAAAATAATGACACATAGAGGGGGTACCCCTTGAGTTACTGGGCGAGCAACTTGCTGAGAAAGTAATCCTGAGCTTCAGAGACGCTGTGATCTAGATGGACAAATATCATCTCTCTGAGGTTTTTGGTTTTAATCTTTGAAATGTTGGGATCCAATCAACTCTTACCAAGAGTTTTATCACTCCAACATTTTATTAGGATAAATACATCTGAATAAAGTGGGTATAAAAAGTGACAACAATTGTGTCTGGCTCTTCATGACTGCTCCAAAAAGTATTGGACGTGCCCATTCCAGGAACCAAAGAAACTCTGCATTCCAGTGTGACAGTTTCGAAACTGTATAAGGTAAAGATTTTTTCAAGAAAAAGGATTGTGATTTCAATGTTTCTGAAGATCATAAGCACCTGTAAAAATCGACTTTTTCAAATTAAATGTAGTTTCAGCTGTCGAACATGCCAATATCAAGAAGGAAGAGCTAACATTTCTTGAGTTTGTGCTGTGTTCTCAGATCTAAATTATCTAAACCAGGTACTTGAATGGGAGTTAGCTCATTATCAGTGGAACCTTGTGGCTTCCTGCTCAGGTTGGCTCCCGGTGCCTGATGATAAAGATGAATCACCTGTGGGTTTGGTTCGTCTTAGCTAATTCATTTGCGGGCTCAGCTTCCCCTTGCGCTGTGCTCTGTTCAACTTTCTCTTTTCTGGGCTCACGCGTACGTGCACTATCTGCCTCTCTTCATTTGTACCTCCTCCCTTCATTTCCATAACCTCACTTCCTTCACGTTTGGTCTTTGCTTCACAAATGTTTTTTGAGCATCTACTGTATACCATGCATTGCTCCTTTGTGCTATAATTGCGGAGTGGGGGAAAAGACAATTTTCTATCTTATATTTTCATTGGAGATATATTTAAGATAGATAAATCCAAACATATCAGATCGTTTAACGTGCTATGATGAAAAATAAATCTGGCTAGGAGCACAGAGCGCAGCAGGCCTTCCTGTCAGGCCCGGCTTCTGCTGTCCACCCAGCTGGGGGCGGGGGTGTCTCTCTTCTCACTGCTGGAATTTTAGCTGTACTTTTGCTCAGCCATGTGAATTCCTCCACCCAAGCTTACCCAACATCCAGGGTCCCACTCATGTTTTTTCACTCTTTCTGAACTCTTCCTTTACATTTTGTCTTAGGTATGTTTTCATTGCTGGGACATAATACCTGACACCCACAACTTATAGAAGGAAAGGTTAAAGTGATGCTAAAAGAAAATAGTATCTTTCCCTTGTCTAAAAACGTTTCTTACCCTTGACTACCAGGAGACTTATCCATTTGAGCTGATGCCTGGTTTTTGAAGTTATTAAGTTCACATGACGAGGAAGGATGCTTCTCCGATGTTCTCCACCTCCAGGATTCATCAGGGTTATAGAGCATTTGGAGAAGAAACATCAGTGCGGGTTTCATCATGAGTATTTTGGCTTAGATCTTAACTGGATCCCAAAAGTCCGTGTGCTACAAAGGTTTAGTGCCTAATCCAGGGTGCTACTGGAGGCGGTGGAACACTTGAGAGTTTGTATGGATGCTGAAAGGGAAGGAATGAACAAGAGGTCCAGGAGGGACCTGGTGGGAAGAAGTGTAGTCGTCACCACAAGCGTGTCTTTAAATGGACTATTGGAGCACAGCTTCCTTCCTCTACCTGCCTTTCTCTCTTTCCTTCCTGGCTACCTGGAGGCAAGCAGGTTGCCTCGTTCTTCAGCCCCTGCCATGATGTGTGGCTGCCTCATCACAGACCCAGAGACAATAGAACCAAATGACTATGGGTTGCGATTCCCCAAACTGTGAGCCAAAAGAAACCCCTTTTCTTTTATAATTTGATTTGTCCTAAGTATTTTATCACAGTGATAGAAAGCTGACTAACACAATGAGTATTCCTCATAATTTTCCAGGTATGCCTTAAATTTTCTAGATAATTTAGTTGGAAGAGATGTGTTTATGGTAGAATTACTAACCCGGTTCAGATACATGAAGGGAAACTGTTTCTCACCAAATATCTACCCAAATGTAATCACCCAAGGCCAGTGGACCTTATGGACTAGAAATCAAGTTTCATGGCCTTAAATTCATACAGCATTGTCTTCACAGACTATGAGATGAGGAAACCGGATAATTACTACACGTTATAAAAATGGGTCCCTTTTGGACCTCCTGTTGCTTCCTTCCCGTTTAGCATCTTTACAAACTACATTTCCCAACTGAACCCAGGTTCCTAGTAGGTACAAATAGCAAGGCTCCCATGTAGCCAGATTCAACTGGGTCTGCGATTTGAAGCAAGACTAAAAAACAAAACAAAACAAAACAAAACAAAAACCAAAAAAAACCCCAAATTCTTGAACAAATAATTTCTGCCACTCTTAATAAAGACATCAGCTTAGATTATGTACAACCTCTTTATCCATAGAAACTTGGGGACTTACACCAAAATAAACCCTGCTGTGAAGAAGCCACAACACAGACTTCATAAAATAGCAAATGAGCAAATTGTTTCTAAGTCTTCTCTTTTATTCACCCATTCTCACGTGCATATTTAGTTGTGTCCAAGATGACCTCTTTGCAGCAGACATAGACAATGTGTGTGAGCTCACTGATGTGTGGTGTCAGCTGAACCCCTCACAGGATCTGCATCTGCCTGCTGGGCCTAACTTCAGTAACTTTTGTGATTAATTTTTTTTCCCTATATCAAGCCATTCTAAGTCATTTGTGCTTTGTATTTTATACTGTGGATTGAAGCAGATTCTTGATACTTAAGAATTATAATTTAAAAAGATTTTAAATTCTGAACACTCTCCCTCACAGCCAGGTTCTCTACAGCAGATTCACAATCACATACACAGGCACCTACAACCCTTTTAAGGAATATAGGAAATTTGTGAGCCCAGATGGGAAAAATGCTCATTTATTTTTATAAGTTTCTAAAAAATCTTAGTGTCTTATTTTTCCTTTAAATATGTGTCTAAAACTGTGGTAGTGTTAGCAGTATTTATGATTTTTGTGGCCAGTAGCAGTCATAGGTTTTTTAAAAAAAATCATACAACCACTAAACTGGTGTCATGAGAAGCAAGTAAAATGATGAAAATTTACATATCATGTTGTGTAAAAAGTGAAGTCTGTGAAGTTGAATCAATACGGTAGGTATATGTGAATGACTGAGAAATGCATGCTCTCACACCCAGGGTTTAACCTACAAAGGTTAACCTAAAATAACCTAAAATATTGAAAAAAATTTAAATTTTGTCAAGTGCTTTGTCCATTTAAAATTGTGTTAGATGTCTCTTTTGCTCTTACATTTTACACCTTTGATAAAAAAATTCTCCTAAATAAGAAATAATGACATTATATAAAACTATTGGGAATGACTTTGTTACTAATTTATTTTTTGATATTAGGTGGAAGTGATTTCAGTCTAGGCTCTATTGCAGATTATAGTTTTCTTTATCACAATCAACTCCTATCTTTCTAAACCTTTAGTTCTGTACTTTTAAAGCTATTGTACAAATATTACTTGCCAAGATTAAAAGTGTCAGTTCTTGTGAAACTCAGTGCTGATAATTTTTTTGTATGCTCAAAAGGTAGGTCTTTTCAGATAATTGTTAAAATGAAATATTTCAAAAGGCATCAGTCATAGTATCCAAAATTTTGGGACATGCATTCATCTGGTAAGTTTCTACATTCAGTTTTGCTGGAAGATCTTGGGTCCTGCTAGAAAAAGTATCGTCATAAAACGTTTCTTAAATTCTATTTTATAAACCTGTCAAAAACAAATATTAGAATAAGACTTTGGATATTAATGAAATATTGCTGACATTGTTTAGCTAAGTGTTGCTGGTTGCATGCCTTCCTTTCTTAATAAAGATATCTAGCATCCTCACAAAGTCCACATACTTGTGTGAGCAAGTTTACGGAGACTGGTTTATCAGTGGTCACAGTGCCATTTGCATCTCATGGTTGCTTCCTCCCTCTTTTATTAGGTCCTTAACGGATGTGGCTCTCTGTTGCCTAAATATGTTCTTCAAAGTGTCCCTTGGCTTTCTTTGGACATCATTCAAGAAGCCTCCCTAGTGTTGTGGTTTAAGTATAATATTTTATCTCCCAAATCTGATGCTGCAATTCAATTGCCACTGTGATAATGTTGAGAGGTGATGGACTTGTAAGAAGCATCAGGTTTAGTGGGTGTAGGACGGTCTTGAATGGGTTAACACCTTTTTCCCCTGAGAATGGGCTGGATATTGCGAAAGTTTTGCCTCGTTTTCTTTCTTCTACACACCCCTGCTATTCTCACCAAAAGCCAAGCTGAGGCTGGCATCTTGCTCTTGGACCTCCCCGTCTCCAAACTCTGTAAGCCAAAATAAACGTCTTTCCTTTATAAATCACCCGTTCCCAGATATTCTCAAATAGCAATGCTAAGGAGAAAAGTAGAGGTCAGGCTGTTCCTTAGTCCTGAGGGGACGTCAGGTACTCAGATGTTCGTTCCTCTTTATGTTTCTTGTTTCTGCTGTAACCAAGAGAAGAAAACAAATATGTGTGCTTCAGTTCTAATACCTTCACTTTCCTAGTGTCCTCTCCTTACAGGGCTCCACAAATCATCTTCAGGTGAAAGTCGGTTTCTTCTTAGTCTTTGTGTCCTGACCCTGTGGAATCATCTAGGTTCTTTCAAGAAGATCCTTAGAACTTCCCAATAACTCAGCCAGTTCCAATCTCGGGAGAACAGCCCACCCAGATGGTGGCAGGTATATTTGTTTAAAATTTTCATTATCCTAGTTTGGCTGTGTAGAGTGGGCAATGCGTCTTCATTCCTAGTAGCCAAATGTCTCATTTTCTAGTCTTAAAAAATCATTGTAATTTTATTTGGGATTAGAATGAGTTGATGTTGATTCTGTGATTAAAAGTAAGTTTCAAGCAAACAGGTTTCACGAGGAAGAATCCCATGGCTATATGAAGGGAATGCAGTTAATTCTAAACATGGAGTACTTTAAAACTATTTTGAGACAGTAATTTTAACATTTCTACAGATGATTAAAAAGCCATTTTCTAAAATATTCTCACCGGAGTATTTTTTTAAGAAAACATTTAATTGCTCCAATAAGCATAACTACTTTCTGCTTATGGTGTAATTTGTACACTCTGATCACACGGTATGTGGCTATTTGTCATAATATTATAAGTATCTATTCCCCACTGTAGTGATCGGCTATCATTAATTGTGAATAATTCCCTACTTGTTAAAGTACTGAAAAAAATGGCGAAGCAAGGCCTCACAAACAACAGCAGCCAGGAAACCTATTCAGAATCCCTTCTGTAAGTAGACATTACGTTTCCCAAGTTTTCATAAACTACAGCTGTCTAAAATACATTGAAAAGTGATAGAGGCAAGTGACAAAAACCAGATTTTCAAGGTTGCAAAGGAAAACAAAAGGCCCGATGCATTCTGCACTTCAGGTAGCAATTACTTTAATGCAACTAAACAAGCTTTACTTTTACGTATTTTAACCTGATCTTTGCCATGTAGGTTAAACCATATTGACAGGAAACAGGAAACTGCACACAGGTTTTCCCAAAGGGGCCATTTCAAAATATCGTAATCCCATTACCTAGTTAGGGAACATCAAATCCTCACACTGTGCAAATGACTAAGGAGACAGAAGACCTGGGAGTAACATCTAACTTGCTGAGTGATCTCCTCTGTTTGAATACGTTGTATAACTCTAATGGGAGCTAAAACGATCGAGGCTGGTAAATTTAGAGTAGAGCGGAATCCTGGACAACGAAAGCTGAGGCTGCTAATCACAAACATCTGTACTCAGCCGTCTGCAATTCCCTATCTCTTTTCCTGGGATAATAACAATAGCTGATGGCGTTTAAACTTCACAGGGAGCGGCCTGCGTTCCTACGTCACCTTCATTCCTCTCAGGTGAGGTCTCCTGTCTGCGTCCTGCTCTCATCGCGGCTGTCTGAGGTGCGCTGGGTCAGGCACAGCATCGTCCTTGCTCTGCAAACTCACCAGCCCGTTATTCAAGCAGTTTCCGAAATTCCCACCACATTCCCCCTCAAACCTGAGGTAAATCAACCCAGAAGAGCCTTCCTGATGAGGTGCTAGGAGAGTGAGAGCCCCTCTCTGGCTGGCAGCCTGCCACTGGCCTGGCGGCCTCTTTGTGCCTCGGATAGGTAAATATGCTACTTCTAGGGACGACTTTGGGGATACTTAGCTACTCATACTGTGAATGCATCTGTTGATATTTTCTTTATGTATTTGTTGATGCTAAGTATGTCAGTAGCTATCTATCAGTCGCTTATTATCTTCAAAGGTACTTCGATCCAAATTGATTTTAAGTACTACTAGGTTTTTACAAACAGGGTTATGGTGTGGTCACTATTACCAATATCATTATTATCAACGTCATTATTGATACCAACATTATTATTAATAAAGCCGGAGATTTGACAAAGAATATAACTGAGGACCTCATATATTGTGCTGGTTGGTTGAATGTATTTTATTACAAGTAGGAAACCATAATTTCTCTTCTGTGAGCATTTTTTTTCCTGTGCTTTTAAGTGATGTTCCTTTTTTCTACCCAATATAATAAAGAACTTAAGTAGAGTCTCGCAAATCAATTACCAAGTCTCCGACCAGAGATGTTCACATTTCTTGGCTTTTTTTTTTAAAACACTGGTTGTTTCACTGACCTGATTTGGCCCCTTGTTTTGGCTACAGTTATTGGTTCCATGTTTCCCCTTCACAGTGGACAAACATTTGGTTTCTCTCTGCATTTAACTCTTATTTTTTCTTGAGCGAGGTAGGTGGTTGGTGTCTGGTTCAACTCCTCTCCGGTGATCTGGGTCTTTCCATAGCCTCATTTGTTCTCAGTTCCTGAGGTTCCATATTGGCTAGTGCTGCATCTGTGTGGACCTTGGTCCTTGCTTGGCCAAGTCTCTAGCATATCCTGAGTTGGAATGTTTAGGAGCAGGAGAGGCAATGGTTACACATGAGCCCTTGGTTAGTAGATAAGCATATAGATATGTATAAAACAGAAACCCTATTCCTGAGGAATTCAGTAGAAAAATATATTTTAAAATATTATTTATTAAATATAATACTACAAATGTGATACTATAAAAACATGGCTACTCAGGAAAGATTAACAATGTTTCAGTAAGAAACAGTTCAAAAATACATAATAAAACTAAATAAGAAAGTTTATGCAAATTGAAAATTATTGTGCTTGCATAACAAACATAAAGCTGAAAGTATTTCTATTGTAATATAGTTATTCCATGTTATTCAGTTTATTTCTCTACAACTTATTTGCAAAAATCTCCTCATTTAGATGTGATTCGGATAAGACCATTGTTCTGACAAAAGGGCCAACATTTAGAGTTAATTTAGGTGAAGAAATTTGGTGACAAGTTCACACCTGTTGGGATGAGAGCAAAAGACATCCAATGTGAGGGAACTTTTGGATATTTTAACTTCATACTGCCTAGAGTCTTCTCCTACGGATACTCTATTTTCTTCCAACATAAACTGAATTTCACATGTGTATCTTAATAAAAAATCTCACATATATAAATTAAAATAATATACAATAAAATAAAAATTAATCGCATAGGTGTATGGGAGTATTTTAAAAATACAAGTGACTTAAAGTATTTACAAGTGTTTAAAAGAAATTTTGCCAAATAGTGAATTTTTCTAGACAAAAGCATTCTTTAAAAAAGTTATAGTATATACAAGAACAAATAAGAGAAAAATAATAATGTGAAAATCGCAGGGTACTACATCATTATGGAAAAAGAATAATCACAACAGTCTATTAATATAACCTAAGAACTTAGTAGTTACTCACTAGGGGATAAAATTCATTGATTCATAAAGAGTTTGACTGTACAGTTGATAAGAGCTGTGTGTAAATTTGAAGATGAAAATAAATTCATCTATTTCTTGCATAGCTGAAATATCATTGAAAACATAATAAAGGAAGTGTGATCTAAATGCTCAACCTGGTTACAGTGCCAATTTTAGAAGAGATAGTATTAGTATATTCTACTGCTTGTATAAGTCAGAAAGATAGGAGATTGGTGGTTCTACCAATTTTGGATAACATAATTTCAAAGTGACCCTGTGTTATGTCCTTTATCTTAGGGCCTATGAATATCAGCTACCAAAGATTTGCAATGAAATAAACCAGCATTGTCAATATCATCAACAGAATATTAAATGACAGAACTGCTAAGTGCATAAAATATGCCACTGGGGTGAGTGCAGGCTATGTGGTAGAATTCTTTTGTCCTTACGTTATGATTAAGACCTTTAAGTAAAGTGAGTCTCAGTGTCTGGAGTTTTGAGAAGTCAAGGGTATATTCCATTGCCCTGTACAGATCCCCACACAGACCTTTTATTTTTGAATTTCACAAAACTTCTATTTTCGTACCATTTTGAAGAATATTCTCATAATTGTGACTGTAGGCTTGACATTCTAACTTTACAGTGGGGATCATTTTTACTAACTTATTGTAAGGAGCACATCAACTGCAATAGGTTTCGTGGTCGACTTTCCTTGTTACCTTACTACTGTACATGCTTATCGCATGTGAACTGCTCACAGTCGCTGTGTGGTTAATCTCAGAAGCAACGTATTTTGGTAGCCTCGCCTTTTTGAGAGTAAAAAGAATGCATCCCAAGTATTTATTGTGATAGATGAAAAAAAAAAAAAAGATTTGGTTGGCAAAAAAAATAGAACTTGGCTATAGGATTTTTTGTGTAATATCTTATTTTTTTAAAAATGTGATTAAAAATCTGAGGACATGTAGCTAAATATCCAGGTAAGTAATAAAATTAAATTTTTATGTAGTCATTACCACACAATTGTAAAAACAAACAAGTGCTTTGTCAGCACACACAACAACTCACATTGCAGATGCCCCTGTGGGACATTGGTAAAATAGATGGTAGGGATTGGAAAGGAAGTGTGTGTGGTCTCCCCTTCTCCTTTTGAAGGTCACTGGCACCTGCTGGGCCCCTCACCGCATTATCTCCTCATTACACTCAACCTTCCTGCTCTGCTAGAGCTCACTGTGCAAGTAGCACGGACAAGTTGAAATGTTTCCTGTTCTAACACACACACACACACACACACACACACACACACACACACACACACACACACACACACACACACACACCAATGTAACCAGAGCAATACAAATATCCCTATTACTTTGACCTGATAGTCTCTTCTACCTTTGTCCGCCTTCTGTTTCTCTTCTCCGCTAAACTTCTCAAACATGAACATATGGGGAGGAAGTACTCTACAATTAAGGTCCTTTATCTCTTGCTTTCAATCCCATAGTTAACAAAGCAATGTTTCCTCTGGCTGCTTCCCCACAGAAACCCATTTCCTTAAGGTGAGCATGGATTTCTCAAAGTAAGAAGCTCATCTCACTGGACCGTCAATTTCATTTCCTGCTTTTGATGAGTTCTCGGTGCAATGATTCCCTTGATTATTTATCACCCATTTTTCTTCTTCTGCTTCTCCTACCCCTCTTCTAAAAGTTTGCTAAGTCCAAAATAAAATCAATCTACTTCCTTTTCCCAAAAGTGTTTTTCAGCTAATTCTTCCCATCTCAGATGGTGGATCAAATAGGGCCGCCCGTGTATAAAATTTAGAAGTCTCACTGATTCTCAAATTTCCCTAATGCTTAACTTTATCACACAGTTCTATCAATCAACCAATTTCCTTTCAAAAATATTGTTAATTCTTTCATTTCCTCTCTTTACAGGTTAGTGCCCAATTTAGGGTTTTTAAGGTCTTTTTAAAAATTATACTAGAGAAATCTTCTGGTAGGTCTCTTTGCTTGATCTTTCTAAACCTGTGTTCCATGGTTCTCAAAAAGTAAAGGGGCTCAAGCTAGCGTCAATTCTTTCCCACTCTTTTCAATAGAACAGCACCCAGGTCCTCTGCTATACATCGGTGCCTACTGCTGGTTTTGTATTTCATGGGTCACCTTGGATGTGGGTTTCAGCTCTGCCAACCTGCCAGTGGCAGCCTGACCACGTTCTCTGTAGCGTCTCCTCTGCACATTCTTCTTCCTACCTACATGTTTCCTCACTCCACAAATTTTCAGTCAGCTGGTTCTTGTCCATACTTCTAAGATCTAGCTCTAAGACAAGTCCACCATAAACTTTTCTTTTCTTCTCTGATCTCCATTAGTTTCTTTTTCCTCTGTGTCCGCAAAGCAGCCTTTGAAGGTCCTATATGTATATCAGTGCATTGTGCATTGTGAGTGGGGTGCAGAGGGGTGAAATGTGGAAGTTTCACTGGTTTACCTTGGCCCTTAGAAAGTGAGATTTCTTTAGAAGAAAGACTGCATCTTGCCATAAATGATACTTGCTAGTAACTATTTCTCCATCTATATGAATAGTACGTATATATACGTATCACAGGTGTCATATGTGCTTTCTTATAGAAGACCAAAGTGAAATTTCTGATGGTATTAAAATAAAACCGTCAAATATGCAAAATTTTCTTAAAGCAACTTTGATCGCATTAATAATGCAAGTTTGCATTTGATTTTTCTGCACTATCTGGCTAGAGATGTGCATAAAATTATAGTAGCACAAGGTTGACAGGGACCCAGAAGATTACCTAGATGTCATCATCTAGATGTTTCAAGAGCTACAATGAAATCCGCACAAGCACTTCACCAAGGTGTGCTTAAAAATGCCACCAGTATTGAAGGACTCACTTCCACACCAATTGAACCAACTGGACTTCTTGCACTTCTGCTGCTTAGTCTCCCCCCTGGGTTGATTTTATTTTAAACTCCCGTCTTTGAGTTGATCATCTTTCAATATCTGCATCCTAAGAGTCTGACCTTGAACCTGGTGAGTATTCTCTGATCGTTGATGTGCTTCTGTTTGGCACACAGAAGAAGAGGCCCCTTCTTTCACCCACTGTCCAACACTTTTATTAACGCTTAAAACGTATCTATAACCTATATCAGTAGGTACCGCTGTGCTTCGGTATCTTGAAGGGACTGTTTCCACCCTGCCTCACCCTTCATATATCCAAATTCTTGACATGGATGCTGAAATCTATCTTTAAAATCTTTAGTATTTGCATAAAAGTCATATTCATGCTCCCGCAAACTTTAAACTATCTCCAGACCACATGTAATACCTAATGCAATGAAAGAATTATGTTAATAGTTGCTATATTTTTGGGGAAACATAATAAGAAAAACACCTGGTCGTATGCTGTACAGACATATATAAAACCTTTCGTTGTTGGCTCAGTCCGTGAATGTGGAACTCGTGGATATGAGTCATGTTGTGATAGCCTAAATAGAACAATTATTATCGAAGCAGCCTTTCTGTCCAATTGGTGGCTGATAGGCCAGAGGGTGTCATTCACGATGTATTATCTGTGCTGCCCAGGATGCAGAACGTGGGTGTGTTACCAGCAGATCTCCACACGGCTTCTGTTCCGGCATACAGTTCCGCTTCCCTGGGTTCCGCTCTGATGCTGCTGCCTCTACTCTGTAGCTGGCTTAGTTACTTTCTCGTTGCTGTGACTCAATACCCGACACCCACAAACTTAGGAAAGGAAAGGTTTATTTTAGCTCACAGTCTCGAAGGTCACAGTCCATTCAGGGGTGGCCGGCGACAATCGAAGTACATGGCAGAGAGAGAGGTGGAGGCAGCTTCCCCGGACAAACAGGAAGACAAGCTGAGACCAGCTGAGACTAGTCCCTGTCCTCCAGGAAGACAGGTGCAGCTTATGTATCCTTCCATGTCTCCGCCCAGTAACCAGTCCCTCCTGCATCCAAGTGTGGCCACTACACACCATTAATCCTAACTTAACTATAATCCGCCCCTCCAGACCAGACCCCAATCCACCAACATCACATGGTTCCATTAAAATACATGAGACTTTTGGGGGACACTTCAGATTCTAACCACAACAGTAGTATTCTTATTTCTGTATTCCCTCATTTTAACTTACTCTTCACGATCTTCTATTCAGACTCTACTCTCCCTGTACTGCTCCCTTCTCTGAGCTGCCTCTGTCATTCAGTTATCTACGTGATCAGTTAAACACACTTTGAGTTCTCCAGGTGTATGTGGTCCAGGGCACTGTGGTCTGCCTTTGGAGCAGACTCAATGGCCTGTTTTCATTTGGTCAAATCAGGCCGAGCGTAATCAGCTTGTACAAAATGGGTGCTTGTCTGGGAAGCTGGTGAGAGAGGGCTGGGATGGTCAGTGGTGAGAGAGCATGCTGGGAAGCCAAACAGGAGCTGAATGAGAGAGTACGGTGACAACACGTGAAAAGGCTAAGAGGATCAGACACGATCTGCTGCGCATCACACAAGGTTCGTACCAGCCTAACGGCAGCTCACCACAGCAGCATAACTTAGGGGCTTTCTGTGGCTACCAACAAGTTAAATATAAATTATGGTGGAACCATAATTTTAAGATTTTATGCAGCCTCTGAAGCCAATTTTGCAATAATTTTTAATATACATGAGTATACTGTCAGAAAATAATTATTAGAAATGTTATAACCATGATTTTACAACTTGTAGTGAATGTAGTAAACATGTGACAATATTTCACATTGTTTTTATGAGTAAAAAGAAAAATAGAACCTAATCTGAATATTAGAATTATGGCCAATTATACTTTCCATGTAGCTCTATGTGTTCTATATTACCTCTACCACAAAATGTCTAGCATTTATGACCACAGAAAATAAGTGCCACATATAGAAAGTGGCCCCAGTAACAAACTCAATTAATGCCTAAAAATAAGAGAATTGTGTGTTTCATAATCTAGATATCGCATGGGATATAAATATTAAATCCAGAATTTAATTTCATGCCTATGTCTCAGTTCATAAAGTATTATGGAATGTTAAGCATAAACAAGAATGATGGGAGCGTTTTGCACTAGCTACGTTTGTGTGAGCAGGACCATCTCACTATCTTTATGAAAGAAGGATCATTTTCCTCTGTTGCTTAGCTCAGCCATTCAAGCATACTCTTAAATAGCATTTCTTGTATTTGGAAAGTTACTGAGTAATCAAACAATGACCTTTAGTGCTCCACCAAGAAATGCAATTCTGTTTTGTATGGCATCCAAACTAATCAATATCCTATTATGATTGTAGATAGGAATTTCATAAGTGAGACACAGCAGCTGTGGTACCAGACACATCACTGTTTCCTCTAAGGCCAGAATTTTGGTATCTTTACATAAGAAGCCATTTTTAAATAAGGCTGTCCAATTATTTCTCTCTTTGAAGAGGACCCTTCTAATTCAATCACAATTCTAGGCGACAAGATTAATAATTCTCATAGACTTATTCATTATAAAGAGTACGCGTAGACACATAAGTATTCTGCCATCCTATTTATACATTCTGAATGGGTCTTTAAGTGCTGGTGTTTATTACATTGTAACAGACCAAACCACAGGTATGCCAAGAAACAGTAACATGTAGCTTGTTTGATTTTTAGACCACAGTAGCTAACCTATTATTAAAATGATCTATTCGTTCATTGGAAGTGTTCAAACCAATTATTAATCTTGACACAAACGTATGTGAAATGCTTGAAAGGCAATTAAAATCTGGTAGTTTTTGACATGTAATCCAGGCAAAGTTTTGGCTGTTGATTTTTGCCTGAATGGGCTTTCAGGGTGAAGTCAGTTCCACAGGCTGTTATCACACAGGCTCTCAGCTGGCCCTCAATTTCCTATCATTCTATAATGACCAGAGAAAAACAATTTTAAGATATGCATTTGAACATGTATATAACCAAAGAGTTATAGTTTTCCTTTAGTGCTCCTTGGATAAGGCATGCGTTAGGACAACACCACAGGGAATACATTTAAAAAATATTAGTAAAGCAATATTTTAAACATTAGAAATAAGGTACACTTACCTCATTCAATTAATACAAACATCAGAGTGAGAAATAAAATAGAGTACTGCTATGAGCATCATTAACAAAGTGGTTATTTGAGGGGAAGTTCTTGTGTAGCTAAGAAAACAAAGAGAGAGAGAGAGAGAGAGAGAGAAAGAGAGAGAGAGAGAGAGAGAAAGAAAATGAACCTAGAAGACTTGGGCGTTATCAACAGAAATGAAAGTTGGACTTCAAAGCACTACTGGTCCTTTCAAATACTACGAAAGCTCTAAAGGCAAAATCCCTAACAACTCATAGTTATATGACACTGTGTTAATCTGCTCTCTATCACTGTATCAAAGTAGCTGAGAGGATCAGCCTAAAACCCCGAGTTTACTTTGGCTCAGCGTTTAGGAGGATTCAGTCCACCATTAGGCAGCCCTATTGCTGTAGGTCATGTGACAAGGTGGAACATCCCTACAAGGACTGAGTAGAGAAGCAAAGCTGCTCACTCCGCAGCGGCTGGGAAGTAAGGAGCTGGCCGCAGCGTCCCCTTTGTGGGTGTGGTCCTGGTGACTTCATGTTCTTCCACTAGCCTTCAACTTAGAAAGGCCCCAACACCTCCCAAGAGTGCTATAAACTGAGGACCAAACCATCAGCGTAAGATTTGGAGGACACTCTAGGTTCAAACTAAATTCAGAAAAAAAAATGAACAAAAAGTTTTTCTATATGTTGAAGAAGGTCCATATGCCTATCCAGTGTGTAGGTATCTACTGTCTGCCTGTCTATCTCTATCCACAACTACCTTTGACATCAGAACTTTCATCACAATAAACTTTAGAATTTTTGGTGACCAAGGAAACTAAACTACAAAGTTATCTTGTTGAATTAGAATCTAGGTTCCATTCTGACACCCACTGTATCTGTGTCTTTGGCTTCTTGAAAAGACAACATCTCTACTTGCAAGGAAGTTGCATATCTCTCTCAGACAGTTCTAGTAAAGCCTGCTTATCTGAGTCAACAGAATTGAAGAAAATAGTCTACAGGTAGGAGTGCAGAGACTTTGAGTTATACTCTAAAAAGGATTGAAAAATAATATTAGCTGTATTTACTGAGTGCTGATTGTAGGTAAACTTTTCTCTAGCATATATATATATATATATATATATATATATATATATATATATATAAATTATAAGGAGGATTTGTAATACCCATAGCCATACTAAAGAATAGGTATTATTATCATTCTTACATTACAGATGAGGAAACTGGGATCAGGTGACATTAAATAAACCTTGTTTTTCCAGAAAGAACCTGGAGTATGCTTGAAGTTCAGTAGTCAGCCTCCAAAACTCAGAGCACTTTGCATCTGTCTGTCCAGGAATAACGCAACAAGAATTCAACTGGCTGCTCCTCACAGTAATTGGATCCTTCAGACAGAAGTAATTTTCTCTCCAGAGAGAATGACTCAAGGGGAATATTTAACAGCACCAAGTGGGGCTTCGAGTTGGCTTCCTTTTTCTACAGAAGTGTGATCCAGTGCCCTCTAGAGGGCGGGAGAGGAGATGACGGACGACGGTGAATTTTGTATGAACACAAGCAGAATAATTGCACTTAGAAAAATACGGGAGTAGGTGTTTGAAAGCCTACCCTCATACCAATAAATCGCTCTGTTTCCTTTTTAATTGTGAAGTTTGTCATTTTACTGTAAAGTGAAAGAAATAATATGTTGGATGTTATGCAAATGAAAAACAGCCAAGGGGATAGTGTTAGAATGCGGAGTACTTGATAGTGTATAGTAAAATATTAAAATGTCAAAAATAATTATTTAGGGAGCATAATTTCTGCAGATGTATGACTTGAAGAAATCAAATGTTCTTTCAGCATGCACCAAAAAGACAGGATAATTAGTGAAAAGCCCATTGTTCTTTTGCAAGGAGTTTCAGCATCACTCCCATCAACATGGAATTAGGTCATCCGCAGTGCGCAGAAAGCACCAAAACTCGGCCTCATTCTGAAGGCATCTGATCTCTCTACAAACCAGTGTTTTGAGGATGCTGGAAATAGAGACATTCTTTTCCTCTAAGGCAGAGAAAAACCACATCACTAATATTTTATATCATGGGTACACATTAACTACTTGATAAATTAGTGAAGGAATTCTGGTTGTGGTTATAGTAAAAAGGTCAAACATCCTCTTGCTCTTTTTGGTGTATTGTCTAACTTCTCACCCATCTTTGTTGTACTAATGAAATGGAGATATCCATCACGATGTAACTGAGCTGGGGGGATCTAAATTACCTTCATCTGGCACCACTCCAACATACTATAAATGAGGTAATTGTCCTTGACTATAAAATTTGCATTTTCAAGACTTAATTGCTATCATTACATCTTTTTGTAATTCTATTAATTTAACCGAATGGAGCATTTGGTTTTATGGTTAAAAATTTGCATTAAAACATTGTACATCTAAATAGAATTTTAATATTTTTTATCAAAAGCTGAGTTATCCCAGAGGAGCTAAATAATTTCTCAGGAAAAAGTAGGGAGCCGTCAGCAAGCAGGTTTTACCTTCAGTGATCATTAACAGAACTTCAAGTCACCTGGCCAATGCTTCATTGTGGAATTTGAATGATCACTGAGGCTAGCACTCTGTAGATTCCTCCAATGGGAATCTCCAATGGGAAATCTATTAACCATAGCCAAAGCGTGGCTGGGTGTCCTTCCCTGAGAATCTCTTGTGTGAGGGGGTTCCCTCTCAGCCTCAGTGACTCTTTAGTCTGCCTGGTTTGGCTGGGTTGGAATAGGCTGCCCTCACGGTGTTCTCCACTCCAGATCTACATGTTTACACGGATGTGCTTGATCTCCCAGGCAGGGTTCACTGCACAGTCTACATAGGAAGATGTCATAATTTGTTACTCCTCTTGGAGGTCACAACAGAGAAAACTTTTTATTTTAGCTCTTGCAGTCTTTGTGGTCACTTTGTAACTACTCAGTCACCTTCTTAGCAATTTAAATGTGAGTATGGGATCTTTTTGGAACATGGACACAAGTACTTTTGTAAATAAAGTTAGGTAAAATTTTAGCTAATAAAATTGATTTTTTATTTCATATTTGTCCAACTTTCTAGACCTTTGAAAACCACAGGCATCTTGGTGTTCAGGAAAACTGAGGTTAGCTTCATATTACTAAATGTGAGAGCAGTAAAACTTAGAGACAGCCTTTATTCTAAAAGGTTTTAGAAGCTTGGCCTGATGGCACAGGTCTGTAATCCCAGCACCCTGGGAGGCTGAGACAGGAGAGTTGTAAGGTAGAGCTCAGCCTGGGCAATTTAGCCACTTGGTAAGAGCCTATCTCAAAATCAAACATAAACATAGAAGTGGAATGTAATTGAATACGATGTCTCTGGATTTGACTCCCAGAACCACAAAAATATAAATAAGTACAAAAAAGAAAGAGCTAAAGACTGAAAGATAAAAAGAAAGAAAGGAAGTTGGTTGGTTTTGAAGGAAAAAAAAATTTCAAGACAGGGTCTTGCTTTGTAGTCCAGGCTGTTCTCATTTTGTAGGCTAGGCTAAGGTCAAACTCGTGGCAATCCTGCTGTCTCTGAGCCTCTGGAGAGCAGCGATCACAGGAATGGGCTACTACAC
Organism: Ctenodactylus gundi; assembly: GCA_004027205.1. Classification (NCBI taxonomy): domain Eukaryota; kingdom Metazoa; phylum Chordata; class Mammalia; order Rodentia; family Ctenodactylidae; genus Ctenodactylus; species Ctenodactylus gundi. The sequence goes on along the minus strand of PVKB01001838.1, from coordinate 31,326 downwards.
ACAGTTCACTTTTATGTGAAATCAAACCGAGAGCCGTGAGTATGCAAGTCAAGGGATCTAACCGCTGAGCTACATCCTGTCCCCGGTCCCTAGATTTTTCTTATCCCGCTAGCTGCAATATTATCCTCATTTATCATTACATCAGGGAAAGATTGAGAGCATTTTCAGAATGTAGGGTGGAAAATGTCATTAAGAACATACAGAGAGTAGAGAAATAGACTCTGTGGTTCTGGGAAGGACATCTGGGAACAGGGAAGGAGCTAGAAGGGCAAGGAAGGAAGCGGAAGTCAATGGATTAACAAATGCAGCTGTATAGCAAATATATACTAATAAAATGAGAGAAATAAAGTCTCAGGAATCCTTTTTTCCCCCCACAACTCATTTTGAAGATGAGGAACAGAAGCCTCCAGGAAAGCTCTGTGAGTTGGCTGACTCTCAATTGAGTCAGTGGCACAGACAGAACTGGAAGCTAACTTCCTCACTTCCGGTACACGCTTTCAGTCACTACATCATACTTTCTCTCTTATGCCAAAAGTTCTGTGGAGACTCACAGCAGAGAACAAAGCAGGTGGTCCAATGGTTGATGTGGCAGAGTTGATGCCGCCCTGGGACACCAATCCAAAGTCTCACTACCTTTGGGAGATTTCTGTGTACAGTCCCTACTCCTATACCAGCCCCTGAAGCCCAATAAATCAAAAGGTGTGTGTCTAGTCAACCATGAAGCCATTGTGTGTCTTTATCCACCAAACTGACACACCCACAGATTCTACACATAATATCACTTTCATTTCATTCAGGTGTATTTTATTAAATGTGCCAACTCCCACTTCAAAATAAGTTCTCACCAAATGTACTAGAAACACAGAATAATACAGTATTCCTGAGTACACCACTCAGGGATAGCATCACACGGATTAATAGGTGAAAAGAAATAAAACAATATGCTAATTTGCATGCCCAGGCAGTATAGCTCTGCTCACCCAAGGATGCGATGTGCAAGTTTCTAATTGAATGTGGGACCCTTCATTTCAACTATAGGGATGTTTAAGCAATATCACTGACATCAGACTATTATTTTTTAAATTAATATTTGAAAGGATTTTTCTTGCTCAAACAGGAAATGCATTTCTGCATTTCTCCTCTCCCCTTCCAAATCTTCCCCACAGTGTGATGAATCATAGCTTATTGGTCATTGTATTTTGTATCCTTAGTACACAAAGATGTTTTGAGTTTTCCTACTTCAAAAAGTCACTCACAGAATCACAAACTCTCTGCCACCACGGGTCACATTACTCTGTGAATATGGTCGGTCTTTAACCTCCTCATGTTCACGGAACACTTCCACTCAGAGAAATCCACTGCGAGTTGATGAGTACATAGCGAGCTTTTACTATGTGCTGTGACCTTAGAAATGAATAAAACTTGTCTATTTGCTTGAGCAGTATATTTCCTTGGATTTTTTTTTTGTCCAAGTAGCTGTGATTATTATCATTTACCTGTGTGTCCAAGTTAGTTCTGAACTCACCATGGAGCCCAGCTTGGATTAGAAATCAGGGCAGTTCTTCTGCTTCAGCCTCCTGAAGGCTGGGGTTACAGGTGTGAACCACTGCACCCGTTTGGTATATGGAGCTGGGAGACTGAACCCAGGGACTCAAGCTGCCTATCCAAGGACTCTAATCACTGAGCTATGCCTCTAGTCCCAAGATTTTATTTTTTGTTTTAATATTAACCTAACTCACTAATTGTTTTCTATAGATAGCATCTCTCATTCTTCATAGTCTAACCAGTGAGAATCTGTGGCCTACTTGGTTTCCTCCTCTTTTCACAGAGTAATTAATAAGAATAGTACCTTTGTCCCCACGTATGTGTTCTGCTTTAGATGACAAGTTGAGCCTGCTAAACGTAGAACCTGGCCTGTTGGGCTTAGGGACCAGAGTGAGAAAGACAGGAGGGTAAGGAGACCTGTGTTTGATTGCTGCTCCAGCTCTGGCCAAATGCTCAGAAGTTAAAATTCCCCTTGTTTGATCTCCTCATAAGCCACACAGGCCACAGAGTTGCTCTAAGACCAGTCTTAAAGACTGAAGAGCAACGGGCCGAAGTGCATTATTTAGGCTTTGCAGAGGATGACTGTGATGGTGACTGCAACCTCAGCAATGCGAACAGTCATAGATCTCAGGGACGGAAGTGCACTGAGGCACATCTCATCCTCATAATTTGCGTCTTTCCTTCTTGAGTCTTAGCAAGCATTTAATCAAGTGGACAATAACATACAGAATGCTAGAGAACGCAACCATCATGTATTGTTTCCATCAGGTACTGTTGTATACGTACTGTGACAAAATTCATCTTTTTCCATCTGGTATATGGAAAAACGGAGGTTCAGAGGTACCTAATGTACAGGGGGCACCAGGACGTGAGTGGCTGCATTGTCTCATTAAAAACTTTCCACCACTCCCAGCTGTCTTTTGCTTTGTTCCTGCCCTGGTAGGAAATCCCTTGAATAGACTCAGTAAAATAAACTCTCATACCTACACATGGGCATGCATGCACACTTACTTGTGTGCAGATGCTTGCACACACATGTGTTAGAAGATAATGAAAGAAGTGCAACGCACATGCTGTCCGTTGTCTTTTTAAACTCAAACATTTTAGGAAGTCTTGATTCCCTTGAAGACACCTTTGGAACAAGCTTTATTTTGAAAAGAGGGAGGATGGTCCTTGTCTTTTACATATTTACAAAATACAACACTTATACAAAATATAAAAAGAAAAATACAATGCTTTCTATAAATCACATCTTTTTAATGTTTAACTTTTATAGATAATAAATGGCTATTTATTCTGAGTTTTTCAGGTTATTCTTGTTTAAATTAAATACCAAATACGCATTAATTAATTTTCAATTTAAAAGCGAGTCTTAGCTGTTCGTTTAAGTGAAGAGGTAACTATTATTTGCTTTTTTCTATTACTGTGTTAAGCTCTCAGGCTACATTATTTACTCCTTTTATAAAATCGTATTCATGGCTTTTTATTCACAATATCCTTTGTTAAGCAACAACAATATGCTTTTTCCACATTTCATTTTATTTATTATGTATTTCAATTACTTTATTTAAATCTTGAAGCTGCAAACTTTTAGTAGAGACAAAGTAGAGACATCACAGCAATAATTTAAACCTCCTCAGCATGAAGTAGTTTTTCTAAAACCTTATAAAAAATCACATTGTATCAATAATCCATCGCACAACATTTTGGTATGTTATTTGGAGAGGATTGTTTTAACTTGCAAATGCTCACCGCAGTCAGCTAAGTTCTTCATCTCTCGGCAACACATGCTGGTATTCAAACACGAAAGCCAGTCCACAAACCATGCGGATGTGTGCTCTCCTGGGAACCATCGCACCTTGAGGGCTGCTTTTGGGACCAGAGTTCTAGCACGCCGCCAGCCCCCTACCCTGATGTGGTAAAGGTCGAGTGCAAATGGTCATGAGAGTCATATTTGAGAGAAAAATTATGGGGCCTTCTGCCTCCCAATATTTAGTGAACCACTTTGGCATGCCAGAAACTCTCCTTTGAACTAGGGGTAAACATAGTATTAAAAGCAAATTATTATTGACATCTTCTGAGACCTTTAGGAACTCTAGTTGAGGATGAAGACACATACACACAAAGCAGTGAGTTACAATGCCTCTTTGTAAATGCCAACTGGGGATTAGGGAGAGGTTCTGTGCAGCTCTCTATATGGGGTGGATGAATCTGATCTAGCCCACGATCAGACTACTGAGGGTTTCACCTATTGAGTATGTTGGTTCAATCTCTCTTGACAATAAAGGTCAGAGACGAAGTCTGAGGGAAATTTGCCTTTGTTCCCTCACCTGTGAAATGGGATAATAGCATTTACATCAGAGTTCTTGGAAAGAATACATGAAATAATTCATATATGACTGTCAGAATGATGCCTGGCATGTAATAAATGGTCAATACATGTGAGCTATTATTCTACCTAGGACTGGAGTCACAATGGGTTACCTTGTTGGCACTCAATAAATTTCATGACTGAAAGAAATGCTGGTAATGATGTAACAGTTCATATGTGTTGATTTTAATAAAGGTCCCCCCAGAGAGGCAGACCCCAAAGCAAACTCAGACATAGACATGAAGTGGACATCTATGAGAACTGCAATATTCAACAGCAAACATTATTTAACGGTTGAGCACTAGGGAGTTTCAGTCTGAGGACTGTTGTGACCAGAGCATGGTAAGCAACCGGCCTGTTTCAGACTGGGAAGTTGTCACAGGGAAGAAACTTCAAGGTGTCATTGAGCTTTTAAGGCTTTGAGTCATGAGAGCGCCTTCCAAGGAAACAATACCCTCTGCTGTTTTTCATTTGTGCTTAAAATATCAAAACAAAACAGGGATGATGAAATGTATTATTTTAATCAAGCTTCCACATTAAAATCCTGCCTCTCATCGCTCAGGCTAAATGTCACTGTGGGAGTGGTTTTGATATTCCGCCACCCCGTGTGTTGAAATCGTCTGGTGTAAAACTTCACCCTGGCAAACAAAGGTCTGTATCTTTGGCAACAGCGGGCTGGCTGACTGACTCACCGGCTTCCTCATGTTATCTGATGGTGGATCTGCCGGATGGGTAAGACCCAGTGACTGAGCCAGGTGTTTAGTGCATGTGTTCTGCTGGGACCAGGTGGTGGTGAAGGGTACAGGAAACAACCAGTGTCTGAAACTGGCCCCCGAAAGATAGCGCGCAGCCCCTAGGCCTTCTCACTGAGCTCTGCCTCCTGCCCATGATTTCAAGACAGAGCCTCATTAAGTCACTGAAATGTCCAGGATGGGCACCAACTTGCACCAGGTTCTGAAGTATTCCTCCTGTTCTCCAGTGTCAATCTCCAGTTGTGCGGCCAATAACAACTTGTTCCTTTTCGACAGAAGTGCTACAGGTTGTTTCCCTGAGTAATTTCTATCACTTAGATAAAAACAAAAGTTTTCTTTTTCTTTTTTTGCAGCTCCTTTGCGGTGAGTAAACTAATTTTTTCACACCTTTAATGCCCGTTCTCTTTTCCTACCCTACGAATTGGCCTGTTTGGATAATTCTTCATTTTATGTTGGATTGTTTCTTTCTCACGGTGGGCTGTTAGATCTTTTTATGTAATCTAGGTAACAATATTTCTTTGATTTTCAAAATTGGTTTCTTCCCCAATCTGTAGCCGCTATTTTTAGTACCATTATATTGTCTTTTAAAATATTTATATTAGGACTGGCTCTTGCAGCACAGTCCTATGATCCCAACACTTTGGGAAGCAGAGTCAGGAGATTTCAAGTTCAAACTCAGCCTGGCAACTTAGCAGTGTAGTGAGATCCTGCCTCAAAATAAAAAATAAAAATGGTCTGGGCATGTAGCTCAGTGTGAAGGCTCTGGGTTCAATTTCCAAAACCGCAAAAAAATACATTCAGAAAGATCTCAAACATAAATCATTCCTTTTAAAAAAATAAGAATAGTATAAAAATAGTTTTGCTTACTTTAATCAGATTCATTTGTTGCAAATATTTCATCCTACTTAGAAGTGTGGATGCCTTCATCCATAACTGTGATATTTTGACATACAAAAATTTTTAATGTAATATAATAACATTCTCAGCTTTCTTCTTAATGGCTGTGCTTTTGAGACTTTCAGAAATTGTTCCTTAACCTCTAATTTACTAAGATTTCCTTCTAAATTTTCTTTCAAAAGCATAAAGCTCCCCTTTTGTGTTAAAGGAAAATCTACATTTTTTTGTGCATACTAATTCAATATTTTTCTCTAGAGACAAAAATGCCTTTATGTAACCATTCAGTGCTCTGCCATTGTTTCTATATGGGTTTCCAATTATACTTCTGTGCTGTAGAATACATGTTCGAGCTTATCTTGGCAAAGTCAAGTCAAGCACCACACCACGTGCTTAGACCAATCTAAGTGCTATAGTCTAGTACACCCTGAAGCTATATGATACATTTCATTACTGCAAGTAATGGATTTGTACAGCATGTCACTATACTGATCACTACGGGTGGTTATAACACAATGGCTAGAGTTTATGTAGCTAAACATATCCAACACACAAAAGGTCCAGTACAAATACAGTCAGTGCAAAAGATGACAGTTGGTACACCTGACTCGGGCATTTACCATGAAGGGAGCCTGCCGAACTGGAAGTGGCCGTGGGTGGTTGGTGAGGGAGTGGCGTGCTCCAGAGGTCTCAGGGCCTACCACACTCTCCTGTGGCTTTATAAACTCTCTATACTTGTGCTACACCAAATCTATAATGTTTGTTTCTTCAGTAATAAGTTAACTTGCTTCCTGGAACTTTTTACTTTATAAACTTTAAATTTTGTTATCTTTTGACTTTTTAATAACATTTAACTTAAAACACCAACACAGCATTAGTCAACAGACATTTCTGAACCCATTAAAACCCATGAGACTATCATAGTACCCTTGTGGACTTAGACTTTACCCAGTGCATGACACACACCACACGTAAAAATGTATGCATATCTGTACACACGTACAGAGAAACCATTGAAACAGACACACACACGAAGTACTCTGTGGATTTTTGTTTAATAAATATGTGTGTGCTGTGTAAGTTGTCATAGGCAACACGTATATTGATATGTTTATGGGCATCTGTCATATATATATATATATAAATATGAATGGATGCATGTGTAGAGTATAGAATGCAAATATATACAGATACATGGAGTATGGGCATGTGTTAAGTATATTAGCATGTGTCAGTTAGCACATGCACCTTGTCTGTGCATTTCCTATTCTCTTTCAGTGAAATCTCTGTTTAATAATCAAGCTGATACTACAGCATTTAAGCACACTGCTTCAAAGAATATCTGACCTGTCATCACAAATCTCTCCATCTAGCTGTTTTTCAATGATATCCTTTTTATTTTGATTATTTTCCTATGCTATCAACAACTTATTTTAAAACAGCATGGTTGTAGCCTTTGTGTTTATATAATAGTTTTCTAAAGCTTTTTAAAGCTGATATTCAATTGATTAAAGTTATATATTATAAAACTGGGTTTTCCTTAATTCTATAAGCTAAACTTACATACCTGCATACTTTATTTTAAAGTCAAGTATTTTTCTCGTACAAGTAACATTTTCTTTTTTATTGAAATTCAATTAAACTAATTAAACCAATTAAATCCCTTTAAATAATTTTCATTAATAAAATAATTTGTTAAGTTGCTCAGATGTAAATATTCTGTTCTTAAATTTAATGTATTTACTTTTTAGTCCTGTGAATGTCTAAGAGGGCAGATCCAAACCCTACTGAACAAAATTTTTTGAGCACTTTACAACTCTTATAGACTTAATAAATTACTTTTATTAATGTAGAGGAATGAGTCATCTTAGACATTCCAATTTTTTAAATAAACTTGCAAGCTTCTCCTATGCTACAAACTTTCAAGGCACCAAACTTGATAGTTCAGATCTCATTAGATATAACAAAAAATTTAAATAATAAACAGACATTGCCTTAAAGAGAATATATAATGGGAATAATAAGAATTTGTCATACTCTAAGATGTCTGTACTTAATTCTGAAGGTTCCCAGAGTTGTAAAGTTAATTAGCCAAGTTAAAAATAACATATTTTAAATTAGACAGATCAAAATCAGGATCCCAAATAGTTATTAATGTTCCCACGTTCATTGTGGCACTACTCAAAATAGCCAAAAGGTGGAAACAACCTAAATGTACATTGACAGAGAAATTGGTAATAGAAAAGCCAGTCATAAAAAAAAAAAACCACACATAATACTGCACAACTTCACCTATGGGAAGCACCTAAGAGTTGACAGATTCGCAGGGTAGGGTGATGGCTGCTTGGCTCTGGGACATATGGGGATGTAATAATAGATAGAATAAAGTGTCAGTCACGCAAGAAGAGTAAACATTTGTGATCTTCTGTACAACACTGGAACTACACTCAAGAATTATTAGTGTACACGTCAATGTTTCCTAGAAGGGTTGTGTGTTCTTGCCACAAGAGAATAACCTATTTAATACTAAAATCAGGTTACATTTCTCCATTATACAATGGTAGAAAAGGTTATTGAAATAATAACTAGTAACCAGAGAGAAAAAAAAAAAAACAATTCTTTGAGCAACCTACCTGACGCTCACACTGACATCAGGTCTCCAACGTGTAAAATGTGCCAAGAAAAAAGGATGTAAACAAACAGGGGAGCAGTGGGCAGGCACTGTGACTGCGGGGTAAACAAACACCGACCGGAAGCTGGGGATAAAGTTTGCTGTAACCGGAATGACGTCACATTTCCTTTCACAGAAACAAGCAGGTGCAGGTACACGTGAAGAAGGCTGCTAGAGGACTGGATAAGAGGTGTCAGGACAAAACCCCAATGCGGGTGTAGACCTCTGGTTCCCCACGGTCAGCAGCAGCTACTGTCTGAATGGCCTCAGGCTATTTCTCCATTTCCGGTTTGGTAGGATTGTGCTGAAACTTGCCAATCCACAAGTCCTGAAGGCCAGCCTGGAGGGTCTAACCTCTAAATGAACCTCTTGAGATAGTGAGATCTTAGACCTAATGATTTCAGTCTGTTTGATATTAAAATAGCTGCACTCAGAGTCTTTTGTTTCATTTATTTGCTTGTTGGTCACCTGTGGGTGACAAGCCTAAGGTGGTGTGGCTTGGATCCTGGTAGAAAAACTGCACTTTAGTCCCTTGACTTAACGATACTCTAAAACTCATATCCTCTGCTAGAGGTCGTGATGACGTTTTCTCTAGTTTTTCAGGTTAAGTTGTGATGAGAATCTGTTTACTTTTTCCCAGATATACTTGGGCACAGTTAACCTCCATTTTCCTTCCAGGACACACCCTCAGGTGCCCCTGCCTAAATTAAACTTTCTGTTTTCCTCTATCATTTCTTTCTGTGGTTGCCTTTCTCAGACAGAGATGTTTCCTTCTAACTGAAGCCATATCCTTTTACTTTTCTTATTTTTTAGTCTACTATTTGCCTATGTTTCAAGCCAGGAAGACGTTTGTCCTGCCCACTTAACCTACTTCAGTTTCTTTTGTACTCAATTCTTTCTATCTGTGGGTTTTGTGTCTATGGAATTGTGGACTGAAAATACTCAAAAAATTGTGTTTGTATTCAATATGCACAGTCTCCTTTATACCATTATTCCTTAAATAATGATATTGTTATACTGTGTACCATACTGTACATTATTGTATGACAATGATTTACAGGGCATTGCATTGTATTTGAGGTTTTAAGTAAACTAGAGATAGTTTAAAATGTATGAAAGGATATGAAGATTATGCGAAAATAGTAAGACATTTTTTATAATATACTTGAGTATCCATTTCATCGTTTTTGATGCCCATGGGGTCCTCAGGCAAAAATATTATTTGATTGTTTTCTGCTTTAAAAATTAACAAATCATTATATATATTGTGGCTTTGATGTAATAGTAGACATACAACTCTCATGCACTCCGACAAGGGAGTGCTCACTGAAAGTCAGAATATTGAGAAGATTATGCAATATACATAGAACAGTAAGCCCAACATCTTGCACACACCTGAGTTCCTAGTACTCTGGGAGGCTGAAGCAAGAGGAACGGAAGCTTAGTCTGAGCAATTTACTGGACTCTGTCTCAAAATTAAAACAACCAACAGTGTGGGAAAAGATCTCACTAGTCACACTTCAGACAAAGGATTAATATCTACAATATACAAGGAATTCAAAACATAAAACCCTCTAAAATAAATGATCCCATCAAGGAGTGGGCAGCTGAAATGCAAAGATGCTTCTCAGAAGAAGCACAAATGGCCCACAAGCACATGAAACAGTGTTCTTCACCACTGGCCATCAGAGATACGAAAATCAAAACAATGTTGAGGTTTCACCTCACCCCAGGGAAAATGGCCTACATCAAGTGCTCAAAAAAACAACTGCAGGGAAGGGTGTAGAAAAAAAGGAACTCTACTCCACCACTGGTGGGAACACAAGCTGGTGGAAATATTAGGGAAAGCTGTCCGGCGATTCATGAAAAACCTGAAAATAGAAATTCCGTTTGATCCAGCTACTGCTCTACTGGGTGTGTTACCAAAGAAATAAAGTCAACATACCAGATGGACACATGCATATCTGTGTTTATAGCAGCACAATTCATAATAGCCAAGTCCTGGAAACAACTTACCTGCCCATCCATACAGAAATGGTTAAAAAAGATGGGGTACCTATACACAATGGAATACTATGTAATCTTAAAGAAAGACAGATAGGAAACTTTTGAACGAAAACCAGGCCACCTTGAGTTAGTGAAATGGACCAAAAATGAAAGATTGACAGTAGATGGGTGTCCCTCTTATGAAACCCACAAAACCAATAACACAGAAAGACCCCCAACATAAGTGACAGATTAGAAAGAGGGTCAATGGTCAGCTAGGAAAGGGGTGAACCTTTTCAAAAAAGGGCAGGCACAGACACTCATTGATTCCCCACACCCCACGTCTCCAATGTATTATAGAATTTGGAATTGATGCATGATCAAAAATAGAATTAGACAAGAAGATAGTTAAAATTGTCTATTTAGTATAATTTTTACATTTTGGAATTATATACCCCTCAGTGTACCTTAAGGGCAGAGATTCATTTGAATTTTTCTTGATTATTGTATTTTTTGATTTGCATGCTTTTACGTCATTGCTGCCTTCCTCATGTTCAACAGTGTTCAAATTATGGATTTCAATCAATAAAGCATAACTTAAACTGTAAAAAAGGAAAGAAAAGTAAAAAGGGGAACTGGAACGTAGCTCAGTATGAAGTTCCTATGTTCAATCTCAGATATTATAAATAGATAAATGAATAAATAAATAAAGCATTAACCAAGCCATGCCTGTGTTTTCAGGAGATGTGAGGAAACAGTCAGTTTTCTGATTTGTTTGGTTGTGAGTCAGAAAATACACAACGTATTCTAATTTTTTAAAAAAGAGATTTTGCAATGGAAAAGAATTCACATTTGTGATTTGAGTCAACTGACCGATGGGACCACATTCCTGAAGTTCCCACATTGTTTCATATCTTGCCCTGTAAAGAGCTATCTAATTTATTTGTTTTCCTGTTATTAATTACATAGTTAATTAATTTTGACTATGTGGATCAATTCTAGTGCTTTGCATGAAACTACCTCCCCAGCTCATTTTTATTTTTTATTCTTAGAATCTCTCCAAGTTGCTAAATTTTCCAGGCTGGGTTTGAACTTACAATTCTGCCTTAGTCTCTGAATTGCTGGGATTACTAGAATTTATTGATGTTTATTCTAGTTTTTTTGTTGACATGAAATATAATGTTTCCAATTCTTTAAAATCATAATATGTTGCAAATGTTTGAATAGCAAGAAACAATAATGGCAAAAACTTTTATGATTTTTAAGGGAGGAACCATATTGAGAATTCAGTTTTATTTGTCAAAAACTAAAAACAGTGTGGTCACTTCTAAAACTAATTAATCTTTATTATTTTTCACGATGTTTCACCAATAATAAAACATTAAAAAGGAACAATTTTAGTTGTAATTCTAGCTAACAAGTGGCACGTAAGAAAGCGAATATTATGGGGAAAATCAGTTGTGCACATGTTTCTATTCATCTTGCTCTCTTGTTTAAAAATAGAAGAAATTGAAGCCAATGTTTTGGTTTATACAGTGTGTCCTGTGAATCTCCCCCCTCTGTTTCTCATGTGACTATTTTTGAGGGAGAACTCATGTGCAGGTTACCTTAAGTCTGGTGGAAAGAGCTTTTTAGTACAAAAAAAGATGATGGTCAAGCGTGAGATTGTGTGGGGCTTTTATATGGAAGAGACCTACTTACAATCTAGGCTTTGAGGGACATTGTGACATCTCAAAGTGTGTGGTGTTGAAGCTCATTCTTGAAGGTGGTGAGAAGACAGGATCTAATTATGAGGCCAGCTGAAGCCCCAGTACTGGAGAGGACACTGTTTCCACTTGCTGGGGAAGACTCCATGCGGCGTGCACATAAATTAAGGCAGGCAATTGTCAAAGACAAATCCTCAACAACACAGAAAAAGGAACTCAAAATGATCCACAAAAGTCCTCTGAAACAGCTGCCAGGTTCAATGAGAATCAACATAGTTGGAAGAGAGTACCCAACTACTCAGCCCTTTCCCCTCTATCCTTTTGTCTAGCCTTCTTCCCCTCGTTGCCTGACCTAGGCTGGAGGTTGATTCCCATGAGATGGGAGAGGAAATAAAAGTACAAAGGGCAGGAAGAATATTTGACCATCATGGCACAGGCTTGAGACGGAAAAAAAAAAAAAAAACAGAAGATCATTACGCTTGAACTTTGGACTGTTATATGGAGACAATCCTTTTAATCACTAAAAATAAACTGATTTATTACTTGCTCATAACTGAAAAAATAAGAGAACATGTCAAAAATTTCATCGTAGGGTAGGGGAAAGCCAGTCTCACAGAAAGCTTCTGAACGTATGTAGAAGGTCAACGTAGAATTCTTTTATGATTATACCCTGCAAGTTACATTTCTTTGATGGAACATTTATACAAGGAAAATGAGATTAATGACACCTTCTATGGTTGGTCGTGAGAATCAAGAGAGAAGATATGTGCCAAAAGATGACTTATACATGCCTTCAAGGAATTCTTCCTGTCTTACCATCTAAAAAATGTTAGGAAATCCCATAGACTCTCAAGCCTGACACCACCATGGCATTTTCTTCAGGGACATAGAACAGAATAAATTAGGAAAGAGAAGAAACAAATTAAGGAAAACACACAGAAATGAAACAGCATGTTTATCTGTTGAATATGCACAGGATATAGGGAAAACTTACAAGACGGCGGAGGCTTAGGGTGGCTACGGAAGGTTGGGGAATGAAAAAGCTGTTACCCAGAGGCATGAGAGATTTCTTCTCAGGCCTGCAGGACTGAAGGGTCCCACACACCACCCGCCTGGATCTAGAAAGTCAATTCATCTGTCCCATGCTTTTTAAAAATTTGTTTAGCTAAAACTCTTTGATATTCCCCATGCACATTGTTAAGAGAGAATCGGAAAAGTCAGAAGACACAAGTATTCCTGTTACAAATGTATTTACTTAATGTCAAGTTCAAACATTTCTGCCCATTTTCTGTTAAGCGACTTACTTTCTGAAGATTCTTTCATGAATATGTGGTACTGAGGGGTATGACTCATGTTCTTGGGAATATTGTGAGTTGGTCACATGAAGATAAAAGGGATGAGGAATTGACAGAAGCATGACAGGCTTCTTCTGCGAAAAATAAAAAAGAAACAAAAATAAAAATCACTTCCTGTCACGTTGGGGCCCTGGTTGTACGTGGACATGCCTGCGAATTGAATTTGATGCATACCAGCCTTCTATAGGCTCAATCATAATAATGATCTCATCTAATTTTTCTCCAAAAATGCTATCAACTCAGTTTATAATTTGATTTTTTTTCCTCTGCCATATTCACAGAATATGTGGTTCTCTGAACTCTGTATTGAGTTGATAATGTGCTTTGCTGCCATCTGGACATAGGGAAGCATCCCTTGTGAGCATTCAAGTTTTTGTTCAGTCATCTAAAGGGACATTTTCCTCTTCAGTGTAAGCTTGAGTGCACGAGACCCATGCTCCACTTGTGTTGATTTTGGTGTAATAATGTATCTATGGCATTTACTTTACATTTCTCCCAGGAAGCACTGTAGTTATTACAAACTTCAGTTCACTCTGCTCTCCCTCTCGCTGTGTTGTAGATGTTATATTTACAGCAAACCTCCACAAATAAGATTTCAGTATTTATACTCACCGTTCTGCTCTATTGTTTTCCATCGATCTGTTTTTATTGAGACTGATGGTAAGGGCTATGGGATATTGAGATCACTTTGAACTTTGGTTTAGATAAAATATATCACACATTTTAGTCATGATTTGAAATACGTGCCCATGGGGGCTTAGCCAATGTTTAGAGGTTGAATTGTCATGCAGTCGGAACCAGTAACGTCTGTAAGAATTGAGAGGGAGAAGCAGAGTCAGCACAACCAGACAGTGGTACAGAGGCTTGCTATTTACAAGGAAGAAGCAGATTAAGGGGAGGATTCATATCCATCAAGGAATATCAAAAAGAATGGAAATAAATGGCTGATTGAAACTAAAAAATCGTATTCCTGTAGTTGTGCATAAAACTCACTATATATAAGTTATATATAATTTATCTATTTCTGTAATTGTGCATAAAACTAAATATATATACATATATGATTTTGTTTTGCCAGATTGCCAAAGAAATTGCATTGCAGTTCAGGAATTCTTGTAATAATGTAGATACTAATTTTATTTATGCCCAGGTAAAAAGCAACTGCGCAAAGAAGACGAAAAGCAGCCTAGAGTCAGTTGAAATAGATGTTGTAAGCTCTTACTTCTACATTAGCAGAAGTGACACAGAATAGGATTGGTTGACTTACTTCCTCGGCATCACTCCCATCGGGGGGTATCTCAGCAGGCCCTGCCCCGTGCTGCACGTGTTTCGCTTCAGTTTGAGTTTCTTATGTTTGTGTGCCAAAAAATGTTTGCTTTGGAAAATTAGCTTTCATTTAGTCAGAGGGCTAAATTGTTTATTTTAAAATAGTTCACTTACTGTCAAAAAGAGTAGAAGCTATGTGCTTGTCACCTAGCTAGACACTGGCACTGTTTTAGCTTCATTTTATGCACATGTAACTTGGTACTAATACATGAAGCATAATAGTTCATGTGTCCTGAAAACTTGAGTAAGTTGATTTAACTTCATAAAGAGAATCTACAGAAGATCTTTCTACAAAAAGGAATCATTTGGTGCTTCTCCTTAAATGTTAGTTATTTCTTATTTCTCAGCTTTTGTTTTTACTATAATTTTTTTTTAGTTTTTAATTGAGAGATGAAAATTGTATTTACACACCCACACACACACCCACTCACCCCCCCCCCCACACACACACCCATATTCATACCGGCAAGTCTAGCCTGTAGCTTGGTATTTGTTTTGCCCTTGATTTTTTTTTAACGATACAGTAAAAAATTTAAAAAGAAAATTTTTGTTCATATATATATATATACACATATATATACACATTTACTGTGTTATCTATTTTTATATGTGACTCAAGACACTTTACTCAAAAAGAAAAAAAAAGAAGAAAACCAAAGGGAAAAAATACCATTGGGCTGCAGGTAGGACATGCTTGGTGGTGTTTTGATATATGGGTACATTGTGGATTGAGAGAACCAAATTAAGTAATGTGTTCCTGATCTCACATCCTTAACTTCTCTTTCGTGGTGAGAATATTTGATATGTACTTTCTTTATACCTTTCCGGTGTACACTACGCTGTTGGTAACTGTCGTCAACTGTAGCAGAGATCTAGTCGTATTCCTTCCAATTGAAATGTGTGCTTTAACCAAAGCCTGTTAACCAAAGCCTCGCCATTCCCCTTACCCCACGTTTCTCGGGAACCGCGATTTCACAGTAAGAATTTGTGAGGTCCACTTCTTTTCCTTTTCACAGATCGATGAGGTCATCCTCAGCTCGTTACTGCTGTCATTACTCATAGTCTCCACAGCAACCTCGGTCAGTGTCAGAGTGACAGAAGCCCAAGTGGAAGCTCAGGTTCCTTTTTTTCTGATCTGCACCCAGTAGCTGGCAGGAAAACCATCTCTTCCAGAAGGTGGTCCCCTAGTCAATGTCATCTTGAGATTTGATCATATCTTCCAGGATTTAAATATGGCTCCTCTGACCACTTTGAAAACTGTTATAATTAGACGTATCCTGACCAAAAAAAAAAAAAAAAAAAAAAAAAAAAAAAAAAAAAAAAAAAAAAAAAAAAAAAAAAAAAAAAAAAAAAAAAAAAAAAAAAAAAAAAAAAAAAAAAAAAAAAAAAAAAAAAAAAAAAAAAAAAAAAGAAAAGAAAGGAAAAGAAAAGAAAAGAAAAGAAAAGGGACCATCCACAGTTTGAACCTGGATTACTCCCCTAATTACTGCAGGGTATCCATTGGGTGACCACGTCACCCTTCCTTTGGCTAAGTTGTGGCATTGGAAAGCTATGTGTGAACACACTCAAGGTACAGTATATCTGCTGAGCTCTGGAAGCTCTTGGGAGAGTAATGTATCATTCTACCACACTATTCACATTAAGCAGGCATTGTAGGAAAGTACGAGGCATTTTCAATGTGTGAGATTTTCAACTTCTGATGGGCTTATCAGGACACAACCTATTGTAAAATCAAGGAGAAACTGGTTAATATTTAAAATACCAAACTGAAAGTTAGAGGCTCCATATAGATTGCCAGAAAGTCTGACTTGGGGTCAACAGTGATGCGAACTCATCTGGCTGTCACCTTCATTCCTTCCCCGATCACTCACTTGGTGTTAGATATGGTGACAATAGCCTGACCGTGTCCACAGCCTTGATGGAGAGATGATGTTTGATGATACAGGATCATGACAGGGTGGTTGTCGTGAGGATGCGGAGAAGTTGAAACCAAAATGTCAGCATCCCTCAGTTCATTTCCAGCACTGTGGAAAGCTGATAAAGTTTATCTCAGGTCTTTCCTGGGAGGCTTTGAACGGAAGTGAAACATACATGGCATCGCCACGCCCTCTGTGCTGATTTGGAAAACAACAGCAAGAAACAGATAATTCTATTCTAATGTGGGGAGAGAGAGACGGATAGAGGCGAGTCTTTGAGTTTACACACCTAAATCCCTTGGCTCAGGGGCTGATCACAGCAGATTAAAAGTTGCTGGGTGGAGCAGAGCGTTTTTTCCTGTTGGAATGGTTTGCTCTGCCCCCTAGGATTTCTGACTCACATGAGAAATAACAGGGGGAGGATCCCATTCTTCATGCATCCTCAGCACCTTAGCGTGACTGGCTTTCACGGGCTCACGGCCTGTCATACAACAGGATTCCCATTTGTGGCCAAATAACCATATTGTCAGAAAAGACACATACTAGTCTCTCAAGTAAAACTCGTTATTTGTGTAGCATTGGCCTCTATTTAAAGCAGATCAATCCTGGTAGCTCCCTGTCACTATAAACTACTCTTCCTAGGGCTCTATTTTTTGAAGAGTGAATTGGTTACAATAGCCATTTACAACTGTATGCTGTTTAATTAGCTGGCCTGAGCAGGGCTGCAGGCATAGATCACTTTGCTTTAAAGATTTGAGAATGTTAATAGTACAGTATATCATTTTAATTATTACTGGATTAATGTTGTGTCTCAAAGAACACCTAATGCAAATCACACAAAATGGTCCAAAGTGACCCCAGGGTTGCTTGGTATTATAAAAATTAATAGTTCTGATGCCTAACTATAAGAGCATTTTATTTGTTCAAATGTCAATCAACATTCAGCAGCAGGTATGTACAAGGAAAGCTTTTGTTTTGTTTGTCGGTAGCAGCATCTTGCAGTTTAGACTAAGAAAACCCAAGGATGAGGTTAGGACTGCCTGTCATGTAGGGAAGCGACTAGCCTTTCCTAGGTGCTAATGAGCACTTGAGTGTGACTGGTGTACTGAGATGTACTGAAGTACGAAACCCACTCGGGGCAAAAGCTTAGCATACAAGAAATACTGGGAAGCACGTCACTAATATTTTTTTCATGGTGGATAGAGTTTATGATAATGACATTTTAAATATGCTTGGTTGTTTATAAGACATTAAATTAATTTTACATGCTGTCTTTTTATAACTTTTATAGTATATCTATTAGAATATGTCAAATTATCAGATTCCTGTGGATTGGAGGAGGGATGGAGGAGTGTAACAGGGGGACTGTGGATGTAAAAATGATTAAGAAGAGATATATTTACCCACCAACTTCTCAAGTTCAATGTAACTGTTATGAATCATAACCACACATTAATAAAAATAATTAGAGGTAAAAAATTTCAAATTTTAGTTCATTTGTTATGAATAGTGTTATATTAGGACTTAAATGAAAACTTGCCAACAATAGAACTTTAAAAGTTCTTGTTTGTTATTACTAGCAATGTGGTAAAGGCTGTTAGTCTCTTAAAATTGTATATATGACAAGTATATATGAGATATACAAGGGACTGAACAGATTGTCAAGTATATTTATCTTAATTTTTATATTTTCTTTCTTTCTTTCTTTCTTTCTTTCTTTCCTTCTTTCTTTTCTTTCTTTCTTTCTTGTGACAAAAGGTCTTGTACTGTAGTCCAGGCTGGTCCTAAAATCACCAATCCTTCTGCTTCAGCCTCCTGACTTATGGAATTACAGGTGTGCACCTTACACTCAGCTAATTTTTTATGTGGTGCTGGGGAATTGTGCTCAGGGCTTTGTGTTAATTAGCTTTAGCCACTAAGCTACACCTCCAGCCCCTGTCACATACATATAAAACTATCTGTGTCATGTACAGTTTGAACATCCTTAGTACGGAAATATGAACCATAGGCATTTCCAAAACTGGAATTTTGAAAGCACCAACATGGCACAAGTGGTGACCACCAAAACATGAAACTGTTTCTGCATAAATTTATTTAAAATATTGTATGAAGTTACCTCTGGTCTCCATGTGTAAGATATGCATGAAGCAGACATAAAGTTTATATTTAGTCTCAGGTTTTATTATCATGGTATCTTATGAGATCTGCACAAATATTCCAACATCTGAACAAATCCCAAATTTTCAGGAATCCGAAGAAGAGATATTGAACCTCGTAGTACATGGGAAAGACTACTAGCAAGAACTGATCAGAAGAACAGAAAGCCTTGAAACAGCTATAATGAAACCAGGAAATGTACCAAACCTAAATCGAGTTACCTCTGAGTACTGTGGTTCTGTAGTCAAAATGTAAGCCTAACATTGTACAGTGTCTACAGTCGTCACAGAACACGAGCAAATCTGTCTTTGGCTGGTAGGACCACGTGCCACCCACCTGGACATGTTTCCTGACATCTTTCTTCTCCGTGAGCATCTAAGTGTCTGTATCTAACAATGAGACTGAGTTATGCAAGGGTGACTTCAACTAGCTCTTTGAATAAAAAAGGTTAGAGAGAGAGGACAGATTTGAAATGATCAGTAGGAGGCCCATAGAAATGCCTGAATTCCAGTCATATATAAAAACAAAAGTCAAAGCACACTGAATAAAGGTGCATTGGAAGTGTGTGGGGACTTAGAAAAGAAACAAAGAAAAATGTCAGAAAAGCAGAGCCGATAAATTCTGAAGAACTAAGTCCTCTTTCCTGAGCCTTACCTTTGCCTCCACCTTGTTGCTGCTGTGGGAAAAGGCTCCACCATATTATACGGCCCCAGAGCAGGTTGTTACAAATGCTCAGTGACAAGCCCTGACGAAAGTGAGGAAGCATTTGTCTGTGTCACTACTGCAGAGAAAATGGCTCTGCCTCGGTCGTGCTGAATTGATGACTGGATTTTAACACAGCTCTATGCTTTCTCCATTCACTCTTCCTGCATATGTGTTTTTCAAGCGCCCATTTTGAAGGCGATACGAAGACCAAATATTTAAGGAGGAAGAATTTACTCCTTCCCCAAAGGTTTCATTCTCAAGGAGATGAAAAAACGTTTTAAACATGTCTGATTGGAAACGATATTATTTTCAAGATACTTTTGTTTGTGCTTGGCACTGGAAATTCCCTACTAATGTTTACAAGAAATCCTGACATGGCCATTTGCTTTGAAAGCTGGATTCCTTAGTTCTGTCAAAGTCCATTTGTTCTCTAGGTGTGCTAGTAGGTGAACAGACAAGAAAATGTGTTGTTAGTGCATCCTAAATATGTGAAATGTATAACTTTGCTTTTATACAGACACACAAGAAAGTAAGCATGACAAACACAAACAACCCAGTATGCTCAAATGTGGGCCTTGTCTTAAAAACGACAACCAAATAGGGCAAATGCATTTAAATCAGAAACTTCTGTTTCATGAAAGTCTTCGCTGGGTCATCGAAGCATGTGCTATGAAGAGAAGGGGTTTAAATGCATTTGTCCCAGTCAGATCCTTCTTCTTGATGGTTATGATCCACAAACATTTGAAAAAGATCCCTTTAAAAAAAGCATGCTAGACTGAGAGGGCACGTCTGCAATCCCAGCACTCCCAGGCAGGAAGATTAAAGTTTGAGTCCTGCCTGGATAAGTTAGTGACAACTTGCATGAAAATTAAACTAAAAAAAAAAAAAAGAGCTACAGATGGAGTCCAGGACAAAAGTCCTGGGTACATCCCTACTAAAAGAAAAACCCAGTCTGTACGCAGAGAGAGAAAAACATCTACAAAAAGCGTTTAAATAAGAGTCTACACGTAGGCTCCTGAGGAGTTTTTCATAGAATTAAGCCCGCTTTTATGGTTCTACTGTTCATTTTTCAAGATCAAGAAAGATTAGTCTTAAAACTTCTTCTTTTTTTTTTTTTTTTGGTTTTTGTGAAGGCATACCTTTGAAGAATTAGGTAAAAATTTAGAGTCTTTAGTTATAAAAAATTAAAAATAACAATAACTAATATTGAGTGCTTGCCTAATATTTGCCAGATCTTATACTAAACAGAGTATCTCATTTAATGTCTCATTACATGCTCAAGAGAAGGATGGTAATATTAGAACCATGAGTTTAGAAATATCCATTAAACAGGACTGATGGGAAAAGCCAGCAATTCTAGCACTCTGAGAGGCCGAGGCAGGAGAACTGCAAATACTAGTTCAGTTTGGACAACTTAGTGACATAGTGAGAACCTGCCTCAAAACAAAAAAAATAATAAGTGAGTGAGGACTATAGCTCAGTGTGAAGATCCCAAGCTCAATCCCCAACACAAACAAAAGAGAGAGAGAGAGAGTGTGTGTGTGTGTGTATGTGTGTGTGTGTGTGTATATATATATATATATCTCCAATACAAAATAGATACGATTTAGACCTGGCTTATCTAGTTCTAATTATGTTCAATTTCCTTCACATTAAATTTTTCCTTTAAATTTTCTTCTATAGACATTTTTCCTCAAGTCGTTTAAATAGAAGATAGTGTATGAGATTCTCTTTCCTTTCCACATTTTCAGAAGAGGGTCCTATAACAAAAGCAGAGTAGTGCTTCTTCCAAACTTCCCAAAATTACTTCGCAGTTTTCTTTAACTTATTCTAATTAGGAAAAACAAATCTGACACAGAGAAACCCAATGAACAAGTGGAAACACTGAGTTGCTTCTAAGGCCATCTGGAGTACGTACATCTTAGCTGGCTTAAGCAATCGGCTCCAGTGAATTTACCAGAGTACACATCTGCAAAGTCCCACATGGTAGCCACTAGCCACATGTGGAAGCTGATCAATTAAATGTGGCAACCTTGATTTAAAATGTGCTTGTACATATAAACTCCTTACCGAATTCTGGAGCTTAAACAGGCACTCAATTTTGTCATTCTCAAAGTTTTATGCTGAGTATATGTTGAAAGTACATTCATTTGGCTAGACTAGGTTAAATAAAATATTATTAAAATTCTTTCCACCTGCTTTATTTTTGTTTATTTTTTGCTTGGTACTAAAAAGTTAGAATTGCAATTGTGGCTTGCCTTACATTTCTACTGTACAGACCAATCAAAAAGTAAAATTATGACAGACAGTAATGCTGAAATAACACCTTAAACTTATGGAAATCTATTTATTTTCTTCTAAGCACAAGGTACTTTGCAGGTCACAGGACCCAAAAAAAAATGAAAAGAAGAAATTCATTGACATTTTAAAGGGAACACAGTTTAGGAAATAAAATAAAAACGTTTGCAGTGAACACAAGGGAGAAAGCGATGAAACCGTGGAGAAACAGGAAGTTTTATATTTTAAGTTGATGTTACCTTTAAATTCTGCTTAACCTTGGTTATTCTCAGAAAACTTCTCCTAGTCAGGCCTGGGAGAGATCTGGCCAGACACAGGGTGACTCTAACCATGCATCTAAGAGTGATGTCTCTTAGACTAAGATTTCTAGGGTACAAATAAAGTGAATGTGGTTATTTGCTTCGATCAAGAAAAGCATTTATGCACTATTCTTTACAGTTCAGGACTCATTAGTACCCAAGAACTTTCTCTCCTGAATGGCAGAATTTCATTGTCATGAAGAGAAACTGTTGCTGATCTCAGACCTTTATTTATTTATTTATTTGTTTGTTTGTTTATTTATTGAAAAGCAGAAGAATGGCACACAGGAGCACAGTTTGGTATTTGACCGAATCCTTCACAATTATCATGCATGTGTATATAATAAAATTAATTCTGTGTCCCTGCACCAGAGCCTGCGGCAAGAAGCGTACAATCAGCTCTGTATGTATAATAGATCACAGAGTTGTTCATGAATAATACAAATGCATTGAGCAGATACTAGTGAGAGGGGATGTTTGTCTTTGCATGGAATCGAAGTGAACATGTAATATTGTGATAATATATATTTGATGAATTCAGGTCTGACTTGCCTTTACCACACTCTGCTAATTCCCCGACAAGGGTTGCCACAATAATTGAGTTTCCAATAACATTATGATTATTTCCACATGATAATTTAATTGTGGATATTTTTTAATATTGTAATATTGTAGATTTGTGATTATTATGCATTTGCATGCAGATTTTCATGGTGACTTGGAGCGCATCCCCACATTTATAACTTAATTTTATATATTATTGCATATATATTTGGGGATGAACTCATTAATGCAAATAAAAAAAGTAGGTCTGTGTAGTCACTCAGTTTTTATTATAAATGGCTGAAAGCCTTGCTCATTTTTTATAACAGTCTTTACAATACTGTGAATAAACCAAACAGAACCTTAATTCAAGAATGGGTTCATTAAAAATAATGGTAATAGCTGTAATAATTACAAATTGTGGCATATTTGTTTCACCTAATTGGGATGCAAGATACTATATATTATTCTTTTCAAAGTGCAAAAGTTCTAGGTGTCCTATTCATTGACTATATTGGGTGAGCTCCTTTCTATCAAGGATATAGGAAATGTTGATTCAAAAATGAGTCAGTGGATGTTAAGTAAAAACTTAAGAAAACTAAAATCCTCATAGTATTCACATTGTATGTCTCAAGAACCAGAAATAAACCCATAGTAAGATGCTTAGTTTCCCCAAAAACTCAAATTAGACCTTTCAGGTAGAAAATGAGAAATAAAGTTTCAAAAACAAACAGTAATAACAAACTCGGGTTATTGTTAGAGAAGTAAACTCTGAGCTAATTCTTTAATGGCAATAATCTGAAACCTTTTTTAAAAAATGGCCTTAAAGACAAGTATCTTAAACTCTAAAATGTGAAATATTTATACAACTACTGCTTCTTAAAAATCACAGTGGAAATTGTTACCAGTTCAGAAGACAGTGTACTGAGTAAGGCCGAGAGCAGCAAGCAGTCTAAGAAACACTTGCAAAAGATATAAAAAAATTATAGGCAATAAATCTTACTTTACATAAGTATTAATCTCAAATGTCAAGAAGAGAAGTAGAGATTTCTGTTGCTTGGATTAATTTCCCTTTGATTTCACTTTAGCTAGTCATGTATATAAACCATCAGTGACACAATGGCAGCATGAGGGTGGGCTGAATTCCACCAATTGTGTCCAAGTTAAATTATTTACTGGAATTCATCCACTTTCTCATTGTAATGTACATTTCATCTTGGGTTATTAAAATTGAAATGGTGAATTACAGTCTACGCAAAGACTGTACAGCTTATTTTGGTTGTTAATTGTTTTTTAAAAATATCATATATTTGAGAGTTGATGCTAAGTGAAGTTCTGAACTGATAATTGTGGGAGGTAGAATATTTTCCAAGAACAGTGTCTGTCAGAAGATTTCTTATATCTATGTTTGGCCACGCTGGACCCCACGGCAGACAGAAGGTAGGCTCTAGTAGAAGTCAACCTGAGGAGTTAATTCTTCTTGAACTAATCCTATAACACAGGATTAGAGGAATGAGGAGTGGTGGAATGACACAGTCAAAAATATAAAAAGGTTAATATACTTAATGAAAAAGACACATCTTTAGAATCAAGTATACAATTCTAACTTCTATGAGCACATGCTATCAAACCGAGGAAATA
Organism: Ctenodactylus gundi; assembly: GCA_004027205.1. Lineage (NCBI taxonomy): Eukaryota > Metazoa > Chordata > Mammalia > Rodentia > Ctenodactylidae > Ctenodactylus > Ctenodactylus gundi. The sequence continues at coordinate 7,161 of PVKB01001838.1, read as the reverse complement.
TATGAATTAGAATGGCTGTAGCCATTAGCATGTACATGGCAACCCAGATGTAAACAGTAACAGTAGTTGACACTGCGTAAGCGCAGGGAGCCAGGTGCTCACTCTGTTCTGAGGTAGGGGCATCTTATTATCTATGTTGTACAATGGGGAAAGCTCAGATGCAGAATGTTGAGCGAATTTGCCTAAGGTCACATAGATTTCGGGGTCAGTCTAGAGGGACGATTCAAACTGGACTTCTGACTACAGGTCTGTCTAAAAAGAAAAAAAAAATGGTAGCATTAAATTGTATGACAAACCCATAAACGAAAAGTATTCTTTTGGGCTCAAATATTTTTATTATAATTTGACTTAGTGATGGGTAAAATTTGAAATGTAAAATTAGGGGTTGGGGTTAGGATATATTTTTCTAAGTGTGTGGCTTTCCAGGTGAGGTGTTGGGATTGTTATCATTGACAATATCTGTAAAGTTGTTACAGATACAAGTTCTTTTTCTTCTTGTTTTGTTTTGGTTTTGAGACAGGGTCTGACTCTGTAATCCAGGCTGGTCCCGAACTCACTGTGTAACCCAGGCTGCCTTGGACACATGGCAATCCTGTCTCAGCCTCCTCAGTGCTGAGATTACAGGCATGTACCACCACTCCTAGCTTATGTAGTGATGAAGAATTGAACTTGGGTATTTAGCGATTGCAAGCAAGTGAACCACTGAGTTATTTCTCCAGCCTTGAGATGCAGGTTCTGAGGTGCCCACTCAGAGCTATTAAATCAGAAACTGTGAAGCCTGAACCAAGCAATCCGTGTAAACAAGCTCTCCTATTGGTTCTGAGGCACTCTCAAATATGCAAACCATTGCTATATCTGATGTGGAAACCATTGTGATATAGTTTGACCCATGTTTTCAAATGGTGGCTGGTGATGCACTTAGGCAGGAAAGAGAGGAACACTAAAGTACTGATCCTAAGCATGGCAGTGGGCCACCAAAAATCAAGAAAAGGAAAAAAAGAAACAAAATATGGTTCTGTAGTCTGAATTATACTACTCCAAACTTCAAATTTCTGTATGGATACCTATTCACAAATATGATGGTATTAGGAAGTATTGCAAAGTAAGTAGATCTTGAGGGTGAAGTTCTCATCAGTCAGATTAGTGGCCTTCTAAAAGAGATCCTGAGAACTGCCTTGCCTCTCCCACCACATACAGGCACAGAAAAATTTAGCATCAATGAGCCAGGAAATGAGCCCTCACGAGATACCAACTTTACCAATGCTCTAATCTTGTACCTCATCTCCTCCAGCCATAAATTTGTACAACAAATTTCTGTTGTTTATAGCTACTCTATCTTCAGTGTTTTGCTATAGAAGCCTAAATGAACTAAGATGCATAGAAAATGGATGAGAAGAATAAAAATTGAAAGGGAAAAAAATCACTGGAGACAATCTAAATATCTCTATCTGAGATTCAGGTAGATAGGGACCATTTTATCATTGGAGGGGGCAAATAAGGACAGGACAGATGAAAATTATTAAAAGTCCCTTTACCATGAGCAATCATTAAATTCTTTTTAATTTGTAGCTCCATTATGAACTGATTGTTTTTGTTTCACATAGGCCTTCCAACTATCTGTTTCCAATTATTTTTTTGGAAATGAATAAAACGTGGGGCAATTTTTCTCTTCCTTGAACTTTTGTGAGCCTGTCCCATTTTTCTACCTACATCTTGGGGCTTAGAGTTGAAGTAAGACTGTGGAAGCCTGTACTCTGTGCTGTTTTCATCTTGAAGGTGACAATAGGGAGGTGTTTACTCTGGTGAGAAGATTCCAGGGAAAGGTCGTTGCTAATTTATACTTTGACTATAGTCATTTATCTTTTATTGAGATGTGAAACCTCTCTAACTTTTTTCCTGTGTTAGATTCCTCTTTAGAGAAACCGGAATGGGAATGTTTGCCATTACATAAGAAAATGCTTGAAAACTAAAAATGTCCAACACCTCCAAGCCATTGCTATTATCCATTTTATTACAGCAAACAACTAAAATCAAGAGAAATGTCTTATGTATAAAATGAGTTGATATGTGGGCAAAGTCACTTGCTCTAGTAGAAGATAAACTTTCTAGTTGGGCATGGTGGCACAGACCTAAAATTCTAGAATTTAAGGAGTCTGAGGCAGGAAGATTGCAAATTTGAGTCCCACAGGGAGAATGTAGTGAGACCCCCATTTTAAAGTTTAAAATAAATGAACAGACAAATAAAATAAATAAACAGTGACTGGAGATGCAGCTCAGATGCAGAGTGTCCCTGAGTTGAATCCTTCCACCCCTTATACTATTAAAAATGAAGAAAGATAATTAGTAATAGGTGGAACCTTTTGAAAATTATCTTTTCTAGAAAAATGTAGGAAAAAACAACCTACAGTAGTGCCTCCTAACCGTTTGACCTCCTATTTGAACCTGTGTCTGGATTATTTGCAAATGGACAAAGTCTCATGAAGTCAATATTACTGGGATTCGAGATGGGAAGTGACAGATTACAAAGAATTACCTCTTCACCGTATGATTAAATGTTCTCAAACATCAAATTATTTATTTGTAATGAGAAATAATACAAATATAAATTCATTGTTTTAGTAAAGACATATAAAGAATTACTAAGAGTAACTTCAATAATTTTACTGGTATAGATATGTCTATTCAGAAAAAAAAACTTATTCAATTATCATATACAAACTAGCTTGTACTTCCTAAGCTTAATGTCTTATTTAGCCAGAGCTGCACATCCTCTTTAGATCTTATATTTAGCTTTTGAACCTCTGCACTCAGTGGAGCCATGAGAGGACTCAAATTTCTTCTATTCAAGAAACAGCCATCAACTGTCACTTCATGTAAGTAACCTATCCGTTCCAACTAAATTGTTAGCTTTTTCAGGGATAGAATCAGTCTTTCTGATTCTAGTGTTCTCTTGTATAGTCATAGGCACCTCAGGATGGACAAATGCTGAACCTAATTTAGTGAGAGACGTTATTCTCCAAAATAACATGGCCTCAACAGCCACTCAGGGGAGAACTTAGACTGTTATTAAGGCAGAGTGCCATAATTTTAATAATATCTCTTATGTGCCCCTAGAATTGAACCAACAAGTTAATGCTCTGTCAGAGTTAACTCATCCTTTGAAACCCTTTTCTGGAATTGGCTTCTGTCACCTACTTGGTATAAAAACCTTTTAATTACAGGGACTGTTATCTTTGTGATATTGCAATTTGGACTTTGTCTAACAAACTGTCTATTCTTATACATTTCTCCTAGACAACAGAATCAAATTACAGACTGTCTGCTCCAAAATCCATCAAAGCCAGCCTCCTGACTTCTACCAGGGACCCTTAGATCGCCCTTCTTGAGAATGAACCCCTGACTGCCAACACAGCAATGCCCTTGTCCCTCTTGAAAAAGCCAGAGCAGTCATTGTCCCAATTCCCTGAGGCAGTTAGGGTCAAACACTCCAAGGGGGATTCTGAGAGAAGATGGGGGGTTGTAAGCAGTTAGGGTTACAGGGTTCCCCAGAAATGAGAAATTCACTGGAAAGCAGGATTACATACAAGGCAGCTGGTTATGATTCACAACAGTCTGTAGCTAGTTGATCACTCCCCAGAACTATTTAATGGACAAATGTTAAATAGTTAAAAAACAATAGAGTGAAAGATCTTTAAGGGAAAAGTGCTTAAGGGTGGGCTTCGGCAAAAGCAGCTTAAAGGTGGAGAACCTAGCAACCAGCCTTAGCAACAAAGCTGCGGACAGCCCCTTACGCACCTACACTATAAAGACCCCTAGACAATGAGCCACACGGGCAATCCACATTTCTGGGTCCCCCTTCTGACTCTCAGATACTTTACCCGCTTTCCCTCCCCTTCTGTCTTCCTTTGTCCTTCTATAATTTTCCCAATAAAGTGTTCTCTTCACAAAGAAATAATAAATCAATATAAACAAAAGGTAATATTTAGGTCTTACAGGGAATTGTCACTGTTGTTTTCCTACACCTATATTTTGATAATTAGAAGTTCCATATGTGTGTGTCTGTTCCCGTGAGAATATACACATTTTTGTCCATTCCTAAATATTACTACTAAATATCCTCATTAAAATTCATACTTAGCTGTTACCTGAAATTACTTCTGTTCTTAAATCACGCTTGCATTTTGATGAATGGAATCACACACACGTGTCCACCCGCTCAGGTGAGGCCTGGCGGTGGCTGTCCATTTGGAAAGTAGCCACTACTCACGCTGCCTGTTTTTGATACTCTGGAGACTTGCCAAAAAATCTAGTAAAGCATAAAGTGCCGGAATCATTTGGCAGCTACAAATCCGCTCTTCAGAAATATTAGAGCAGTAGCTACTAAAAGACACTGCATAGTCTTTAATACATCTGTTCCATAAATTATGTTTATATTCTGACTCAAGGAAAGGACTTCCTTTCCTGATCATCTAACTTTCTGTGTTTGTTTTCTAATTCCTCCACCAGAATCTTAAGAATGACCAAGCTTAGTCTATGTGTCTGCGCTGAGAGACAGGAAAGAACGAGGGAAGTAATAATGGCTGAACTTTGTTCAGATCAAAGTGGCAAAACTCTGCCTAATGTTTAATGTAAAAAAATGCCCTGATCGTTGTTACTGATTTTAAAAACATAGGAAAAATGTGTACATGCTTCTTGTGATTTTTTTTATGGACATGCAGCTTCCACTTATTTTTATTAGCGACAACGACACCTTCCGTGGTGCTTTTGTGACACGTTGTTTACCCTCCAGGTCCCTCTATGCAGAACAAGACAAAGAGGATGTATGCTTATTTGCCCTGGCTTCCCGTGGGGCTCCCTAGGCAAGGGGATTTTTCAGCCCTCTGTGTGTACTACAAGATCTCAGAAAACAGAATTTCTAAGGAATGACTCCCCATGGTTCGGCCAATCAGATTTCATGAGTGATTGTTCAACATTCCACTTACCTTATTCAATTGTGTATCATTTTAATTTCCTCCAGGTAATCGCAGGACGGATCTCCGGGCACATGAGGCTCTCCTTCCGTCTTGTGTGACAGCTGTAAACAAAGAACATGTAGTTCAAGAGGAGAGAACACAAACAGAAGAGTCAAAACACATGAAACAAGCTTAATTTGTTTGAACATATTTTATGCCTCTCACCATCCCCAGTGGTTTCCTGTTGTGAAATGATGCATTTTGTTTTCAAAATTAGAAACCAAAGATAAAAAAGAGAAAGCATTTTTACTGTGAGGTCACATTCCAAGCTTATTATCAGATGTCTACTTCTCATATGTGACTTTTCCCAGAAGAAAGACCCACTCTGTGTGCATTGATTTTTTTTTTTAAGGGCCATGTGATGACATGGACCTCCTGAAATTCTTTTCAAAGAACTTGTTACTTGCCAACAAACTTCTGTGAAGCTCTGAAATCTCCTGCCAGTCAGGCAGACATTTGGTCTACAGAAAACAAATTAAACTTCCTTGACGTAGAAATTTCCCATGAGTTTGCCTCTTGAGCTTCAAAGTGTGTGACTATTGAGGATTTGTTAAAGGATCTTTGTGTGATTTAGGGCACAGAAGTTTCTTCCAATGGAAAGAAATAGGCAACAACTGCACAATTACAGGAAGGCGTCCTCCAAAACAGCAAGAGCTGCTGATGGAGCTCCCACTGGACAACCAAGACAGCAGTGTAGCTAACAGCTGTCAGAACTTACGATGTACCGAGCCCTGGCCCAAGCATCCTGAATTTATTAACTGGCTCTTGTGACACAAAGCTAGTTCTTACTTGTAAGCCTAGGAATTTGGGTGTCAGTTCTACCTGTTATAAAGAGACCTGAGTCTGGAGGAATGGCTCAGAGTTTAAAGCACTTGCCTTGCAGGTGCCAAGTACCTGAGTTTGATTTCCCATCACCACACAAGCTGGGTATGATGGTTCACCACTGTAAACTCTGAACTTGGGAGGCTGAGATAGGAGGATTGCCATGTCTCCACGGCCAGCCTAGGCTCTGTAGTGAGTTCAGGTTCAGCATGGGCTACCGAGGGAGACCCTGTCTCAAACAAAACAAAACAAAACAAAACAACAACAACAACAAGAAAGAATTCAAGAGACTAAATTTTTCCACTAAGCATATCAACTACATAAGAATTTACCCTTGTACCTCACATTTCCTAGAAGAGTAGTTGACTATTGAGCTAGGGGCATACTTCAGTGGTTAGACCATTAGGTAAGCATGGGCAAGGCCCTGGATGCAATTTTCCAGCACCATACAAAAATCGGGCAGGTGTACTGGTGCGTGGCTGTAATCCATGCACTTGGGAGGCTAAGGCAGGAGGATTGTCATGATTTCAGGGCCAATTTAGGCTACCTAGTGAGTTTCGCACAAGCACCACACCCCACCAAAAAAAAAAAAAAAAAGATGGTTAACTGTAGTGAATCAGTTACAGGATATAGGCTTACTTTTTATTTATTATAAAACAAACTGTCCTTATTAGAAATATAACTCAAAAATAAAACAATAGTGAAGGAAGAGACAATTAAACTTATTGTTACACATAAATTTTTGAGTAACCGAGTTGCATCTGTCAGCTAATTCTTTTTTTTGTTTGTTTGTTTTGTTTTGAAACAGGGTCTTACTATGCAGTCCAGGCTTGTGTCCTGCATCCTCAGAATGAATGATGTCATCTCTACTTCTGAGTCATTCCTCTGAGGTGTAACCTTAGTCAGTTTTAAAGTTTGAACAGAGACAAAAACAGAGTTAGATGTTCAAACAAACCTAGTCTCTCTCTTTTTTTTAAATTTTGAGTACAAACCCTAGCACTTTAGGGTTTACTTTTTTCTACTTTTATATTCCTATGTGTGTAAAAAAAAGAAAAAAAATCAGTAGGTACCTAAAGTGAAAGTAATTTAGAATCTTAACATTTTAATCATTTCTTTAAGAGTTTTTTTAACTTATGAAACATTTATTAGCATAGTATTCAAAGTTCTAAAAAGTGAAGATATATATATTGCTTTAAAAGATAAGATCATCTTAGACCATTTTCTAGATCTAGAACATTGGCTTGAAAACTGCTTTCCATGAAACATCCTGATTCTTTAGAGGTGCCTAGCAGGCAAGTGGGGAGAATTTTCTGGACATTTTCCAATA